>JAGXJF010005443.1:0-431123 GCA_019208055.1 Stipa capillata | reverse complement strand
CATTACATCATTAATCATGTCAGTTAGCATTAATGACCATGGATTAACAGCAATTTTATGCCAAACAATTAAATTTCCTGGCCACATTGATTAATTGTATTAATCATGAGTAGCATTGATGGCCATCACTGGGGTAATTAAACCTTAATCCTGTCTGAACAGGCAATTAAAAGGATTCAATGCCCTACCGACGAAAACCGTCGGTCGGTAGGCCGACCGACCGTGGCCGGTTTAACCACTGGGCTCGCACGGCGCGCATGCCGACGGCGAGGCCGGAACAGGGAATGGCGGGGGCGGCGGCGAGGCCCTTACCGGCGGGAGAGGCGGACCGGGACAAGGCGGCACGGCTCGGAAAATACGGTCGGAGCCGAGGGCGGCGCGACTCTCTGTGAGGAGGGCTTCCGAGCGGCAGGGAGGAGCTCGGCTTCGGATTGCTAAGGACGGCGGACCGGAGCTTGGGGAACTCGGGGAGGGGTCTAAACGCCGGGAAGAGATCCGAGCCGGTGCTTGGGATGAGGGCGGAGAGCCTGAGCCGGGCAGGGCGCGCAGTTGGGATGCGAGAGAGGCGTGGGACTCCGAGGGAGCGGACTGGCGAGGGCAAGCCGAGAGGCGAAGTGGAGCGCTTCGGCACTCGGGCGGCCGGCGGGGAGCGGAAGTGAGCACGGCGCAAGATCGGAAGGAGGCCCGGCGGCGGGCTTGGACCCGGTGGCGAGGCGCCAGGGCTTCAGGGTGGCTCGCGGCGCGGCACGGTGGAGTGCCGGAGCAAGCGGCGCCGGGGGAGCAGCAGGAGGTGGCGGAAGCAACGGGTGAGGGGGGGGGGCCGAGCACAGAGCAAGGCGCGCGGCGGGGAGCGTAGTCTGAGAGAGAGGGAGATAGAGGATGAGGCAGGCGTGTTGCGGTTGCCTTAAGGAAGAAAGGGAACGGAGCGGTGTGGCGCGGTGGATGGGCGTACGGTGGGGAGAAAAATGGGCTTAAGGGTGCCCATCCGGTGGGGGGGGGGGGGGGGGAGAGACTAGAATTTAGGTTTCCCCTTTTAGAATTAGATGTTTTCTCTTCTTGTAGTTATAGCCTTGATTTTCTGTTTTAGGTTTGATTTTTTGCACCATTTGAATATGATCTTCTCAAATAGATTTATCCCCTTTCGATTGGACTCAGATTGCAAATATATCCCAACTAAACTCCCAAACTTCAAAAATTCCTTCATGCACTTCACTCAAAGCTTCTAAACCCGTTTAGGTTCAAACCCTAGCAATTCCATCCCGTTTACGGCCATTTCTGGTTTGTCTCAAAATCAAAAACTTACCGATTTAGGTTACATGATCACTGGCCATGAAATGCATGTTACAAGATATAACTAAAACTCAGGGAGTTACGACCTACCCCCCTTACCGAGAATCTCGACCCGAAGTATTCGGATCAAATGTGGAAAAGAGGGAGGGGTACGACGACGAAGATGATCCTCGACGTTCCCAAGTGGCTTCTCTCTCAGACTGATTGGACACTGAACTTGAAGAAGGAATTGCACCATTGCGTACTCGTGTAGTCCGTGACACATACTCATCGAGCATAACGGAGATGGTACTCTCGTAAGCACAGATCTTCTTGAAGATCCAGCGTATCGACTGCGACGTACGGAATTGGATCTTTGAAGCACTTACGAAGTTGAGAAACGTGGAAGACATGGTGGATATTGGATAACGACGGAGAGTAGTTCCAACTGATACGCAACTCACCTCGTTGGAAGAATGCGAAAAAGGACCACATCGTAACGAGAGTGCGCGGTTAGGTCGTCAACTTTCCTTTGATGCCAAATCGGCGAACACCCTGAGAGGAGTGACCGAGAAGGTAGACTTTATCGTTTGGCTCAAAGTGAATCTCACCGACGGATGAAGGTCGGAGTAGCTCTTCTGACGATGATTGAGCAGGTTTTAACAGACTCTCGATATGATTCGTGACTTGATACCTCCGCTTCTTTGATCAAGCCGGTCCAAGATTTGTCGCTCTCGGTTATCGGACCCATTGAGTGGAGTTCGACATTTGCGGTCCATAAAGGACTTCGGAAAGAGCCATGCAGGCTGATTGGAAGCTGTTGTGATAAGAGAAACTCAGACAAAACGGAAGGCACTTCTCCCAACTTCGTGCCGCGAAAGATATAAGCACAAGCCCTAAGCACTCTTCAAGGTATTGGTAACCTCTCGGTTTGATCCACCGGTATGTGGGGTTGATATGAAGCTGTACTGAACGAGACGATGAGTTCCCATAGCAGCTTGGAGACTATTCCCAAAACCTGGAGGTAAACAAGGCACCACGGTCGGAGATTATCGCTTAGGGATTCCGTGGAGAGATACTATCGAGATATATAAAGTATCAGCTAGTTGAATAGAGTTATAGTTTCTCGGACAGGAAGAAAATGTGCAACTTTTGATAGACGATCAATGACTACCCAGATGCATCATTTTCTTTGGAGTTCTCGGAAGACCGGTGATGAAATCCATGCCAATTCATCCCACTCCACTCAGGGATAGGTAAAGGTTGGAGTGTGCCGGCGGGGTCTTGTGTGTTCCGCCTTAACACGACGACACACATCACATTCAGAGATGAAGCGAGCGATCTCTCTTTTCATCGGTCCACCAAAATCTCTGTTTCAGATCTTGATACATCTTCGTGCTACCGGATGAATAAGACAACGGAGAGTCGTGTAGCTTCACGAAGAATGGATTCTCGAAGATCATGTTTTTCGGCACAACTAGGCGCTTGCAACCAAACAACGTCTTGATCATCGATGAGAAACATTTAGCAACTCCGCTAGCAATGTTCTCCTTAATCTTGCGAATACCCTTGTCTTGCTTTTGAGCAGATTTGATTTGATCTTCAAGAGATGATCGATTTCAAGGGTATTAAGGAAACCACTTTGGACGACTTCCAGATAAGCCGTGCAAAATTCCTCGTAGAGGGGTGGTTGAGATTCTGGATCATAAGATTGTTACAGTAAGTCTTCGGCTAAGTGCATCCGCCACGACATTAGCCTTACGGAGTTGGTAATGAAGACCTACGTCGTAATCTTTGATCAATTTCAGCCATCTCGTTGCCTTAGATTCAGGTCGGGCTGGGTGAATAGATACTTCAAACTCTGGTGGTTCGGAGTATAACTCGCAGCGATTACCGATGAGATAATGCCGCCAAATCTTCAGAGCATGAAACCACCGCAGCAAGCTCTAGGTCGTGGAATTGGATAGTTGGTTTCATGCGGCCTCAACTGACGAGAGCATAAGCGACCACATGCCCTTCTTGCATCAACACACATCTCAAGACCTAGGCGAGAAGCATCACAGAAGATATCGAAATTCTTGTGGATGTCGAGGACAAGCACACGAGCGGAGGTCAACGGCGCTTTAGCTCTTGGAAGCTTTCTTCGCACCTTTCAGTCACTCGACAAACTTCTTTTCTTTCTTGAGGAGCTCGGTCAAAGGCTTGCATGTTTGGAGAAATTCTCGATTTTAAAAACGGCGATAATAGCGGCCAGACCAAGAAAACTCCGCACTTGCGTGACCGACTTGGGTTGTTCCCAAGTGAGACAGCTTCACTTGCTAGGATCACGGCGACACCTTTCGCCGAAAGCACGTGGCCTAGAAAAGCGACTTCTTGCAGCCAAAACTCACATTTGGAGAATTTAGCATAAAGCTGATGTTCACGAAGCTTTCCCAAGACAAGCTTCAGATGCTCGGATCACTAGGTCTTCTTACGTCTTGGAGAAAATCAGGATATCATCGATGAAGATGATCACAAAGCGATCTAGATATTCCATGAAGATGGAATTCATCAGCCTCATGAGTAGCAAGGAGAGTGGTTAACCAAATAGACATCACGGTGTATTCATACAACCCATAACGAGTCGTAAACGCCGTTTTTGGAATATCTTCGGGTCGGATCTTGATTTGATGGTAGCCCAACCTCAAATCAATCTTGGAGAAGACGGTTGCTCCGGTTAATTGATCGAACAGATCATCGATTCGTGGAAGCGATACTTGTTTTTGATCGTCACCTCATTAAGAGGTCGATAGTCAACACACATCCGACAGGCTTTTATCTTTCTTCTCCACGAATAGAGCAGAGCATCCCCAAGGAGAGGAGCTCGGTCGAATGAAGCCTTTTGCTTCTAACTCTGTGAGTTGCTTCCTCATTTCCTCCAATTCATCTTGAGTCATCCGATAAGGGCGACGATAGATTGGAGCGGTCCCGGAACCAATTCGATAACGAATTCAATATCTCGATCCGGTGTGTAACCTGGAAGCTCGTCGTGGGAAAACATCCGGGAAGTCACAGACTACGGAGAACTCTGGAAGATCAGGAAGGGATTTGCCTTCAAGAGCACAAAGATGGGACTCGACGAACTTTGGAGTAAACCGAACGGTGCACCGGCAGGATGAGAAAGAACCACTGTTCTTCGTCGCACAATCAATCAGGGCTTGATGTGCAAATCAACCAATTCATTCAAGAATGACATCGATGTCCGTGGAGACCAAAGCAATTAAGGTGGCGAGAAATCAGATTGCCCACCTTGATACGAACATCACGGCATTCTATGAGGCTCTCATTACCGATCCGGAGAGATTATAGCCAGGGAGTTGAGCATAGCCTCATAGGAATAATCATGCTGATCCGCAAACCTCTTGGATATAACGAATGCGAAGCCCGTAATCGAAAAGAACTGATGCTGGAACTGAATTGACAAGGAGCGTACCAATCACGACATCGGTTGCCCATCTGAGCTTACTTCGGCGACCACGTGAGTCACGCGACCGCGGTTCAAAGACTGATGTTGCGGGTTCGCTTCTTGGCGGGACATTGCCTCGAGGTTGACCTTGACGCTGGAGCAGGATTAGGCGCAGGATTCTGTCGCTGAGGACAGTACACGAGAGGAAGTGACCAGGCTGGCCACATTTAAAGCAAGCCCCAAACGGAGCGTCTTGGAGCAAACTCAGCAGATTGTCCGTCCCATTGGCCTCGACTGGAAACTGGGAACTGGAGACGAGGCAACAAAACCAGAGGGCCTTGGGCGGGAAGTAGCGCGATATGCACTAGCAGGAACCCAAATACGCTCTTTTGCGGATTGGAAGAAGAGGGCTTCATTGCATCTCGAGCACGCTTTCTGGAGTCTTCAAGACTAGCTTGCCGTGCTCCATCTTGACAGCCTTGTTCATAAGAGCCTGAAAGTTGGCGAAAGTCAAAAGGAAGCAGCTCGTAACGAAGCTCCGGATTCAAACACTTTGCGAACTTCTCCTGTCTGTCCGCATCGGTGGTAACATCACGAGGGGCGTAACGCGCCAAGTGGTTAAAAGGAGTGGAGATACTCGGTGACGCTCCTTCGTCTGGAGTTAGATTGCGGAATTCCTTCTTGAGTCCATGACACTTCGGGGATATGAGTTCCACGGAAAGCATCGCAGAACTCCTGCACGTAACCACGTGACCTTCTCCTGGATAGCAAGGAAATCTCCACCATGCTGCGGCAGCACCTTCAAGCTGATGCGCCGCGGAGATCCACGCGATCAGCCGTGGAGATACGCGCTGTCTCCAATTTGCGCTCGATGCTGCGAAGCCAATCATCCGCTTCGATAGGATCTTCTGAACGACTGAATATCGGAGGCTGCGTTCAGAAAGAAAATCTGAGATTCCAACTCGAGCTTCGGGTTGGGGAGCAGTATACGAACTAGATGCTCCAGAAGGCGAGTCTGGTCCATTCGATTCCGCTCGATCTGCATCAACACCTCTGCCATGGATGGCGGTGGAGGAGGAACATTATTGCGACCAGAGTCACGACCTTGATTACCAGCAGCAGGCGGCTACCTTCCGGATGTTCGGCCATCTGAATCAAGAAATAGATATGCCACAAAACATGATCAGATCATAAAGAAACTTGAACGGAATTACTCGAATGAATTTCACGATTTACAAGATGAACAGAATCTGAACATGTCAATGGAGTAATCGGTAGAGTCGGTAATAACCGGGACAAGGTAAGAAGGAAGGTAAGGATTCCCTGCACACGTGAAGTCTAACTTTTGAAACAAGCAAGAAAGTAGTAAATTCGTTTTTCAACCAACCGAAGAGGTAAGGAGAAGAACTAGGATCGAAAGGGATAAGGAGAAAACAGAGTCACTACTTATGCTTTCCGCAATCCTTTTTAAGTTCAAATAGTTTTTGCAACTTCTAGACCCAACAACGGCCAAGACAAAGGTCATCCTACAGTCAGTCCTGCTCTGATACCAAAGCTGTCGACCCAGAATTCATAACAGAGAGGCTTAAGAGAAACCACCCGCTAAGTCGAAACGTCAACCCCGACTTCAACTCCTGGGTGTCAATTCCAAGAGGAGTGGAGTGATATGGCTCCGAATAGCCCGAGACGTCACCCCAAAGCTTACTCTGGCAAGCGCACAGAGTAGTAGGGTGATATGGTCTCCTCACTCTCGTCCTACCGAGCCGGAACATCAACCCCGAACTCGTCCCGGCAAATTAATGCACGGCTGGGAGTAGGGTGATATAGTTCCCAATCTCTCAGTAGTAGAGTCGCTTCACAGGGGTGATTAAACTTAATGACTCTATGATATAAACTCTAAAGTCCTACCCACAACATGCGCTTCATCACATACACGCACGGCACATGAGTGGGCAAAAACAACCAGATCTCATAGCAGTGACTCTACGACAGAAACTGCAATATTTTAAGTTTGAAACTTAACAAACATACATACACACAAGGATCCGAAGATCTAAACACACAGCGGAAGAGTATTAACGGCGACGAAGCCAAACAGTAGAGCCAGATATGGCAACGAAAACAAACCAAAATACCGACCCAGGGCAGGATCACTGCCTGGGATTCCCAGCGTCTAGGCGTCGTCGGTGTCGAGCTCTAAATAGAAACCACCCTCGGAAGGGTAGCTTCCTCTGCAATGAAAACAACAACAATAGCAGGTGTGAGTACAAAATTGTACTCCGCAAGACTTACAGTGCGGAAGTAGTAGTGATTGTGCCAGGTATCAACAAAAGGGTAATTGTGGACTAATTTGCGGAAAGCCGAGTTTACCTTTATCAATAACAATAAGTAGATTGAAATTCGACTACTAGAATACTTTTCAAAGGGGACGAGTCGAACACTTCGCGAACATTCCTTACTGCAGATCACCACACCTGAAAACCCATCGACCCATCCTCGACCACCCTGGGAGGAAGCTGTCGCTAACCACGTCCTTAGAGTGACAAGTTTTAAAGTTGGTTATAGTTGTCTAATTCGACGCAGGTAATTACCAAGTTTGTCCATAACCGCGGACACGGCTGTTCAAACAGTTCTAACCCTGCAGGGGTGTACATCTTTACCTACACGCATCGATCGTCTCTTAATGCTACTCAAGTACACACTTCACGAGGTGTGCTAGCAGAGGGTGATCGAACACGACCTTTACAATGCTGTCGACCTAGGTATGAGCCACCCGTACGGGCTAGTCCATGTGCATCAGTCCGGCCGTAACTGCGACACGGTCCCATGCGTTGTGAATCGAGGTACATCCCCGGTCTCCCAGACCGTGTGTCCACCCCACCCTTATATGAGACCACACACCACATCCCCTTTTTCACGCACACGCAACTGGAAAACGGCAAACTAATGCAGCTCATACACTAAGTCTAAGCAAATTAGTGAGTCGTGGGTGGCCCCATAATCCACCCGTGTAGAAGTACGCGAATCTTGGGTCAATGTACGTCGATAACCGGTCCTTGCGGGAAGACGAGACAACCCACCATGCTCCCAGCCATGGCCTCTCGTCTAGACCCAGATATGATTAAGTGAGTTCATTAGTATCCCGGTGAACACCCACCTACCACGTAACCCATTCCCAGTGTTGATTCATCTGCTAACCCAGGAATTATGACTTCTACAAGTCTAAGCATGTCCAAGCATAAATAGCATAATAGCATTCGAACAGTGGATACTAGACTATGCTAGATAGGTTAGGTTAGTGGTGGAGCTGTTTAAGCGACAAGGTGAGTCTTATTCATCGGACTAGGGCTTTTTCTTAGCGGAAAAATAGCAGTTGAACGCATATGATAATGATTTAAAAACAACTAATACTTTGTAAATAATAGGAGATTTGCAACGTGACCAAAGGGCTGCTTGCCTGGTTGCTCTGCAACGACACCCTGCTCTTGATCGAGACTCTCACTTTGCGGATCTTCCGGCTCTATCGAGGAAAAACGAAAACACCGGAAACAAGGGCATAATCGTAATTATTAAATGCACAACATCAGCATGAGATGATATGCATGCCATGACATAGAGGACGCAAAATAAAGACTAATGCAAGTGGAATCAATTTTAATCGGAGTCCGGACGCATAAAATGTCGCGATCCGAAAATCCTCCGGCTAATCGAAAACCCTAATTTGAGTTTTTTAAGCAAATTGTATTAATCCTAGCATGCAAACATGGATGGAAATGATGTTTTTGAATAGATTTCATTTTTCTGAACATTTTGATATATATTTGCATTTTTCTGATTAAAGATGAATTTTCTGTGAATTTTACAAGATTTAATCCATTTTCCACCCTTTGTTTTATTTTCTCAGTAAAAATAATCTTTTAAAGAAATTCAACAATAGCAGAGGCTGACATGTGGGCCCTATGGGTCAAATCTAGTCAACATTGACTTAGGTCAATGACAGTGGGGGCCCCACTGTCACCTTTTTCCCCTTTATTTATTCTTTTATTTCAATCCTTACAACTGGGACCCACAGGTCATATACTCCACTATTAATCTTTATTTTATTTTCTTACAGGTGGGGTCCTTATGTCATTGAAATAACTTTAATAAGCATATTTAATGCACTGTTTAGAGATTCATTACATCATTAATCAGTCAGTTAGCATTAATGACCATGGATTAACAGCAATTATGCCAAACAATAATCCGGGCACATTGATTATTGTATTAATCATGAGTAAGCATTGATGGCCATCACTGGGGTTAATTAAACCCTAATCCTGTCTGAACAGTGCAATTAAAAGGGCTTCAATGCCCTAACCGACGAAACCGTCGGTCGGTAGCCGACCGACCGTTGGCTCGGTTAACCACGGGCTCGCCCGGCGCGGCATGGCCGACGGCGAGGCCGGAACAGGGAAGGCGGCGGCGCGGCGAGGCCCTTACCGGCAGGGAGCGGCGGACCGGGACAAGG
This sequence comes from Stipa capillata, assembly GCA_019208055.1. NCBI lineage: Eukaryota > Viridiplantae > Streptophyta > Magnoliopsida > Poales > Poaceae > Stipa > Stipa capillata. The sequence goes on along the minus strand of JAGXJF010005443.1, from coordinate 421,899 downwards.
CGGCGGCTCGGAATCCGGTTGGAGCCAGGGGCGGCGCGACTCGGTGGAGGAGGAGCTCCGAGCGGCGGGAGGAGCTCGGCTCGGTGCTAGGACGGCGACCGGGAGCTTGGGAACTCGGGGAGGGGCTCAAACGCCGGAAGAGCTCCGGCCGGTGCTTGGGATGAGGCGGAGCCTGAGCCGGGCGGCGTGGGATGCGGCGAGGCGTGGACTCCGGGGAGCGGCGGCGAGGGCAGCCGAGGCGAGTGGGGGCTTCGGCTCGGGCGGCGGGGAGCGGAGCCGGAGCACGGCGCAGCTCGGAAGGAGGCCGGCGGCGGGCTTGGACCCGGGGCGAGGCGCCGGGGCTTCAGGGTGGCTCGGGCGGCGGGGTCACGGTGGAGGGCCGGAGCAAGCGGCGCCGGGGAGCAGGATGGTGGCGGAAGCACCGGTGTGAGCGCGAGCACAGAGCAAGGGGCGGCGGGAGCGTAGCTGAGAGAGAGGGAGGATAGGGATGAGGCAGGGGTTGGCGGTGCCTTAAGGAAGAAGGGACGGGAGGCGTGTGGCGGGCTGGATGGGCCGACGGTGGGGAGAAATGGGGCTAAGGGTGGCCCATCCGGTGAGATAGAATTTAGGGTTTCCCTTTTAGAATTAGATGTTTTCTCTTTTGAGTTATAGCCTTGATTTTCTGTTTTAGTTTGATTTCTTTTGCACATTTGAATGATCTTCAAATAGATTTTCTCCCCTTCCCGATTGACTCAGATTGCAATATATCCCAACTAAACTCCCAAAACTTCAAAGAATTCCTTCATGCACTTCACTCAAAAGCTTTTAAAACCCGAGGTTCAAACCCTAGCAATTCCATCCCGTTTACGGCCTTTTTCTGGTTGTCTCAAAATTCAAAAACTTACTCGATTTTCAGGTTCACATGATCATGCCATGAAATGCACGTTACAAGATTAATAAACTAGGGACGTTACACTAGAACACTAAGTTCTAGATTTCCCGACAAACCCCGACATGCACACAGCCTAGGTTTGAGCATCCGACAACCGATATGATCGCGCTACACGTCCGGTAGCCCCTCTTAATAGTACAGCTATCGAACCTATAATCCGGTCTTCCACCAAACTCCGTGAGACCGGCAAAACTAGAAACCCTAGTCTATGGCATACCTTTGCCTTGAGCAATCCTTGCCGAACTTGACGAACACATCACCAAGTCCCGTCGCTTCTCATTGCTCTTCTTAGCTTGTCATCAACTCCACTGAGCTTGATGACGATCACCGGCGGAGGACCCAGTAGGGCGAGGTAGGGCGCCCGCCCTACCTTGATTCTGAGGAAAAAAATTTATACAGGTACGCAGCGCAGGTTTGGGCCGCGACACCGCGTTATTTCGGCCGTCAGTCCGTGACCCGTGAAGACCAGGACTGGTGAAGACAGTGCCTGAGTGAAGAACCGCACTGAGCCGAGGCTTCCGAGCGACTGGAGACAGGAGCGACCCTGCCGTGCGAGCAGAGCGACTGGATCTGGAGCGACGGAGCGACCTCCTGCTAGCGGCGGCGGCTGGCGGCGGGCAGGCGGGCAGCGGCGCGACTCCAGCCTCCAGGGCTCCATCGGCGGCGTGAGCGGGTGGCGCGACGCGGCGTGAGCAGCAGCGGCGGCAGGGCAGGGCGCAGCACGCGGCGGTGAGCAGCAACGAAGTGATGGACAGGAAGGCGGGGGACTGGAGTTCGCCCCACCTCAAATTTTTTTCGTCCTCCGCCACTGCATATATATACATAGAATACATATGCATATAACGAGCAATTCTCTCATGTGTCGATCATTCAGGGAGAGGACGTATACATCTATAAGCGTTTTCTTTTAGACTCGTATACATGTGTAGCTGAGTTAGCAATATACACCTAGTATTACAAACAGGGTTGACTTTTGGCTAACTTAACCAAAAAGGAATGTTGGAATTCACCAACAACTGATTTAGCAGTTAAGCTGCACAATAGTCCAGCTTAGCTGGGAACTAACCGCACGAAATGATTTTTGCCTTGTTCGCCTGCAGGCAAATTTTCCTGGGCCACCATGTCATCTGAACTTGAACATGTAGACCCGGCTAAGGGCCTCTTGTGACCCGGCTTCCTCAACGGAGACGTAGGATATCGGTGGATATCCGAACTCCGAGATCAAACATCGTTTGTGTCTCTTGTCTCATTTACATTCTTGCAATTCATACTTTTCTTTAATTGCTTACTTATTCCTAGTATTGAATTGCTTACTTGTCACCATAGATTTGCAAACCTTGACATAGACATAGAGTGTTGGTGCACTTAGTTGAGTTTAGCATTTTAGGATTTGAGCTTGTGAAAATCCAACTAGTTTAATTCCGCATTAGGATTAAACCAAATCCGTAAGTGTTTTTAAAACGCCTATTCACCCCCCTCTAAGCGACATCTAGGTCCTTTCACTAATCTCACATGGGAATCAATTAGGCTGCGTTTGGTGCGGTGTTAAGTTAACTAGATTAGCTAACCTTAATCTGGTTAGGTTAGCTTAATCTAGGGGCAGAGCCAGGGCTAGGTCTGTGCTTGGGGCTAACCTAGCTTAATTACCACTTTTTCATGATGTTTTAGAATATTCAAAAGGAGATTTATATGGAATTTTGGGCTGGGCCTGGGGCTAAAGCCCACGTTGTGCCAGCCCTGTCTCCGCCCCTGGCTTAATCCTAATTTTGTATTTGGCAACTAATCCGGTTAACCCAAAATACCGTTTGGCTAGATTAGGGGGTTAACGGTAGAAAAAGAGAACTTAAGAGAGTTGGTTGCATGGGGTTAAGTTATTTCATTTTTTTATGTGTTAGTTTAATCCTAGATTAACGAGGTTAAATGGCTTTGATCGGATTAACTTAACTCTGACTAATTCGATGGCAGTAGGAAGCGACGGCAATCTCTTACAGATAAGAAAATAACAGTCAATATTGTTTAAGCAAACCAGACAGGAATGTAAAAGTGCTGGGAATCGATCTGGCAATCTCCCAATACATCAGAGGCAACATACAGAGAATTAACAAAACTCTTCAACCACTTAGCATCTGCAAAGCCTGAACATTAATCTTCTGTAATGACACTCGATCATGCATCCCCATTACCATCAAAATAACCTTGTCCAACAAAACACACACACATTTCTGAACCGTAAGAACAGAACCACATCGTAATAGCAAACAGAGGGATATAACTTCATTGTACAGGTCCTTCATCAGTGCCTAGCCTAGGACACGGATCACAGTATGACATACTGACACGGATGAGGATAGAAGAAACATCATGGGGTAACTTATTGCTGCGGACACAGATCGATTCATCGATCATCACAGATACATGTGCATAAATAGATAATATAGATGTGCAACAAGTACACATGTGTTGGATTTCAGCCTCATGAAAGAATTGCCATCGAACTCGATCGTCTCAGATCTCAGTCGTCGTCGCTATCTGAAAACGTGATGTTCGCGAATGCCTTGGCCCGTGCTTCATCGCTCCATGCTTGGACCTGTGCCCTGCTAGCAACGAAGTCGTCATCGACCTCGACATAGCCGTACTTCTCGTACTCGCTGCGGACCCAGGTCTGGAGCTCCAAGAATCTCTCTCCGGCAGCATAGTGCGCGCGCGCGGCGGTGTAGAAGATCACCCTCGACTCGTCTTTCTCCTCCTCCGGCGAAGGGCGCAAGTCTGGGTTTTGGCGCTTCAGGTCTTCGTAGTAGTAAGGGGCACTGTCATCAACCACGTGGGCAAGGATCCACTCCACCTCCTCCTGCGGCATCCGCGTCATCTTCTTCCCCGGCGCCTGCTCGCCGTTGGCCGCCGCCGCCGCCGCCTTCTCTGAATCTGCAACGGCGGCCGCCGCGCCGGGGGGAGGGGGGTGGCGGCAGTGGGGCACGAGGGGCGACGGGATGGCTGCTGCGGCGGCGTGGGCGGCAGGCGCTGGCCTCGAGTGTGCGCAGCTACAGGGTGCGAGGGGGCGGCGGGCGGACGGTTGCATCGTCGATGGTGGGGGCGCGGGGCAGCGGAGCGTGAGGGGCGGCGGAAGACGGCGAGATTTTTTGATTTTGGGGGCAGCAGCAGGAAGGGATGGGGGATTGGGGAATTTGGGGGCGGTGAGGGATGATATGGGTGTTGGGTCTAGGGTTTTTGACAAAAGGGCCCACGTGTCAGTTAGCGGGTCCCCGCGGGGGGCGGGTATGGGGATTAGGAACCCGTCCCTGGCCCCGTTATACCTGACGGGGATTGATTTGAGCCGTTTACAACCTCGCGGGGACTAAATCTTTCCCATCTCCGTCTCCTAATAGAGGAATTTCCCGACAGGGATCGGGAACGGGTCCATGTTGCCATCTTGATATAAATCTAATAACAACAATTTTATATCACATAAACCACATACTAATAGAGTAATTATGGTCAAAGTTTTATCTAACCAAACAAAATACACCTTACATTCTGGGACGAAGGGAGTATCTCTTTTTCGAATGTCCCCTCGTTTAAAGTCGCTTGACAATTCGTTCACTTAACATTTCAAATAACGCCTCCTCTCTCACGTAGCATTTCATATATTTATAGAGATTGGCTAATGGGTATACCTAGGTCGCTCTACTCACTTATTTATATTGCGGTCACTGTATTTTTGTTGTCCATTTGGTTAAGTAGGAATGATCTAGTTTTTGATTAAAAAATTTTATCTAATCCATTGTAAATTGTCTTTTTATCTATCAACTAGTTACGATCTTAGTCTTCTCTACAATGTTTGTAAGACAAAAAACCGATAGAAATTGGCATCAGGAGATGAGAGTTGGTTACCAAAGACTTTTTGTCTCGCTTTAGGTGGCGAGCAACTAGGAGACTATGTATGACCTAGTTTTTATATTGCGTGGCCCGTTACATGTTTAGAATTTGCTACCCCTTCCAATGACTTTGTAGTAAATTTTAGCTATATGTATTTTTAAATATAGAGACTACGAAAGTAAACTCTTCTATTATCCCAACAACACCGTATATACTGGCATGCCGAGGGATCCGCGTAAAAGAAGTGCAAACGCCCGTACTGCCATGCTGAGGGAGCCGCATAATAGAAAGTGCAAACGCCCTCCCAGTTACGGAGTACCACGAATTCGTTAGTGGCGGAAGTAGAGAACGTCTTTGACCCGGTGTTCGGACGTGTCCACGTACAAGTACAAATAAACAACAACCTTCTTTTCGTTCGAAAGAATTTCAATGACAATCTTCTTTTCCTACCTTCTACGGAGTAGGTACACATCAACTTCCTCTGCATTATATTTTTCCTTCCCCGCACTACTCTCCATCATTGTTATAGCCTGGTGCTAGCCTAGCGACTTACTATCATCTTTCTCTTTGGCAATTACCAGAGTCTAATTTTCACCAGGCACACAGTCACTGTTGAGTGCGTATTTGTATTGACTAATTTTCCATGATGACATTTCGTAACTTGAAAACGTAACATGTGCGATGTGAGGATTTTTTTAATATTGTTGGTTGCGTAAGCCGCGTGAGCCAACAGGCTAGCCAAATTTTCGAGAGTAAAGACCGGTTGGTTGCTTCACGAGCCAGCCAGGCTAGCTCAGTCTCAAGGCACCCTCGCGCTTGGCTGCAAGGAAAAGTCTGATTCTAGCTTCGTCTGCGCGCACCATTGGAGTTCTTGCTAAATGAGTGATTAATTTAATAAATAGCATGCATTAATTATTTTTAATATAACTAGCTGGGCGTCCAGCGCAATTACGCATGAAACGACTTTAATTATTTTTGTTTTACTTATGTATATATTTATTATTATACTACTTGTAAGAATACCATATTAGAATTAAAGTTCGGAGAGCCGATAGTTAGTTTTTACGTTAGACATCAATATGTGGAATTATAGTTTGGATGGCTAGCCGGACGAATGGCCAGTGTATTGAGCCGGTAGGTTGTTTGTACATGATATTAGACCATGCAAAATTAAAATTCGAATCACGATCTAGCTAATCGTTTGTATATGATATTAAATTAGTACGTGAAGTTAAGGTTCAATAGTCGGTTGTTGATATTAGCTCACTATGTTGACTTAAAAGCTCGCTAACTTTTGCATGAGTTGTACAATTATAAATATCTATCGATTGTGGACCATTAATAGTTAAGGTATGTCAGATCAATGGCTGGATAGTGTTTATGTATAATTATGAAAAATTATCGATTGCAGTCTATTGATAATAAATGTTTACCAGTTCAATGGTCGAATGATGGTTAGCCGTGGTTATGCAAATTTATTTGTTATGATTTGTTTAGGTACAACTATGAAGATCTATCGACAATGATATATTTATGTATAATTATGAAGATTTATCGGTTGTGATATGTTTGGGTACAATTGTGATGATCTATATCGGCTGTGACTTGTTTAAGTATACAATTATAAAGATCTGTGATCTGTTTGGGTACAATTATGATGATATATCTATTGTGATCTGTTTAAGTACAGTTATGAAGATTTATCGGTTGTGATCTATTTAAGCTGTTTGCGCACAGTTATGAAGATTTATCAATTGTGATCTACTAAAAAAAAGAGGGTCCAACAGATTAATAGCCAGATATTTTACTATTTTTAGAACTTTTTAGCACATCTCTCCTTTTTATAGTTAACCAGTCATACACTTTTAATATATAATAGATTATTTTTATAAAAATTATTTAACATACAAAAGTAATCACTACTACAAATATGACCTTTCTAGACCTCTCATCTCAGACGGTTTTGGTAAAAACCGACTTATACTAGAGACATCTCAGCCGGTTTTAAATATCTTAGTCAGTTTAAAAAATAAACGGATTGAAATAATTACCTATCTCAGTTGGTTCTAGAAACAAATAGACTGAAAAAGTATTCCAGTCGGTTCAAAAAAAGAAACTGACTAAGATATTGCAATTCATTACAAGCAGTTTTGAATAAAACCCGACTGGGTAATTTATTTTAGTCGGGTTTAAAAAACGAACCGACTGAGGCCTCACACCACTCCTTTCTCTCTCTCTCTCGAATATTCCTCCACCAGTCACTGCTTCACCCCCGATCTCCCCAAATCCCCCAAATCTAGATCTCGATTGCTCTCTCGCGATCCCCCCAAATCCCCCAAATCCTTTGGCGATTTAGCTCATGGCTGAGCCGACGGAGCAACGGCCGTGCGTGCTCTCCTACCTCGCTCACCCCCTTGCTCGGATTGGCCGAGTCACGTCTCCCTCGCTCCCGGCCCCTTCTCGCCGCCCCAAATCTCCTCCTCCTCGGCTCTGCTTCTCTCAGTTGATTGGAGCCATGGCCGGCCACGTCCTCGGCAACAAGCGCGACAGCTCTGCCACTGCCAACAGCCTTGCCCACTTTGCCGTCAACGAGGACAAGAAGCGTGAGGTAATGCGATTTATTTTGTCCTCTTTGCCGCGGTGTGCCTCTCATTTTCTCCCTTCCCCATCCCCTTTCTGATCTAGATCCACCTCGCGGCAATGCCGGACATGTCGTCTTTGGCCTACCCACCTCTGTATACAGATCCGGCGGTGAGGAACGGGCTATGGTGACGCTGCCCGGGCTAGGATTAGATGGCGGTTGGGAGTTCCTGCCGCAGGAGCACTCCACCAGCAACCAGCCTTCGGATCTGGGTAGCCCGCCATCAGATCTGGGCAGCCCGCCACTAGCAACCGGCAAGGGCAGCTGCCGCCTCCACCGCAAGTTCCAAGTACTTATCCTTGTAGCCTTCGGTTCATGCTCGTATACGGTTTGGGGCTGTGTTTGTTTCATGGAATCCATGCTCTGCAACTAGTTATGCCTGTAGTTTGTTTGATGAATTGCCTATAGTCTTTCGGTCCTTTCGGTTGGCTTCGATGCTCTGCAACTGGTGCGATTGTTTGATGAATTCATGCTCTGCAACTGTTGCGATTGTTTGTCATTGTTTACTTTGATTGGCTTCCTTTGCAGGATATATCCTCCTCGGCTAGCTGATGGTGAAAATCCTCCAATGACAAGTCAGCGCTGAGGCAGCGGAGCAGCGGCCGAGGAGAGCAGTGGAGCAGCGGAATGACCAGCGCCGAGGCAGCAGAGCTACAGGACGCCGCGCTGTCGAGGAGGGCCTGCTAGCTGCGTTGTTGAGGGGGCTAGCTAGGGAGCCAACTAGCTTTTTTTAAATTTTTTTTAGTATCATAGTCGGTTCAATGTACTTGACCGGTTGAGATTGTGAACTTTTGAAGTCGGTTTAATATAGATAACCGGCTGAGATCGTGAACTTTCAGAGTCGGTTTAAAAAATATTATTAGCTCCCTTTGCTTATAGTCGGATCTAAAATCGGCTGAGAAAGCTATTTTTAACTAGCTGAGAAGGTAGTTTTTGTGGTAGTGAATAATTAAGGCAGTATATTTTATAGTCATTACATTAATATACTTCTAATCCTATACAATTTTCAGTTCCATCACTCGTGTAAGCAACCAAACTGAGCTCATACTTGCACTGCTAGGGCTGTCTCGGCTAACTAAGCAGGTGAATCCGTGTGAGGCAGCCGCATGACACGAGCAACCAATCAAGCCCAAAAAGTCACACTATCTAGTTTCTTTATAGATAATAAAAGTGAATTCGGCCTTTACATGGAATGATGCACGCAACTAAATTGTACTATCAAATTTGCTCTTGCAGTCTGAAAATTTGTCGAGCAAGAAATCTAGTAGGACTAATAACAACACAATAGGATCAGCATAGACAGCACCAAGAGATTACGAACTCCATTATTACTCCTACCTAGCCTAGCCGGCACGTCCGGTTTTACAGGCTCGGTGCCAACGTTGCCCTTCCCCTCCACTTCTACCTTCCCCTCTCGACACACACAACCGTAATGCCGTACTGGCTCACGGTGGACTAGTCCTTGCCAAAATACACGCATCGCTTCCCCTCCCAGTTAAAACGAAAACACCGATGCACGCACGAACCGCGGGCTCGTGACTCGGCGCCTGCGGCGGTACCAGCGCTGCGCTTGCCTCGTGCTCGCCGAGTCATCGACGGCCAGGCGCTCTCACGGAGCGAAGCAGCCACCCGGAGGACTGGAGCAGGGAAACCTCTTTGCTCTTGCCGGTTGTGCCGCGGGATCCCGTGTTTTCTTGTGAGCGTGGCGGATGGTGGGGTCGCCGGCGAAGCGGATGGCGCGGCGGGTGGTCAGGAGGCCGCTGGAGAAGGCCGGGATGGTAGGCCTGGCCGCGGCGGCCGCGGCCGCCGCGGCGCTGCTGCTGCTCGTCTGCGCAGGGTCGGTCCGCTGCTCGGCGGGCCGTCGGCTATGCGCTGGCGGCGCCCAGGAAGCTCTGGAGCGGCGGGGTTTCCATCGAGGCTAAGGCGTCGGCGTCGGCGAGGGAGGCGAGCGGCGGCGGTGCTGCTGCTGCGGCGGCGGCGGTGGGGGTGGGTGAGTGCGACCTGTTCGACGGGGAGTGGGTGTGGGACGAGGGCTACCCGCTCTACGAGTCCAGGGACTGCCCGTTCCTGGACACCGGGTTCCGGTGCTCAGAGAACGGCCGCCCGGACGCGTCCTACGCCAAATGGCGGTGGCGGCCGTCGCGCTGCGATCTTCCCAGGTTGGTTGGGGACTTTACTAGTTCTTGCTTGTGTTGTTGCTAGAAAGTAGGACCCGTCCGTTTGGTTCTTGGATTTGGGGGGTTTAGATAGGAATCTATTCAAATGCGTACTTTCTGCAAGCTTGTCAAAGAGACCTTAGATGAAATTTCAACATGGAATGAATATAAATTTTGCATTTGTAGCTACAACTTCCGAATGGATCGGTGGCTCTGGAATTTAAAATGTTACTATTTGGGATTTTCTAGCACTTAATTGTGAACTTGTCAAAGCCCGGAATTTAGGATGGCTATGGCTTTAATTAAATAAACATGATGCGATCTAGCACTCAACATGTTGCATTGTCGATATAATGAGGATTAAAACTGCAGCAGTAGTTGTGAGATGTGGATCAGGGCTGTGCATTTTAAAATCTGAACCCTACTTAACATTGGATTATTGGAACACGATGCAGTAGACGACCGTCTCAACTTGGGAGTTAGGACTGCACACTACGATTGGGGACTCGATGCCCGTTGCTCCAATTGAATAGAAAACAATGTTATGCGCATACTTAGTCCTTGGCAGATACATTAGTTAATTAATTGGTATTGTTTAATTATTATGTCTGCCATGATGTTGCCGTTTGCCACTTGTGATGAGAGGTGTCCTCTTTCTGTTATTTGCAGAGTCCTCTGTGTTATGTCTATGTTTGTAGTGTTCTGTTCAGCTGTCATTGTGGAGGGAAAGGTTGTTGGTTAGCTTTCTTAGTTCAATTTGGAAAACTTTAGTGAGTCTAGCCTAACTTGCAGGATCTGTTTTCTGCCTCGTTGCGAAAAACAAACTAAGTTGCTATGTTAGTGAGACAGGCTTGATTCTTGTTTTCATGTATGTGAATAGCTTTTGGAGTAACTTCGTTGTCCTTCGCCATGGTCATCTTACAATGCTATTCTGGAATATTGCTATGTTAGGGAAGTGTTGTGTACCATAGTAAAAGGTTAATTTGATGGGGAGCATCATGCAATTGTATATTGATGGTTTGCAGATTTATTTTACTTATATTTACCCTAACTCAATTTAAGTAAAGGTAAATTTATTTTTCTAAAAATGCTGCCGCAATAGGCAATATGGGTCCCACTCAAATTTATTTTTGAAATGAACCACTGTCTAACCATCAGCTAAGCTATGTTGTATATTTTCACTACCAAACAAATAGGGATTGGTATTGTAAGTTGCATGGGCCTAGCACCAACGGTAGCCATGCTATACCATGGGATCATCACCATTGCAAAAATAGCTAAATAGCAACAGATTGTACCACTATTTGCTGCCATTTGATCTGTTAAGCTAATGGTGGCATGTAGGAAATCTACGTGTTTAGGATGTGTAAAAGAGTTGCAGGTGTGGATCTTATATAACATATGGCTGTGATTGCAACCGATAGTTTTCTATGCTTAGCACATTACTGATGGATGATGAGCCTTTATGGGTGAAACTGAAAAACAGTGTCTTGTATTGAAATTAAAAACTTGTACATCTAATACTTGTGAATTGTGATATCCAACTTTATTCACAAGAAGGACAGTACTAATCTTTACTGAGTGAGAAGACCTTTGAGCAACTTTCTTTTTGGAAGCCTAAGAATAGCAGCCGATTGTCAATTCCTTTCTAGTATGTAAGCTCATGATTTTGTTGACTGCTAATCACTTCCGCTCTAGCATAATTGAGGCCAATTTTCTGACAATCATATTTTTTCCTTTAATTTCTTAGATTTGATGCCAAAAGTATGCTCGAGAAGCTACGAAACAGAAGAGTAGTATTTGTTGGTGATTCAATTGGAAGGAACCAATGGGAGTCTCTACTTTGTATGCTCTCTAGTGCTGTTCCTAACAAGAGCTCCATCTATGAAATTAATGGGAGTCCCATCACAAAGCACATGGGTTTCTTGATTTTCAAGTTCAGCGACTATAATTGCACTGTGGAGTATTACAGATCTCCTTTTATAGTCCTTCAAGGTCGTGCACCAGCTGGAGTCCCTAAGGTTGTTAAGTACACAGTTAGGGTGGATGCCATGGATTGGATGTCTGACCGGGGTAAGTGGAGGGATGCTGATGTGTTGATCTTTAACACTGGGCATTGGTGGAACTACGAGAAAACAATCAGAGGGTAAGCAACTAAGAGTACATATTTGGATTATGTTGACTCAGTAACTTTTCCTGTTTTATTGTCAAATGTTTCTTGTATATGGGGCCCTTCTTATTTTATTATAGTGGTATTACCTTCTTGATTCACCTTTCAGTTTCGAAATTAACTTCTACTAGTGATGTGACAGCATTTTTATTTGTTAAAGATTAGTATACATACTTGTAGTGTATTCATGCGTATACTTTTCTGTTAGCTATTTAACAAAATGATGAGATCACAACTCATCTTCTTTATTAATATACATACATAGAACTTACTATGGAATTTCTGGTTCCCAAACTGATCTATGTGATGAACTGATGACTGATACATCATTATCTGCAATTTATTTCTTTTGTCATCAAATTTTTTAGACCACCATAATTGCATCTTCCGTAATCTACTTGAAACTAGGCTTACTTGTATATTCTATACCAGGGGTGCCTATTTCCAAGAAGGAGATGAGGTGAAGATGGAGATGACTGTTAATGATGCTTACCAAAGATCAATACAAACACTGTTCGATTGGCTTCAAAGAGAAGTTAACACAAGCAAGACCCAGATCATCTTCCGTACATATGCTCCTGTGCACTTCAGGTCTGTATAATGAACCACTTATCAGAGCTGACTTCCTTTGTATGTTTCCTTGCTCCAGCATTACCTGAGAATGCTCGAGAATATTTATGTTCCTTGAGAAAGGTCGAGAATATTTATGTTCCAAGGCACCAAGCGATATCTTAAGATGCTGTGTACTTGATCGCTTACACAGTAGGTTTTGGAGTCAGGATTCACTCGACATGTTCTTGATTTAGAATTCTGTGAACTCCATTCCACCAAAATATTTTTGTTCAACATACAATCCACCTTTCAGCGCCTGTTTTCACAATTTTACCAATGTATGGGCAGAGTTCTCACAATAACGCCTTACTGCCTTGATCTTATATAGGTACTTATGAATAGTGCCTTCCCGACCGTCGGTGTTATCAATCAGTGCATTATCTTTTTTTGGTGTTGTTGACATTTCTATCCATTTAAATACATGAACAAAATTGACTATCCCTTTAACTAGAGGCATCCATGTTTTTCTGCAGAGGTGGTGACTGGAGGACTGGAGGGAGTTGCCACTTGGAAACTCTTCCAGATACAACGCCGTTTAAATCGCTGGAGCAATGGGCTGATCTGCTTAAACCTGTGCATAATGTTCTAGGGAGCAGCATCAGACCCAATCTGCCTGGTTTAGATATATTGAATGTGACACAGATGACAGCACAGCGAAAAGATGGTCACCTCTCAGTATACCTAAGTCCTTCGGGGGCCTGTCCCTCTCCATAGACAGGATTGCAGCCACTGGTGCTTGCCTGGAGTCCCTGATACCTGGAATGAGCTTCTCTACGCCGTCTTCATGAAACGACAAACGATGCTGGGACCAAAATGTTTCCCTTGCTGGCTCAAGAGCACTGAACACCGGGTGACAAAATAGAGGCGGTAGGCCACTTGATGCTCGCTCGTTGAAGATTGAAATCAAGTCCTGCACGCCATCATGACAAAGCAAGTTTCGTGATTGTCTTGCACGATGATGCTGTTGATCCGCTTCCCAATAGGTAGCCAAATGGCGAAACACATTTTTGGAAGATGAGAGCTGGCTCACAGGAAGCTGCACCACTCTGCTGTGTTTGTATGCTGAGAGGTTAGTGATCAATAGGTGAGCAGAATAAAGAAAGAAAAATAGCATAGCTTGTTTGCTGAATGTGATGTTTCACAGAGGCTGCAAGAGTTAGCCGGTGTGATCGTAGTGTAGGGAGCTGCAGCGAATGATGTAGCTACTAGGTTAGGTAGATATAGCAACCTGCAAAATGATTTGGCTGCTGTGAAATTTAGAATTTGTATCCGACCCTGACGGTATATTCTCATCAGTTGCTCCAGCTGTCGATTTGTATGTTCGGGTATTTCTATCCCTGCGTAACCGTGGATTTTATGTATCGCATATCCAGTTACATGTGTCGTCGTCTCATTTGATTTTTTGTCTGCGAGATTTTTATTTCAGAACCACCCAATTGTTAAATCATCCACGATGATTGATACCAGCAGCCAGGAATGTGCCAAATGCCCAAATACCCACTTTGCAGTTCTCAGTTTCCAGCGTCTTACCCAAATATTCCAACCCATTCATCCATGCCCTTCAACCAAACGAACCCATAGAGTGCAGAGAAAGAAATCATGAGGCTCGTCTCTTCTACGTGACACCGTTTCCGACGAACTGGGTACCCAGACAGACCCATGGACCATCTTGTATCACCTTGTTGTACTGGGTATGGGTACAATCTAGATGGGTTTGGGTAATAATTGGGTATGGATATGGGCGGCCCATGGCCCATACCCTCCAAGTGGCAGCACTTCCATTGCAGTTGCAGCTCGGACGGATGAGACGCTCAAGTCCTCGCAGACTGCAGGCAAAACCTGACGAAGCGGCGATCTGCTTCTGCTCTCCTCGACCCGTCCGCCCCCTAACCAACCAACCACGCCGCACGCGGCCGCCGGCAGCGATGACATCCGTAGAAGACGCGGCGCCCGTAGCCGCCGCCGCCGCCGCCGATCCTACTGCTGGTGAGTGGGTCCCTTTCAGCTAGCGGACCCTCTCTCTGTATCTCCCCCATCTAATCTTTCTTTTGTTAGTACTGTTGGCTCCGACTCTCCAATTCAGCTAGAGTTCTTTGAAAATTTGTATTTTGGTGTAGAATTGCAGCACGCTTTTAGTTCTGATTCGGAAGAAATTGGGCACCTTGGTGTAGGTTTCTTTCTAGTTTTTACTATATTCGATCTAAGGACACATGATTCAGATCACTTTGCATCTTGCTGAGAGAACCACAAAAGCTCAAATCAAATGGATGGTGTACTTCATAGTTGCTAAGCAATAGGCAGTGAATCGAATTAGTAGTAGTATTACATTGCAGATCACCCGTGCCCCCCTCTTTAACGGAAAAAAGTTCAAATGAAATAGCACGAATTTCTGAATTTGATTGCAGATCTCTCTATGCGAAGGCAATGGAATTTGTTCCAGTGTGGGTTTATAGCACACCTCAATACTAAGATTATGCATTGCTATTTCTGGAAATCGTGCTTCACACACTTACAAGACTGAATAGTGTTACGTGATACGACATTGTACTAATAGATATATACAAACTATGCGAACTTGTATCAAGGTGGAGAATAAATTCTAAAACCTAACCGCCTTTTACCCTTTGATGCTTGACTTATGTTCTGATCTTTTTAGGTTCTAGTGATAACGAGATAACAGTGGAGGAAGCTTCTTTTGTGCATACTGAACCTCCCCAAGATGGCAGTGCCCCACCTGTGGTTACCACTGATATGGAAGTTCTCCATGATAAAGTTAAGAAGCAAGTCATTAAAGAAGGCCATGGGAAGACACCCTCAAAATTTTCTACATGCTTTGGTTAGTATGACACAAATAATTTGTTTGTCTTGTTAAGTTTTTTATTTGTAGAATGATGCTACCAATCTATACTAACGGCCCTAGCATTTCTCTTATAATTATATCTCATGTAACTGCTGTGTTCACTGGTATCATGCTAAAAAGTCATTATACACATAGTGGGGAAAACATTTCAAACTTTACATGCTCATTGCTCTATGTTGTGTGGAAGACACCGGTAATCATGATTCATGACCATGAGATGACACTCATCCCCTTTACAGTTTCAATACAGATAACTGGTTCTGAGGGCATAATCTCTTTAACTTTGTACTGTATGTGTCATGTTTTATTCATCTGCTCCTTTTCCTGCCTTCGTACTTGCATTTGATATTGAAATTGATTGCACCTTCCTGTTTATATTTTTTCCGTTCAATGAGTACTGATATCCATTTACTTTGTTGTTTTCTAATATTTTAGCTTTGCTTATTTGTTATCCATATGTAGCCTGCTTCCGTAAAGGACATTAATATATATACATGTTGGATGTCTAGATTAAGGTTACTTATGTACTTTAATTGATCGGAGCGCCATCCTGTCTTAATTTTGAGAGCATGTATATATTTAATTATTTATTCTGTGGTTTGAAGGAGAACAACTGTGAAATAACGGTTGTTTCTAACCTTGGTTTTACAGTGCATTATAGAGCATGGGTCGGAAGCTCACTGCATAAATTTGAGGATACTTGGCAAGAACAGCATCCTATCGAACTTGTCATTGGAAAAGGTACAAGTGCATTTATGTTACTTATTTTATCCTCAGTTTTTCTCTGCTGCATACGTGTCATCCATAATTTCCATATGGTGCAAGATTGTAAGATTCGGACCACAAATAGCTTATTGTATAATATTCTGGTTTTCTAGTGCTATGATGATGGTTCTAAGAAGAAAGGCTGTTAATCATTGGTCCGCCGGTGAGGAGTTGGCATTTGCATTACCTAAAAAAATGCACTTGCTGCCTGAGCGTATGACATAACTATCACTGACAATTGCTTGCAGAGTAACTTTTCAGAATTTCTGTTCTTATCTACAGAGAAAAAGCAAATGACTGGTTTGGGCATTGGTGTTGGTAACATGAGAAGGGGGGAACGTGCATTGTTGCATGTTGGCTGGGAGCTAGGCTATGGGAAAGAAGGAAGCTTTTCATTCCCAAATGTCCCTCCAACGGCAGACCTTATATATGAAGTTGAACTCATTGGCTTTGATGATGCCAAAGAGGTAACGACAAACGCTCCCACTCGCCCCATTGCCACTCCAACCAAAGAAAGGCTTAATAAAGAAAATAGAACCAATTTTTTTAATGAAAAACACTAAGTACTGCATAATCAGTTTGTCTTGAATATTTTGATAGTAGACTGAGATGCTCAGTAGCTGATTATCATTTTATTTACCCTTTCTCAAATTAAAACTGGATTTTCTAAGAGAAGCTCATATCCACGGTGACATGTCTGAAAAAAATCAGGGAAAAGCCCGTTGTGACATGACGGTAGAAGAGAGGATTGAAGCAGCAGATAGGAGGAAGCTTGAGGGTAACGATTACTTCAAAGAGAAGAAATTTGAGGAGGCTATGCAGCAATATGAGATGGTTAGTGGTCTACTTTACATGCAAATTTCCATCATCTTTTATTTGTTGAGTTACTTCAAATGATGGTGTTCTACTGCTTCCTCTTTTCCAGGCTGTTGCGTATATGGGAGATGATTTCATGTTTCAGTTGTTTGGGAAGTACAGAGATATGGCTTTGGCTGTGAAAAACCCCTGCCATCTCAACATGGCTGCATGCCTGATCAAGCAAAAGAGATTTGACGAAGCTATCGCACAATGTAGCATCGTATGTTCATCACTTGTTCAATTACATTTCATGAACTTCACTCTTTAACTCATAGTTTACTTTACATGAGGTCCTTTGGTTTCTGTATAGCTTTGCATAAAGTAGAAATTAGGTTTGATATTCAAAGTTTCAAACACTAGACTTATGATAGTCAAGTACTTATTGCCAAAAAAGGGTAGAATGCTCTGGTTGCATTATAAGTATCAGTCTCTGCTGATAAAGTAGTTTAGTTCACCTGCTTTTGTTTTTGCACCTCAATTTTTTTTTAAAAAAAATCATCACCACCAAGTCAATGTGGAACTAGTGGCGTGATGATTGATCCACCGAATAATCTCATGTTTATATCACAAATTTGCCCCCGTTTTTTCTGAAAAGGCTTAAACAATTACTGTTTTGATGATCTATTGCATAATCATATTCTCCAGGTTTTGTCAGAGGACGAAAACAACGTGAAAGCATTGTTCAGACGTGGGAAAGCTAGAGCTGAGCTTGGTCAGACAGAATCAGCAAGGGAGGACTTCCTGAAAGCCAAGAAGTACTCCCCAGAAGACAAGGAGATCCTACGAGAGCTTCGCTCGCTCGCCGAACATGACAAAGCTTTGTACCAAAAGCAAAAGGAGCTATACAAAGGTCTCTTCGGGCCAAGGCCTCAACCCAAACCCAAGACCACGAATTTCCTTGTTCTCTTCTGGCAGTGGCTCGTATCCTTGATTCGTTATTTTTCCAAGTTGTTTACACGTAAGAATGACTAGCATGTCTAGTCTAGGTCCTGTGTGCAATTGTATTGGTGACACTTCCACTGAAAAAACCTTATCACTTGTGGTTAGAGACCCCCTCTGTAACTTATTGATTGCACATTTGACTTTATTATTTGTACTTTATAGTATATAACTGAGCATCGATGGTATGAGATATTGCTAGAAACTTGGGCTGACATCTCTTTATTTTACTGAGGATTAGAGCTGTAGTTTCAGAATGTCCTTCCCCTTGGATGTGTTTGTTACTGATAAGAACAATGATGCACCGGGGACCCTCTTGAGGACCTAAGATCTAGGATCTTGTGTTGTACTACTATTATATGAACAAGATTCTCGTGTGCCTACTGCCCTACCTCTACAAATATGGAGGCACTCGTGTCCTTACACCATGTGATTTATTTAACCGGGGTATTCACATTCACCCGTCTTGGAGCCTTTGTAAAATTCTTAGCATTTAGCAGAAGCGTCAGAGAAATTCCACCCGGCGAAGCAGAGAACCGTTGTAAATAAATAGGGAACTAATAAATTTAGGTAAGAAACAAGATAAAATCCATATTTGATACTGGAATATTCGGTTGATAACTTGCTACTAATTCTTCCTCTACTGATAATGCAAAAGCCTAATATTTCACATTCTGCCAAAGAAGAAATTAGGAAAACCAGAAAACCTATAAACTGACACCAAAGATTCCATTAAAAAAAACTATATTTTGACACTGCTTTAACACGTGCGTAGTATGACCGTGCAAGTGAGGTGCGTGTGTAGTGGTGGATCATCCATGTGCTCTATCTGACGTTGGATCATCCCTCGGAAAAAAGAAACTAAACACATAGGTAAAGAGTGCTTGCATGGGAATCAGGCTATCTGTAGAAGACATCGAAATGTAGAAGCCGGTATCAAGATGGCCGATGTTCATCTCAGCTAGAATGGAACATAATGACATGCCCAATATGCATTTTAACTGGTTTAATAGGTGTGAGAGGAGATGAAGTCATCGATTCGAAATAAAAAGATCGTAACATCGAATACACCAGTGTTGAATCTGCTTAGGTGCCATGCTTTTGAACCGGAACCGATTGAATACATTGGACATGCTCTAACAGACAGAATCAGTCACCTTTGTTATCGCCAAAATGGAAAAAAGGAATTATCCTTCGTATGGTGAAATGGAACATTTTGGCCATTCTAGCGGCATCAATTAATATTGATCATATTCCTTGTGGTGGAACTTATCCACCGGCCACCGGGTTCAACTCCTAGACTTGGCACGGGTGCTCGCATTTTCCTGAATTTGTTCTAGGATTTCCGGGTGCTATTCTTTCAGTGGGAGACGACGTGCCCGTCGACTACGAGGTGCCTGTGGTGACTTCCTCAATCTCAAGATCTATCGGCTCGGTCTCTCGGAGGTGCTCAGAGGGGTAAGGTGTGCGTATGTGCGTTCATAGGGGTGAGTGTACGTATGTGTGTGAGCGTCTGTATCTGTACTGTGTTTCTCAATAAAAAAATTTATATTGATCATATGTGCCTGCCGTAGCATAACGAAGTTTTACTTCTCTGAGTCAATCCTCCCGTATCTCGAGGCATGATCGGACTCTTCTCATCACCGTCGATCGTAGTCTTATGTATCTCGAGGCATGATCGGACTCTTCTCATCGCCATCCATCGTAGTCACTGGCGGAGCTCCCCGTAGGGCAAGGGCGGGCGCCCGCCCGACCTTAAATTTTTGGGCCGGCCCATCACCCAGCACTGCTAATCTGCTATCACCCGTGCGCCACCGAGTGAACTCAGTGAAGAAAGAGGACTGAGCGGGAGCGGGCCGAGCGTGTGAGCGGCGGGCGGCGAGCAGCGGCGGCGGCGGCGGCGGCGGGCGGTGAGCAGCGGCGGCGGGCGGCGCTCCTCCTGCTTCCTCCCTCTCCTCTCCATCCGTGCCGGCGTTGCCGCCACTGACAGCCACGGGCCCACGGCCTCGGGCCCTCGGCGCCTCCTCCCGCCGGGCGCCGGTGGATCCCCTCCGCCGCAGGCCCGCACTCCACAGCAACAAGTCCCCGGCGGCCCGGCCACTGCCTCCCGCCGGCACTGCGCCGGCCGCCGGCCGATCTCTCTCCCCGCAGCAAGCCCCGGCCTCGGCGCCTCTCCTCTAGCTCCAGACCTCCAGTGAGTCGAGTTCGCCCCACCTCAATTTTTTTCGTCCTCCGCCACTGATCGTAGTCTCACATATCTCAAGACATGATGAGACTCTTCCCATCGCCGTCGATCGTAGTCTTGTGTATCTCGAGGCATGACCGGACTCCTAGCATCGCCGTCAATCGTAGTCTCACGTATCTCGAGGCATGGCTGGACTCCTTCCATCGCCATTGATCGTGCTCTTAGGTATCTTGAGGCATGATCGGACTCCTAGCATAACCGCTTCGGTTAATATTACCAGAAGCGGGGACACGATTCCCATTCCCTCATTTCCCATTCCCGGCGCCCAACCCAAACCAGCCCCGCCGCCCTCGCCGATGGACGCCGTCGCGTTCCCGCCGCCACCGGCCCCCTTCCTCGACGACGACTTCGATTTCGGCGACTTCGCCTTCGCCCCCGCCCCTGCCCCCGCTGCGCCGCCTCTGGCTCCTCAGCAGGCCTCCTTCGCCGCCTTCGACGACGACTGGGGCGACTTCGTGGCGAGCCCCCTCGGATCCAACCCGGGCGGCGGGTCCGCGCCGGCTATACCTCCGACGGAAAATTCCTCCGCCAGCGCCTGGGAGAAGCCCCGCGGCCCGCTGCCCCTCTCCCTGTTCGGCGCCGACGATGACAAGGAGGATGGACAGGAGGATGAGGGGCCGGCCGCGCCGCCACCCACGGCCACGGCGCACCAGCGGGCCCCGTCGTTCGGTTCTAACGGCTCGAGGCCCGCGGATCTGAAGGACCTGATCGCCGGCCTCTACGGATCTCAGCCTCCGCCCAACCCCGACGCGCCGGAGGCGGGCGCGCCGGAGGGAGCGGAGGAGGAGGACGACGGGTTTGGAGATGACGGTTGGGAATTCAAGGCTGCGCCCTCCTCAGATGCCGACCGTCGCCAGGATGGAAGCGTACGAGCGCACGGTGATGAAATTGAGGTGAGCGTGTGATTTCCTTCCGTGGTGATACCGTTATAGCTGGGAACTTGGAATTGAAATTGTGACCTCTCACGTAACTAAAACCGTAAATCACATGATTGTCATGATCAAGTAGAACGGTCAAACTACCTCAAGAGATAGCATTTTTTTTCTCAGGCAACCTGTTTGTATGTAGAGTGGGGTGGCAAGTTGGAGTATGATGCTCTAACTTACACCATCCATTGTTAGAGGCGTTGTAGAATTAGACAGTAATTCAGTGTTTTATATAGTTCCTACTAAAACGGATACAAGTCGTGCTTGCAATGAGTCATGGCATATTTTTTATAAGAGAAAATACTCTGTAACTCTAGCGTTGTCAACCCTGTTGTCAGTTGTTTGTAGCATTTTTTTCTCTTAATCTGGCTGTTTCTTATTTTCAGCACATGCCGAAATCAATGGGCAGCAACCAGGAAGACTGGTCACTATTTACTAGTGTCAATAATAATTTGAACCATGTTCAAACTACTGATGATGTTGGAACTCATGAGTCCACAGAACAAACTGTGAAGTTCTTCAGTCATTCTCCAGCTAATAGTGCAGCCATACTCAACCTGTACAAAGAAAGCGAGTTGGCCGATGCGGTTCACATTCCTCAAAGTTGTGCAGAAAGTGTGCTAAGTTCTTCTGACTTGTTCTCTAACAATGAAATGGTGAGTATTTTATGGTATTTTGAGTTACCGTGGATATCATTATCCTAGTTTGATGTAAGCTAATAATCAGTGATCAGAACTCTTCGTTTGGAACAGATGAAAACCATTCAATTAAATCAGCAAGCGATAGCATTTTGATTGATTTCTATAATAAGCTGAGAGAAGAATCATTGGCAGTGATATTCCGGTATAGGAACGATATTAAGGTCAATTACTGCTCACTACATTTAGTAGAGACATTTTTGTATTTTTTTCCCCTTCGTAATTCAGTAATTTATATGGATTCAGGAAGCCCAAAAGAGTTCTACACTTTCTGATGAAAACAACAAAGTGACGGCAATTGAAAGGGAGATTCAGGTGTATTCTGCTTATGTTTTTCTATAATCAGCTTCATCCTTTGAATTTATTAAAGGTTATCTTATTTGCTGCAAAAGATAATTATCTTGTGTAAAGAATTGAACTAAACATAGTCTTTTGCTCAATCAATTTTTCATATTTTCCAGGAAATTTGGGAGAAAACTACAAGATTCTTCACTTGCAAACATAGAGGAACATCCTTCCAGGGATGTGTGTATTGCTGAACTGAATAACAGTACCAAAGAGGAACATGTGAAGGAATTTGAGCAACATTATCATTTAGCAGAAAGAATAGCACTGGTATGTATCATCCTCTGGGATATGTAATTTTCTACTCATTATCCATGTATCTTAGTAACGACTTATCCCTACTATTGTCAGCCAAAAGAATTGCACAGACCATTTCCCTTTGCCTTGTTGAATGGCCGAATCATGCCATTTACGTTTGTTGTACGACCTTTGTTTTCCTTACACATTTCTGCAATCTGCATCACACTTACCCTCAAAGTGATCTGTAGATGGCATGTGATTATTTTGCTTGCTCATAGTATACAATATGTGCAATCAATCTTCAATTTACCATTTTACCTTCTGCTTCTTGGTCTCATGAGTCATAATGCGGTCTTGTTTGGGTTATTAGAATTGATCTGGTACTTCACTTAAATATAGGCACAGGAAGACATGAGTTTGGCAGTTGAACTTTACAAGCATAGTGTGTCAATCCTACATACCTTGGAACTAGCATCCAAAGATGAGCAATGTGATTATGTCAGTGCATGGTACAGTATGCTTCTGTCCTGTTCTCAGGAATTGCAGCATGGTGCGGTGCTTTGGCAAGAATCTTGTCATGCAAAAGTCTGTGACCTAGTAATTTCTGAAGGTACAGATATTTCAAGCAATTGGATGAACTTTATCATTTGTGTTAGCAGATAGAAGATCACCTATAAACCTGATATTCTGTTGGTTGTACAGGTGCTTATTGCTTTATTGCTCTCGGGGAAATCTACAGAGTTGCACAGGTCTTACATTTTTCCTTGCAGTATTTCAAGCCTTGGGTTCTTGCCAATCCTGGAATGTTGAGTAAAATGCTGGCATGTTGGGACAGCTGCACTAATGCATGGGCCAGTGGTTTAGAAACGGCTCTTAGGCTGGTTGTTGACAGCAATCACTTAGACGCATCCGGCGCTAAAGCTCTTCTCAAGTCCATCATTAATATTAATGAACTTGAGGTGGCCAATCTTCAAAATTTTCTTCCCAACAACAAGATGACATGTGGACTAACCCTCCTGCCTGCTAGTTTTGTACCAGGTAATATTTATGCAACAGTCATGCTCTTCCCAGAAAGGAAGTTTTCATCTATCAGACGCTTCTTTCTACCGGCAAAATAATTACTCTTCATTTCGTGCAGGAATGAAAGTGATCGTGTGGAATGGTGACTACTATTTTGTTAAAATCGCAAATTTGTGGGCAAATAGGATATCTTCAGACCCTCCCCAGTTTTCACTCGCTCGGGCCTCTTAACAGTACGTGCAACAGTTGCCCATCTTGTTGAGTAATCTGTCAACAGCTCAGGATGTTCTTTTTAGAGGAGGAAACTTGTGAGATCTAATGGAAGCATCATTATTCAAACTTATTTATCAGGTTTCCCTGGGCACAGTATAGAGTAAAGCGGCTTGTGGACCTGCATGACTGCTTCTGCAAGGTCAATCCATGGTGACTACGTTCTGGTCCTGGTCGATGGTCATTCTTTTGTACAAGTAGTATTTCTGAACCCACTATTTCTAAAAATTCAAAAATCATACATTAAACTTTTGAAAAAATCTGAAAAAAATTCATGCATGTACATTATGGGATGACATATAGACGTATAAATTTTTGTGAAAAATATAACTATTTGCAACATGTGCAAAAAACAAGAGAGCACATTATACAATAGTGAATAGTAGTGTATCAGAAACATCACACATTTTTTTATAGGTCGCAAATGATCACATTTTTTCACCAAAATGTACGGGTGCATACTTAATTCCATAATGTACATATGTGAATATTTTTCATATTTTTTCAAAATTGTATGTGAGATTGTAAGTAGGCAAACTCTAATGGGTGCATCGAGCACTTGTGTTTTCCCTGATAATGGCACTAGTAAGTGAGCCAAAACGGATTTTTTTTCCTACAGTTACCGTGTAAATCATTCTAATTAAGCTGGAGTAACCTGCAGCACTTTGAAGTGCACAAGCAGCACAGTCCGGTGTGATGGTACAGATTTGTGGATTCTCAACTTCAAAAACCGAGTACAAGGGAAACTTGTGTTTAGCTGTTCGTGTTATTTGTAGATCTGCAGCTGTTGTGGTGTGTGTAATGGCATTGCGCATCATCCCTTTGATCTAGGGCTAGATGCCTAGATAATGTTTGGTTCGATAACACCACACATTGCCACTATCGTCAAAGTGTGGCGAGCCCGAAGTTAGGCAGAGATTACAATAAGTTAGTACAAGAGGCTAAGAAAGTTGGGCAACACACACACTCTCCCAACTTTGCTAACTTATGTCGGCCAATTTTTCTATCATAAAACTGTGGTAATGTTGTGAATAAAACGGTACCTCAAAAGTCAAAATTGCAACTCAGCGGCAATGTTGTAACTCTGGTGTGGCAATGTAATAAGCCGGTGCCACCAAAAAGCCGCTGGAAAACTATTTCACAGGGTGCTACTTGTTGCAAACCAAGTCGGTGATCAATTTGCAACTGCCATTAGCAGTTGCTAATATCCCTCCAAAGGGACATGTCTCTTCTCTTTTGTAAACTGCCATCTTTTGGCCATGTATAAATACATCAAGTGCATAAATGAATACATGAATTGATCTCATTCTCTTGTGCCAAAAGGTTGCCTCTATTTGTCTCTACAATTCTATTCCTAACATGTTATCATGCACGCTAGATTCTCCAAAAGAGCAAGTTTGGCCTATGGTGGCCACGACCCCCTCACCGGCAGCGGCACTAGCATCAACGGGGCTTCCTCCAACGCCGGTGAACATTGCAAAGAAGCCATTTCCGGCCATCTCCACGCCACCAGAGCACTCCAGTGAACTTCGAAGAACAAGAGCAAGAACTCGGTGTAAGCCATGGCCAATGCAAACATTAGTCAAATTCTTACCATCTTGGCGATGATTGACGTCGCTGAAGCAACTATTTGTGAGATTCTTTCCATCTTGGAGACGACCCCCTCAACGGCGCCCGAGCTCATCCAACGGCCGGCGCCCTCGGTCCCGGCAAAGCACCGTCCTCCGGCGCCCGCTCCTTCGGGCGGCTTCCCTCCGGCGGCCCCCTCCACGGAGCCCGACCCTCTGGCCTCCTTGTCGGCGGCCGCCCTCAGGCGAGCCATGCGACGCTCGCTCCCTTCGAGCCCCCCTACCTCGGCGGCGATGGAGCAGCCTCAACGGCCAGCGCGGATCAGGTGGCGGCGGCGGCGTCCCCACCCAACCAGCAACCGGCAGCGGCGGTTTTAGAGCACCCCTAAACCAGCCGCCCTAATAAAGGCCCGGGGTGGCTTGGCTGGGCCAACACAAGCCGACCCAATAGGCCAGCACGCCTCACGGGCTTCACAGGCCGGCCCATCAGGCCGGCGCGCTTCACGGGCCAACAAAAAGCCCATCCGGGCAGAAATAAATAAATAAAAATCCTGGGCTGTATATTTGCAATTTAGCCCCTGGATTTTCATATAATTATGTAATTTTCAGCATCAGTTGAAATTACTATTGTAGTTATGCAGTTTAACCCTCAGGTTTACTGTTAATTACACTTTAGACCCTTGATTCTTACTGAATTGCATATTAGCCCTTAGACTTTATGTAATTTATAGTTTAGACCCTCATATCTTAATATTTGCATATATCAATATGCATTAAGTATGTATTACCTCTGTAATACTATAGTTTTATAATATGCATTTTATTATTATTTTGCAATTACTTTATTTTATTGCAATATTACTCTTTTCCGCTCATAAATTCTTATTTAAAGCCTCATTTTGCTTTAAAATTTGCGGAAAATTATGCAAATTTGCGCATATTTAAGTGATTATCTTCTAAAATTTTTGGCAAATGCATAAGGTAATGGAGTCTATATCGATGGCTACGATTGTAGCATCGCCCGTTCTTTGCAACAGAGTCCACGATAATAGCAGCGATTTATTTCGCCCATTATTGCGAGGTCTACACCGCTTCGTGGTGACTACCTTTATAGTGCATACCCAAAATTCAACAAGTATAGAATCTATATTTTTGGCGGTGATTGTAGTATCACCCATTTCCTCAGAAATGAAGTCCAAAAACATTAGCAATGATTTTATCGCCAATACTACATAGAAGATCTACACTTGGGACACTAAAGAATCATCTTGCCCTAATTTCGCGTAATTTTAGCATCATTAAATTTCCTTAATTACTCTCAAGTAAATTAATACAAGCATGATCATTCATGCAGGACAATGACAGACATATCCAAAAAGGACTTTGCCGAACTTGCCCTAAATGGGAGCAACTACCTAACATGGGCCATGGACCTTAAAATAAATCTATTAGGTCGTGGTCTTGGTGCTACCATAAACCCTCCTCAAGAAGGTGAGGAGGCTCTACCAGAAAGAACGAAATATGCAGCTTTGCATTTCATCCGGCATCACTTCCATCCCGATCTCAAAATTGAGTATCTTATGGAGGAAGATCCACTAGCCCTATGGACCTCCCTCAAGGAGTGTTATGACCAACAAAGAGCGGTCATGCTACCAGAAGCACAACGCGAATGGTTCAACATTCGTTTTCAGGATTTTAAATCTGTGGCGGCTTACAACTCCGCTATTCATAAGATCAATGCTAAGTTGAAATTCTGCAACAAGGCTGTTTCAGATGTCGATTTGATTGAGAAGACCTTGTGTACTTTCCACCCCTCTATGCGTATATTACAACAGCAATATCGCCAACAAAAATACACCAAACATTCTGAGTTAATTTACACGCTTCTTCAAGCTAAGAAGCATGATGAGCTTCTTATGAAGAATCATCCAAGTCGCCCAACGGGCGCTATGGCAATACCAGAAGCTCATGCCAATACTCAGAACAAATTCAATGGTCGCAAGAGGAACCGCATAGAGTTCAAAGGAAAGTGGAAACAAAGCAACAAGCAGAAATACAACAAGTTTGATAAGGGAAAAGGTCATTTTAAGAAAAATTACTTTAAAGACAACTTTCAAGGTTGTCAAAGATGTGGATGTATGAATTATCATACAAGGAAATGCCGAACTCCAAAGCACCTGGTCGAGTTGTATCTCCAATCCAAAGGCAAAGGCAAACAAGTCCAAGGGGCGAAATTCGAAGCTCACTTCAATGAACAACCAGACATCACTCTGGAGGCAGGATGTTCTCAAACTCTTCCTCAGAAGGAGAATCAAGAACAAGCCAAGAAAAATAATGACCCCATGGACATTGACAACATGCTTGTGGAATTTAATTCTCAAGACATGTATGGAGATCTTAATTAATCTCCAATTTATCCATAAATTATGTCATTAGCCTATATTGTACGTACTAAGTATCAAAAGACGTACTATATTGTCTATTATTATATTTGTATTATTATGTACCTCAGACATAATAATTCAATATATAATGCATGTGTTCTATATAAATGAAGTTCGTAATGAATTTTCTTTACTTTATATAGAATTTTCAAGACAATCCAATGGAGGAGGAAATATGTTTAGTGGATAGTTGCACCACTAACACAATTTTAAAGGAATATTATGACTATCGCTGGCTGCGATGCCATAATCATAGGCTCTGGTCAATCCACAATCATTCTCTCTATGGGTACAAAAATAATAATAGAGGATGCACTCTTGTATCCTGATTCAACTCGTACCCTACTAAGTTTTAAAGATATCCGTAAGAATAGTTTTCACATTGAAACTTGTGTTGAGTGTAATGACGAAAGTCTCATCATCACTAAAATGACGGATATGAAAAATAAATACTTGAGAAAATTCCCTCTTTAAAAACTGGATTGTACTACACATACATTAGACCAATTCAACATGTTGCGTATAAAGTAATTTTTTAAAATCTTGACAAATTCAAGGTTTGGCATGATCGCCTTGGTCATCCCGGCATAGGGATGATAAGAAAAATTATTGATAATTCTGTTGGTCACAATTTCTGTCACGGACACAGGAATTTCATCTGATTAGGGGAATGATTAGTTGCCAAGGACCGAGAGGTCACCCAACATACCATACGCGCTTGCGTCGTATGTATCTATCACCGTTGGGTAACTGTCACACCCCGATTTTCCAAAACCCGAAAATTAGGGCCAACAAAACCTTTTTGCGTTAATAATGGTAATCGCTTAATCGAACCTAGTTAACACCCGTCGTCTCTCTCGTATCTCTAGCCTCAATTGGTTCATCCTTCCCTCCCTGACACGTGTCCATCTCTCCATCTATCCCAATCCTATGACCCCTGACGTAAGGCGACACCGTCTTTCTCTTCCTGTCTGACACAAATTCTCGGAAAACCTAATCCGCCGAGACCCTGTTCCTCGGCACGATGCGTTTGATCCTGTTGACATCCCTATGAATATATGGATATACGAGTGACATTTCTCGAACCCTAGCCTACCATACCTCTTCTGTATATCCCGACTTTAGTGCCACCCGGTATATGCTTAAATCTCCAAGTGTATGTAGGCGCATACACCTTGACAGACCCAGCATGCCTTTGCATGTAACCATTTGATGTTCACCACCTTTTCTCTCTCCTCAAGTTTAAACCCTTCGGATAATTTTGGGAAACATCCTCTCATGTACCTGTAGGATCCTGTGAGCTCGGATATCAGCACGCCAGTTCCACTTTACTTTTGTCTCCCAAAAATTCATGAGTGCTGAACCATTTCTTTTGGCGCCCTATATTATACCTCTCGGCAAAACATTTCTCGGCTCAGCTATGTGTTCTCTTAAAACACCGGATGACACATTGAACAAAGGAAATATCCTCTTAAAACTTCCCTGTTGCACTGAGCCACATCCCCTCGCCTTCTGAACCGGCGCTTACTTTTTCTCCGCTACCGGGACATCTCACCCTCTGCTACAGCAACCGACCAAGCTCTTCTCTTTGGTCTTTTCCTCCATTGCAACAGACTGGACAAACTCCTGGGCTCCTCTGCTGCTGAGCTCTTGCACGCATGCTCTGTTCCTTTCGAACACGTAGCACTGCCAGCCCACCTTATCCTCCCAGCCAACCAGTTTGACCACTCGTATGAGCTGGTGCACTGCCACACGCTTTACAGCAGACCAGTGCTTAAGATCACTATTCTCCCACAGCAGCGTCAAGCTCCAATGTCCAGCACGAGCTGTCCCTTTCTTCTCCACTGCACCAGGCCACCCCTTGCCAACATATGCACTCAGCCCTAGCACCCAAGCTACCGTAGCTTCCAACGCCTAGCTCCATGACTAGCTTGAACACATCACCACAGCATTCCCTGGCACCCTGGACACGGCCGCATACGTCCAGACGCTCCAGGACGCGAGCATGCCGCTCGAGGGCACGCTCTGGCCACGCCCTGGCACACTACAGGACGCGCGCCTGTGCATCGCCTCATGCCGCCCTGCGCATTAGCAGCAGCAGCCGCGCCGCCATCACCAAGAACATCGGCCGCCGCGCCATCCGGGGCTCTGGCCCTCCCTTAGCTCGTGTCCAGCACGACTATCCAGGCCACGTACCGACGCCGGGCTTGCAGAGGAGCAACGGCAAAGCCGCGTCAACCGTCGACTCATCCCGTGCCGCACGCCGGAGCTCCCCGTCCACCTCACCACACGCCATACCAGTGAGCCATCCCATCCCGCGGCATCCATCGACAGCTTAGCACCAGCAGGGCGCGCCGCTCGCCGACACCACCGCGTCTCCCGTCGTTTGACCGCCGCCCACCTCGCCGATGTGCGCCACGACTCGCCCCCCCCATCTCCCTTGAACCCCGCACCAGCCACTGGACTCCCAGGAGCTCGCCCTCGCCGTGCTGCTCACCAACAGTGGCCGCCACCCGGTTAGCCCTCGCCGCTCCGCCTATAAATAGGCCGGCCGACCACCCACCCATCACCCCACCACAACGCCTAACTCCCCTACGGCACGAGCACCTTCAAATCGTAGCTTTCTCAAAATCTTCCCGAAAATGAATTCCCCACGTCCCACCGACCCTTGCGGCACCTTCAATTTCTGCTAACCGGGCTCGACGACGATGAATTCGTCCCCTCCATCACCGCCGGCCACCCTTCCCCTGTTCTGGAACCAAGCTCAGCAACCGGCCATGAGCTGCACTGACCGACCCCCAGCCCCGTACCGAACCCTTGAGTCAAGCGCCGAAGCCATCAGGAGTCCCTAACCACCGCCGACTTCCCCTGCCCCCTTGACGCCGAGACGCCGCCGGCCACCCTCTTCCCATCCGCCGGCCTCCTGTCCAAGCGCGGCCAACCGAAGCTCGCGCCCAAGGGTAACTCCCGCCTCGCCTTTGTCTTCTCCGCGGCTAGGCTGCCCGCCGCCGGTCGCTCAAACGCCATCGGATCCCGCCGCCGACCCCTTGAGCCGTCCGAAGCAGTCGACCGAGTGGCCGGGTTCTCGGTCACCGGCCAGCAAAAAGGAGACCAGGCCAGCAAGTAACACACACCGACGCATGGGCCCAGGTTAAGGTGCGGTCCACCACTAGGTAAAGGAACGCGCCATACCCCTTTTCCGTTTTCCTCTAATGGGAAGCGTACTCCAGCTCTTCTGATGGCGCATTCCTTCCGGTTTTCCAATTTCCTTTAAACCAGCCTTAATAGTTCGATCTGTTCATCAAGTTCCAGCCCGATTCTTGAAAAAGTGCCAAAACAAAAGTCGCTCCAAATTATATT
The DNA here is from genome assembly GCA_019208055.1 of Stipa capillata. Taxonomy (NCBI): domain Eukaryota; kingdom Viridiplantae; phylum Streptophyta; class Magnoliopsida; order Poales; family Poaceae; genus Stipa; species Stipa capillata. The sequence goes on along the minus strand of JAGXJF010005443.1, from coordinate 390,978 downwards.
TCCCACCTATTTGCTTCAAACCAAAATTCCAAATTCCAAATTTTCCTTGCTGTATAGAGAGTAAAACCCATTCCTTTTTCTTTAAATTCAAGATCGTTTCAGAAGTCCTTTGAAACTTTAGATTGTTCCAAATTGATTCCAGTAGGTAGAACTCTAATAGTCAGGAACCTAACACCAAGTCATGTATATTTGTTCAGACACTAGGTTGCATGATTCGGAAAAGTCGAGCCAGGTATCCACAAACCTGAAACCCTAGTTTTGTCTTCGGTGCATAATCGCAATCGAAGAACTCCAAGGCGTGCAAAGCCGTAGTCTTCTGTGTTCGGCTCAAAAACCACTCATTCGTAAGTGCATATACACCTTGCATGGCTCGAAGAGTAAGGAAGGAACATGAATACCTGTTAAAAACCCCAAAACCCTAACCAACAGTTCATGCATGTATATGGTTGGCTAATGCCAAACCTAGGGTTTCGTTCAAGCATTTCCCACTCATCAGATTTTAGTCTTCGACTGCTAGCATAAAATCGCACCCTTGTACACATGATTGCACGGAACAAAAATCTAGGAGTCATGTTAAGCCTAGAGATTCCGAACCAAATTGTTAAGCATAAAACCCTAAGCCTTAAAGACCTCCGCATAAAATATCAAGTCACCAACTTCCCTTTCTCCTTGACATGATAGTGCAAACATGGCATGAGTGCTGCTCTGAGTTGTTCTTTTGGTTCTTTGTCATATTTGGGTATTTATTGGCGCTATTTTCCGAACGTGTAGTTACCGGTGTGAGGTACGCGCGCGTCAGAAGGGACCCAAAGCATCCCCGCGTCCGGAACCGAGCCAAGACCTGCCAGGCAAGCTATTTCCACCTTGACCATGTTGAAATCCTATATTTTTGACGTTAATTATTTTGTTTATGAAATTGCATGCTATGTGTGTAAAATCGTTATTTTATGTAGACCTAGTTATTCCTATTAGATGCACGGCTTAGGCCGATGAACCCTATCCTTGTAACCCTAGTATTAAGTGCTGATCATTGAACGATCGGCAATTTTAGTTAGGAGTATAGGCGATAGCCCCGCTTAGCCCTGCTATAGTGAAAACTAAGTTTTATCAATGCGATGGGATTGGGACCAAAACCCTCGGTGTGTAAATGCATACCGAGGAGCCATTTACAAAGGAATGTTTATTAAAAACCCTGAATGAGATGATGGAGGATTTGGATTCGGGCAGGAATGCTAAGGGAGTTTGGAGGTGGTAAAGTAGCCGGTCGCTACATGAGAAAGGAAATGGCTGGGTAGCCGGTTGCTACCCGAGGAGATGGTTGGACAAGGAGTCCTGCTCGAGTCGGTTAAGGACCGAACCTAAGTGCCACTGAATCAGTTCCCCCACCGTATGTCCACATGTCCTTTATGGGAAGGACTGGACCTGGTACCCCGTCTAATGCCGGAGCCCGGAATCGTGGGAAGTTAGGTTGAAGTGCTAGTGGATCCGTAGAATCCCTAGAGGATCTCCACGGGACTGAGTAGGGGGAAAGCTCTTCATGGGTCTCACCGTATTGTGGGGGTAAAGCTCAGTAGAGTCCTACAAGGTACGTGGAACATGGTCCGACACAAAGGGGGAGAGTCCCATCTCTGTCATTCGAGATGAAGAGGGCCGGGTAGTCCTCCTAGCGAGTCCGGCTCTGGTGTGAACACGGGGGAAAGGTCTCGTTGTACTAGTCCTGTCAGTATACGATGTATAGTATACCCAGGGCGAACTACATCTTGTGGGTAAAGCCGTACCACCTCTGCAGAGGGTTAAAACTATTCGAATAGCCGCGTCCTCGGTCATGGACATGAACTGGTAAGGCCACACACTGGTTAGACCGAGTTTGGTTTGTGAAAGCTGGGAAATGGGATTAAGGACGTGGGCATGATGTGTCCACAGTGAGCAGTTTAAGCTACAGTCTGGTAGCGAGGAACTGCAGAAGAGGAAACCTAGCCCGGGCCGCGTGGAGGCAGCGCGGGTAGGTTGTAAGGATTGTTTGAGGCGGTAGGCGGAGCTACCGACCTCTGGTCGACGATTGTTCTGCTGGATTGTCCAGCACCGGATGCTGTCTCGACAGAGACGAATTTGATTTCAAAAAATGCTTTTGAATCTACTATTCTGTATTCGAACAAGAACTTACATTTCCGCACAACTGCAACTTAGGGTAGAGCCATCCCTTGATCTATTCCCTGCATGAAATATTGCCGTATATTTCCTCCTGTGGGAATAGCTTGCGAGTACATTCCATGTACTCACCTGGCTTGTTGATTTGGCCAGACGAAGGAGACGCCAATTCTGAAGAAGCAATCACGATCGCGAAAGCTAGGGCGTAACCCCAGTCAGTTGCCTGTCGGGTATGGCATATTGATGGGCCACATCTCCGCTGAACTCCGCTGCAAGTTTATAGCCGTTGGGCTACAGGTATCAGATCATCGACCTTATCGGTCTATTTAATTATTTACGCATGTATGACAATGATATACAGGTTAACTTGTGTGTATCGGCTACTGATCCAGGGACCGATACAGTAATCACGAGGGAGTTCCCGGCCTTAAAACCGGGGGCGCCACAGTAACCCGACACTGGACCCACATACCATACGCGCTTACGTCATATGTATCTATCACCGTGGGTCAAGCCGGCCGGAAGCGACTAAACTTTCCAAAACCACATACAATTCCCGAAGTCCTGTGAAGGGTTAAGGTTGTTCCCAATTCCACTAGGTAAATGTAACACCTCAATTTCCGAGACCTGAAAATTAGGGCCAACAAAAACTTTTTCTTATTAATGCAAGTTAAGATGCATCATATTAAAACTTCTATTCAAATCCTGCCTCTGTTGAAACCCTAAAGTGTGTCAACCCAAAACCTTTCCCCTCTGTTCCTGTACCCTTGATCTCTGCTTTGTCGGGACTCTGTTCGGCAAATGTTCTCAAACCCTGATCCATTCTTTCCGAGCTGCGGGTCAAAACCCTAACTCGTCATTCGGCTCTGCCACCACCCCATGCATATATACACCTGACCAGTGGCAACATTCAACACCCCAGCTCTCCAGAACATCGCATGTCCATTCCATCCGCATACAAATCCCATATATGCAAAAATATCCAAGTGTATGTGGGCACATACACACCAAACCCTGAATTACTTTCCTCGGTAAAAATCCTTTGACCACAGAACCAAGAAAAATATCTTCGGGTACCTTACCATTTTCCATTGCCAGGATATACGTATATCCATGTAAATATATATATATATACATATATCCACTTTCTTTTCGGCACCCATATCTCTTATTCTTACCGTGTCACCTTTTATCTCTCTGCATGGTAAAACCCCAAATAATTACTTCACCGTGGTAATATTTTCTCTCTTTACCATGCAACACAAAAATATCTTTTTCACCTTTACCAGAGAAAAATATCTGTCCCAGTAGTTTTTTACCAAATAACCATTTAACCATTTAGTTTCTTACCATAGTCAAATAACCGTTTACCATCTCACCGATTCATCCATTTATCTCTTGTTTCAGTCAAAACCCTATTTATATAATGTTCTAGACAATTCCTCACCCACGTGGGCACGCATGTACACCCCGCCACCTTTTTCTCTCTCCTCAGAATACCTTTAGAATACTTCCTAAATACCTTGGCAATCTCCACCATGTGAACATTTAATAAAGACCGCATGTGTATATGTATGTGTAAACATACGTATTCCCGGAGGCCTCCTCCACCTCCTGCCTCTGCTCATTTTCTAAAGCACCAAGCCAAGCACTCTTGTCATGCATGCATGTAATTATTTTCTCTGCCATCTCCCATCAAACTCACTACTCACTTCCCTATTTAATTCCAATAGCCAAGCACAGCAGCTAAGTCCTTTCTCTACTCGTCAACTTCACCTTGATTTACCAGCATCATCTGGCTCATCTCTTTTCATCCATGCATGCTGAGCCATCTTGTCTACCACAGCAGCTCCATGCGCCCCCTCTTAAGCCATACCAAGCTGCCTCACCTCCCTCCATCGACAGCACATGGCAGCCCCACCCCATTTCTTTTTCCCAAAGCCAAACAGCCCTCTCCCATGTGTAGCAGCCCTTTTATTTCTCCTGCCATGCAAGTACAGCAGCAGTCCAGCTCCAACACCACCAGTCCCAGCTGCCATTTCTTTTACTTTTCTTGTCACCAAAGCCCCCCAAGCACACGCATGCCCTAGCTATTCCTTTCTTCTTTTCTCCTGCAGTTTTGACTTGTTTCCTGCGCATGCATGGCTGAACCCACTGCCATTTTCTTTCCTTTACTCTGCTGTCCAGTCCAGCAGCAGCCAACCACCCCCTTTACTACCTGAGCACAGCCAGGCCACCTTTTCCCTGCTATGCACGACATGCAGCTCCTCCTTTCTCCCCAACACGCCACCTCCCTCCCCTTGTGTCCTTGCCCATTTTCTTTTTCCATACTTGCAGCCTGCATGCACCAGCAGCAAACCCTGCACGCCATCTCTCTTTTTCTTTCTCTCATCAGCTCACAAGTCAACTAGCAGCAGCAGCCTGCGCCCCCTCCTTTCCCCCATGTCAACTCCTTTCCATTCCTGCAGTCCCAAGCAACAGCAGAACTCCCCAAGCTCTTTTCTCCAAGGCCAGCTCGAGCTCCCCTAGCAGCTCTTTTCCCCACAGCAGCCGCACCAGCTCCCAGTCCTCCCCAAGCTCCAGCTGCCTCTTCTCCTCCCGAGCTACCTCCTCCTGCCATTTTCGAGCTCTCCTCCATGTCCCCAAAGCTGAGCTGTTTCCCCCGCTGTTCTGAGCTCCTCTCTTCCTCGAGTTCTCCTCCCTCAGCTACTGCCCTTCCTTAGAACCAGCCCGAGTTTCTCTGCAGTTCCCCGAGCTGCTCACCAAGCCATGCCCGAGCTCCCAAACTCCAGCTGCACCTTGCCCCGTTAATTCTCCCATCAACAGCCGAGCTCCTGAGGTTCTTTGCTCCCTCCCCTCTCTTGCTTTGTAGCTCCCAAAGCTCCCAAGCTCAGGCCAACTCCCTTGCCGCCGGCCATGTCCAAGCCGCCGCCGGACTTCTCCCCTTTCTTCCCTAGCTTCCTTGCCGCGGCAGCCAAAAGTCCTTGCCGCGGCAGCTCGCCTTGGCTGTCCCTGCTGTCGTCCCTTGCCGCGGCAGCCTGCGGCATCCTTTTCCCCTGCCGCAGCAGTGCAGTGCCACCCAAGTCCCCGCCGCGGCAGCCTGCCACACCTAAAACCCCCGCCGCGGCAGCCCAGCTCAATCCCCGCCGCTGCCCCATTCCTACCGCGGCAGCTCATTTTAGCCGTTTCCGCTGCCGCGTCCTGCCACAGCCTCAAGTCCCTTCCTCGCTGTTCTGGCCTGTACAGCCCCATCCAAGCCGATTCTCAGGAAATGTCCCAAATAAAAGTTGTTCAAAACTTTATTTCCCATCTTTTTCATATAGGCCACTTTTCGAAAATTTCAATGGCTCTCCCTGTACAACCCAGTCCAGTGCACAGATCAAATTTCAAACAGTCCTTCGAATTCCCTTTTGAATAGGTGTTTAGCTCTAGGTATCTCCAGCATGTAAACATGTTTATTCTTGAGCATTGCACTAGTTACAACCATGCATTCATGTTGCTTAATTCAAAGTTTAAGGAGAATAGATGATCCATGAAACCCTAAGTCAAGCATGCATATGTAGGGTTATCTCTTTTTCAAATATAGTTTAATTAGATGATTCAACCCAAGTTGTCCAGTAGGTTTAAATCCAAACCTCTCCATGTATCCAGTGGACTATACTTGTTCATATGATACATGAGTACAAGAGCCAAGGAGAATAAGTATTTACCATCCAAACCATAGGAACCCTAATCGACATTTCATACATATACAAGTTCCCTTAGCATTACCCCATCGAGATAAACCTTCGAAGTTATGATAGAATCCAGAGCACGCATAAGTAGGTTTCCATCCTCAGATTGCATAGTTTGCGAATGAAAGGTTGTAGTTATAGCAAAACCCTAGATCATCACGCATGCACGTGTAGTGTTATACTTTTAAACCTAGTGATAAGATGTTCCATTCCAAGTTGTCCAGCATGTAGGTTTGTCCTCTGATGCTAGCATAAAGACATTCCTGTACATGTTTAGGAGTTAAGGTTTAGGGACATGTTAACCTAGAAACCCTAGCTGTCCTTCCATGCATATATATAGGTTCCCCTTTAGTGTTAGCTCCACCGTGTTAAACCCTTCAAGAAAGTGTTAGAACCTAGAACCCATGTCTGTAGTTGTACTCATCCACATGTTGCGTAGTTCGAAGATGTAAGGGCACCGTAAAACCCTAAAAACCCTAGCCACCCTCTAAGATCGAGGTATGGTTTTAAATTTTGCTTGAGCATATTTTTGGATCTTAAATGGATCTTCCTCGCGCCGTTAGTGATTCGTTGTTTTTCACGACGTGTAGTTGCGACGTGGCGATACCTCACGCGCAGGACCCCCGACGTCGACGTACCAAGGTCGTGACTGAAATTCGGCCGATAACGCAGGCAAGCTCTCCGCCATTGATCATGTTGAATCCCAGTTTTATGAAATATTATTTTGTTTTCGAACCATGCATGCTATATTTTATCCCTGATATTTATGTAGAGTAGATATCACCGATGTTAGGAAACCCTAATCCGACCCCGTAATCCTTGTCGCCTTAGGACTATTGTATCCCGAAAACTTATCGGAAACTTAGGATAGTGTATGTATATATATGTATATGCTTAGCCCTGCAGTAGTAAAGCTAGGTTTTTCTTAGATTAGGGATGAAATACCCAAGTATTTCCTGAGGGTGATTACCCCGTAACGGACCGTCGCGTCCGGATTGTAGAGGTGCATGGAAGGTAGGATATGCATGGGTTGGGATATTCTACCGAAAATGGTTCTGTGGAACCGAGCTAAAAAGGGAGAAGTTTTCGATCCGGGTTGGTAATGAAGGGCGTTTGAAGGGAGATGTTAAAGAGCGAGGTAAGGCCCGTCGTGGTTCTCGCTGCCCGTTTACGAGAGTGGAGTGGAGTCCTTCTCGGATCACCTAAGGACCTGTCTTAAGTGCCGTTTGGCCAAGTCTTACCGTACGACCACACGTCCTTTGTGGGAAGGACTTGATCTAGTAGCCGACCTGGACTAGCATGAACCCGGTGGGCAGTTAGTAGAGTGCAGATGGAGTGGGGTACACTTCGAAGAGGGCAAACCCGGGGATACCGAGTTTTCGCCCGCCACAAAGATGGAACACCAACCTCCTCGTAGCAGGGGTACTGATTCGGGCTAGGTTTGGGACATGTCTATTCTGACGGGTTCATGGCTGGGTTCACAGCGGTGAAGAGTCTCGTTGTACAAACTCTGGACACATGCGACGCGTAGCATGCCCAGGGGGAACTACATCGTGTGGGTAAAGCCGTACAACCTCTGCAGAGTGTTAAAACTATTCGAATAGCCGTGTCCGCGGTCATGGACGAACTTGGTCGGGCCACACTAAAGTAGTTTTGGCTCTCTGAGCCCCAAAACTGTTTCTGGGTTATGGGTTTAAGGACGCGATCCGCCGTGTTCGCAGGGCAGTTTGCCAAATTCCCGTCGTATCGGGAGGTATGAAGTCGGGTTTTTCCCGTGGACTCGGGCAAACCTTAGAATCCCCGTAAGTACGAGGTCAGCGTCGTCTACCTGAGGAACCGGGTGATTGGGAACCCCGTAAGTACGAGGCGAGTTGCGTCTCCCTGTGGAACCGGGCAAGTACCGTGCTGTACCGCAGGTAGCGGTAAGCACAAAAGTGAACTCCCCCGGGGTACGGGCCGAGTGTTTGAGCAATACCCTATCTCGCTGCGGCGAGATGTTTTTGGATAAAATCGCTTTTACATCTATGTACGTATTTCCAAATGCAAACTTACTTTCTCGCACAACATGAAACCTAGAATAGAGCCAAGTTCTTGATAATTCCCTTGCATGCATATATCTGTGCTAAACTTCCTGGTGGAGCGCTTGCGAGTACATTCAATGTACTCACCTGGCTTGTTATGTGGCCAGACCGAAGGGCAACCATCCGAAAGCAACGTCAGTATCCACGATAACTAGGGCGAACCCCCAGTCAGTTGCCTGTTGGGAATGGCATATTGATGGGCTCATCACCGCTCGTTTTTCCGCTGCAAGATTTCTAGCCGTTGGGCTAAAGGTATAGTTTTTCGATCTTAAAGATCGGATTATGCTTTATATTCTAATAAGTGCGTGTATGATTTTGATACACATGTAAACTTGTGGGTATCGGCTACTGATCCAGGGACCGGTACCGTAAACACAAGGGCTTATCCGGCCTTAAAACCGGGTGCGCCACAGTAAAGCAAGATCAGAGAGGCTCGGTGATTCTACCCACACCCTAAACCTAACTCGGAAAGCTAGTGGGTCGCTCGAAAGCCTGGTAGAATACACCCACACCCTGCCTGGCCGGCACAGCATCTCGGCCAGCGGGTCGCTCAACCGATACCTGCTCGACTTAGTGGAAGAAAGAACCACAGTAAACCTTCACGGCATGTCCATACACTTCATTTCATACACGCATTGCATATGGACAACCACCAAAACAACTTGAACATCATCACAAAACTCTACAAAAGAGAGGTTTAAGGATAATACACATACTCCATACCAAGGATATGTCTTAGACTAGATATTACACGACTTAGGAGCCGTTTTCAGCACACAACAACACCAAAACAGCAGCAGAACAGGGGAATAAACACAGAGATGATTGACTACAATCATCTCCCAAAAGCTATACAACCCAACCATGACCAAGGCGGACAAATCTTGCTGAACTACTCATCATGCACAGCATTTTCATCATTATAGAAATCGTCGATGCTAGGGTCACCTGCAGGAATGGAATTCCCGAATGAGTACTTACGTACTCGCAAAATGCTAATATGCTCATTCCAGGTTAATCTCAAGCATGGCATGGTAATTAATTGACGGTATTAACAATGCAATTCATTTGAAACATGATCAGCAAAAGATGACATATCCTGACATAGGGTTCAGGTACCCAATCACACAAGTTTCCTGACATAGGGTTCAGGTACCCAGCAACAGGTTTCCTGACATAGGGTTCAGGTACCCAATAACAAGTTTCCTGACGTAGGGTTTAGGTACCCACTAGCAAGTTCCTGACGTAGGGTTCAGGTACCCAATAACAAGTTTCCTGACATAGGGTTCGGGTACCCAGCAACAGGTTTCCTGACATAGGGTTCAGGTACCCAATAACAAGTTTCCTGATGTAGGGTTTAGGTACCCATTAGCAAGTTTCCTGACGTAGGGTTCAGGTACTCAATAACAAGTACATCAAACACACAAGCACACGTACTCATGCTAGTAGCTCGATGCACCACATACATCATTTCAAAATATTCAAACTACACGACATTAATTAACCAATGCATAGCAAAAGATAACCAGAATATTTCCAACAAGCGAGCATGCTTGCCTGGTTGTTCGGGATAGTACTCCTACTGGTGATCACCCTCAACAAAGCCCTCGATGCCCGGCTCTAGCGAATAACGTTCAAACACCGGACATGCAAAAGGAGCAAATAAGAGATGTTGAAGTTGAAAATAATGGTATGTATGCCATGCATTCTATATTATATGGAATGAAAATGCGAAACGAATGCTATCAGTTTTATTTGAATCGGAGTTGTGGACACTTAGCCACGTATTTGGGAATTGATTGAAATTTTCAGGATCTTTCATTTCCAGAATTAATGGTGGTACATTCATATGTATACATCTCAGCAAAGGCTAGTCCCTTTCATGATGAATAAACATGCTCGATTTACTCAACTGAAATTAGGGTGATCTACTTAAGAAAGACCAAGTTTAAATTCAGGTTTGACTATCCTTTTTTTGTATTTTTCTCAGTAAAGGAAAAAGTTTGATTATTCCGGTAATTAGCTAGATGGTGGAACTAGAGGGTGATAAATGGTTCCATTGTCACATACATATGCATCAATTAATACATAAGCGATCAGATTGTCACTTAGTTTTTAACTATCAGCGTTTTAATTAGAAAGGCATATATAGCAAAGGTCAAATTGCTGAACCCAAGTGATCCCCTAATATCATGGTTATTCAGAACTGTTAGATCCTAATTTAAGCAAGAGTAGCAATAGTTACATTTTTACTTAGGTCTGGTCAATTTGACTAATACTCGGCCTTAAACAAGATAATATACCCACATGTCACTTAATAATCGGGTATTACTGGGAATAATTATGACATAGATATTGTGTACCAGAATTCGCGTAACAATTAGGATGACAAATGGCAAACTCAGCTATGCTTAGTTCGATAAACATGTAATCATGGCAGCTAGTGATTCCTAACAACATTCACTAATTGAAGCGTTAAGGATATTCCAGTTGAATCGGTTGACATACAAACTATTTAACCCGAGCTAATCGCTAAGTAGACAGTGGTTGAAGGAATCGAACATGGATTAATTTTCTCCTCTGTAGCATTTGCCTGCAAGTGGCTCAGCTAGACATCCTGCTCCTCAAGAATTACGAACAGCCGCACAGGGGAAATAGGGACCGGTAATTGGCTCACCCGAGAGAGAAGGAACGAGGGCCGGCTGTTCAAGCTTGAGCAGGGATCCACAGTTAGTTGGAGAAGGAGGACGCTGGGGAGTTCAGACCTCGCCGGAGTGTTGAGGTAGTCGTCGGTGGTGGTGAAGAAGGCGTTGCACGACCACTCGTGCTCCTCGATACAGGCTGCAGCGATTGATGGGCTCGTGGTTTACCGGAGAGCTGAGATGTCGGCGGCGGCTTCACCGGAGTTGGAGAAGACACGCTCGGTACAGCTGCCTCCTTGTGATTCCTGGGCACAAATGCAGCGGAGTGAGATAAGGGAGGCGAGGTGGGGATCCAGCGGGAGGAGAGGGAGCAGAGGGCCTGCCGCCGGTGCGTGTTCTCGCCGGAGGTCGTTCACTAGAGGAGCAAAGGACCGGCGGCAATGGCTTGCCTCGGGTTCTTCGGTTGGAGAGCAAGAGGGGGAAGGAAAAGCGGGGCCCCGGAGCTACCGATGAAGCTTATAAGGAGGAGGTCGGGCACCAGCGTGGTCGTCGGCAGCGGGCGACGCGTGTGCAGGCACGTGGCGGTGGCGGCCTGACGAGCGAGACCCGAAGGTCATTGAGGCAGGGCTGGAGTGGGAAAAGGGGGCTGGCGGCGGCGTGCCCTGGGAAAGAAGCGGCGATGCTGCGCAGGCGGGGAGAAAGTGGGCCAAGGCCCGCGCGGGGAATGGGAAGGAAGAGCTGGGCCGACGGCCCAGCACGGAGGGGAGAGGCTTTTCTTTAAAAAAAAATTCAAAATTTTCTTCTTTATTTTGTTTGTAATTTAAAAATTCAAATGATCAGGGATTCAAAGAGGCTTTTGAAGCTTTAGGAAAAATTTGCAGAGGAACTCTAGTAGTTGTACTGATCCTCTAAAGTTTGGCCCTTAGGAATAAAATCCGTTCGAGCTAGAGTTTGAGCGTTAGGGTAATGTAATAAAAGAATTCAATTCGAGTGTAATTCCGCTGAAATTGTATACTTCCAGCAGGTTGTCGTGTCTCTAAATAGTTATACCAGTAGTGTGTTCATGAGCTACAATGTTTTAATCCCATTAGTTCCGCTTAAGTTAGTTAGCTCAATAGCCATGCCTTAGGGCTTTTATATAATATGCAACCCTACATGTATGCATGAGGTGAAGAAGAATAGTTTTGTTTAACTCTTGGGCTTGCTAATCTCAAGCCAAATCATACGTTAATAAAATGGTCTTTACAATTTCCCATTTCCAAAATTACAAAAATCATCAGATTTTGTGTGCACCGCATGTGCCAAAGGGAAATTAATTTTTGAGGCCTTCTCATCCTCAAATTAAATGTCAGGATCCCGAATTCATAACCAATTCCAGCTGCGATACTAGATCCGAATACCCGAGAAATCGCCCAGCACACCATACGCTTACCGAACGTCGTATGCCTTCACTGCTGGACGATCCGACACCTAACCAACCCACCATACGATCACCACATGTCGTATGCACTCATGGTTGGTTAAGCCGGGCAAGGACACACTTTATCGCAAAAGAAGCTGAAAACAAATTCAAGATCCAGTAAAGAACTAATGTTGCTTTCAGGCTCACTAAGCGAAGTAAGATCGGAGGAGCCCGGCAATCGCACCCACACCCTAACCTAGTCCAAAGACTAGTGGGTCGCTCGAAAGCCCGGTACGATTACCCACACCCTGCCTAGCTGGCACTGCATCTCGGCTAGCGGGTCACTCAACCAATAATACTGCGCCAAGTGAAACCGGAAAGAAACACATTACTTCTTTACGATCATTTCCATATACTTCAACCATTCACGCATGGTATATGGAATGATCACACGTAACAACTTCGTATCACAGGTCAAACTCCAAAGAACAAGAATTATTCATATATATAACTCACCTCTTACCCGAGAGAGGTTTTCACATCACATACATAACGACTCGAAGGTCGTTTACATGCTTCTAAAGCTTAAAAACAGCAGCGGAAATAACTGAAAAACCCTTGAGATGGTAGACCAACCATCTCCATAAGAGGCACGTAACCCACACGTGCGACCGAGAAGGACAAACTTGCAAAAAGACATCATTTCTTCATAAAATCAGCAACGTAGAAATCTTCGATTTGCGTCTCACCTGCAACGGTTTAGGAATTGAATTCCTTAAGTACTTTCGTACTTGCAAGGTGCTTCGTAGGCTCATCCCAATTACTTAAGCATGGCATTGAACAGGAATTAGACTACTACACAAGTAGCTTAACATTAACAGGTGAAAAACATGGCATGAACATGAAAGATAAAACAATATCATCATGATTCATAACAGCCAATCATTCTAAGATTTAAAACAATAAATCTCAGATTATCAGTCAGTGGAAATCAACCAAGATTTCATACCAATCCATCAAATCAAGACAACCAAGCTTGAGGTGATTTAAAGATAGTCAAACAAGACTATATCAAATGCTCTGAGCAAACCAAACAAGGTTTGACCAAGGGAAGTACTTTCAGAACTGCCGTTAGTTCGTAGCCGGCCGACCACGACTACCCGACATTCCGATAAGCATTCCACCGTGGGTGACAGGTAAAGCCCTATGACACCGGCATCGACTGAATAGCTGCGGTGCTTACGATCACCCTATTCAGTGATCCATCAGTAGGTGACAGTACTCCGGCTCTCACATCTCACCATTAAGGTTCCATAGTTAATTAGTTCAATTAAGAGATCACCATGGGTCACAAAACACAATGGACCCTAGCCATGCTAGTGATTACACCCATCACGATAGCAATACAATCAATTTGCAATCAAGCATACACCTTATTCAAAACCACAACATAAGTAATTAGGAATCTTATCGAGCTTTGCAGAGCTTGCCTCATTGCCGGGAGAAGTATAAGACGTCGGTGATCATTTGCAAGAATTCCAGAACATTTGAAACGCCGGTAAGAAGCAAATAACCTCCAAAAGAGAAAAACAAACCTAAGAAGCTAATTCAAACATGGCAGGGATGCATGGGTGCAATTATAATAAAAAGGAAAGTACGGTTTATATGAGCATGTTAATAATCCCTTTTACCTGTCAGTTTTTAACTTTTTAGTAAGATTATAACTGTAATATGAATTAGTTTTTAACAAGGATGCTTTCATGCTTTGAGATATGCAACTAAAATAGAGGTGATAACTATAAAAGCAATATTAAAATGCAGGTTTGGTAGATTAGTATTAATTCATATTAATAAAGTTTGGATTCACATAATAATGACGTACATGATACACACATGGTAGTTTTAAAGGGACAGGTTGAATTCTAGGGGATTGGAGTAAGGTGTTAAAAAGGCGGAATTTCAGACTTAACCATTTTAGAAGTGACACAAGCTATGCATTAAAATGACATGGTCATCGGCATGACTGTACAACATGTATGCAACAATCTTTAGATATATATATATGTAAGGTTCATGGTTTACTTATTATTTTAACATGGCCATTACAATTAACCGAAGATGCAATTTATAAGTTAATGAAATCTGGACAGCAGTAATACTTTGCCCATATCTCACAAACCGTTCGTCGGAATTGGGCAAATGAGTACTTCAAACCGAGCTACTGACAAGGGCTATAATTCTTATTTTGGCACCAACATACGATAAGCAGCTGAAGACCACATAATCTTGCCTGAGAAGTTCCAGCTATATATAATTTACATTGTTCACCTATTCTAGCTCATTGTATTTAAATTGATCTGACCAATTGTTCCAGCTGATGGAATCCTTAAACTAACCGCAGATTCGAAGTACTCGGGAAGGTTTCTATTTGGCCAAATGGAGGTAGATACCTTCTATTCAGTTGTACTTGACTGAAACTCTCCATAAATCATTTTGAAAATAGTTGAAACTACCACCTAAACCCTTAGCAAAAGATTCTATGGACATGAGGAGTCATAACCTGTGTTAACTTATTCTTTTCTTAAGGTAACGAACAGATCATGTTGCACTAAGGAGGTGAGGCCACCGGTTGACATGGTTAGGGACTAATTGGAACATTTCAAAATGTTCAGGCTTAGTGAGGTGAGCTAACCGTCAGACATTAGTGCAACTAGCGCATTAATCCGTTCGTTAATTTCTTAGTCAACCCTCAATGCCTTGATTATGGTTTAAACTAAAGTTACACCTGAAGCATCATTAATATGCCGGATCAGTATGCTTACTATTGAATTGGTACTGCCCAAGGTAATGCAACAGTGCCTTCACTGGCTTATCAAATGTGCATTAGCTAATTACCCATTAAAGAATCAGGGTTCATTAGTAATGTTCCACTGGGATGTATGGTGATTAGCTCGATGTTACAATTCGCATTAGCTCTTAACGGTTAACTTTATTAAGTGTGTCTTAATACTGATTACATCTAAGTTAAAAGCTTATCAAGTGCAGCTGACCGACGTCGAGGTAATGATTAAGGAACTGATCTTTAACATCTTTAATTAGATTTAGCCACGCATTAATCAGTAATTCACTGCAGTTGAAACAAATTCAGATATACATTCAGTTAGTGTTTTGATTAAACCATCATTACAATAAATCGGTCACTGATTAAAAGGTAATCGAAGAAGCTACTGCTAACTGTGATCGATTAATGGATCCTCACTGCCGTTCTTCCCTAACTAACTCATCTTTACCATTTTCAGCTCTGGTATTTAGTTTAATTGTTACTAGTGCTAGCTTAAGTGTATCCGAAGCAAGTTAGATTTCTAACTGCCTTGGCCATGACGGCAACCAGAGCATTCATTAATCTTATCCGTATACATTAATTACGTTCAGCGGCACATGATATAGAGGTTTACATGTTATATTAGTTTCCCTATGTCAATTTGCTTCAAAGATTAAAACAAGATTTGGAAATCATACCCATATATATATGATGGTTACACGTACTCAGGATGTTGATTGAGTACACTGATCATTTAACAACTCAATTAACATCATAAAGAAGTGTTCACAGCCCACTAAGTGCAATCATATATACACATCAGAACAACAGCATCACAAGATCAAGCTATACTTGATCGAGCAACCATAGACATGAGCCATGCATGCATTTATGTTAGCCAAAAAGCAAATGTAGCATCTGTTCTTCTAGTGAATAGATTTGACATACCTATAGACATGTATTGAACATGAGGAGAATGGAATAGAGAAGGGAAAGTGGGCAAGGACGAGCCTCACCAGCTCAGTGACGACGCGAGGAGTTACTCCGGTGCTCGGGCTAGGGAGCTGCGGTCGGAGGAAATATTCGGCAGGGCTGGCGCAGCTGCAACAGGGCGGTCGACGGCACGAGGGAGCTTCGTGGAGGCGGCGACGGACAGCTCTGCTCGGAGACGACGAGGGAGACCTAGCGGCGGGGAAGCACTTGGGGAAGGGGAACTCAAGGTCGGCGTCGGGGGCAGGAAGACGGAGGTGCGGGCGGTGGCCTGAGCTCGGGGCGGCACTGGACTGAGGGCGGCGAGGGCAACGCCGGTGAGAAGGCGAGGGATGGCGGCCACGAAAAGGAGGCCGAGGCTTGGCGCGTCGGTCTTGGGGACGACTCCGGCGGTGGCGTCGTTGGCGGAGAGGCGGAGCTCGGGCTCGGAGGGCGAGCGGCGGCGAGGTCCAACGGGCCTTGGGGAGCGTGGTGTTGATGGGGAGGGCCTCGCGGCTGCTGGAGCGCGGAGCCTCTCCGGTGCGCGGCGGCGGACGGAGGAGCTGGGTGGGGGAGCGGCAGCCAGCCGGTTGGCGGCGGCGGCGTCGACAACCCCGCCGAAGGCGGCGGCAGGCCAATGGGCTGCGGGGGCGCGGGGGGAGGAGAGGCGCGGCGGTGGACTGGCTCGCCGGCCGACGGAGAGGAGGGGCGGAGAGCCGACGGGGGACCTTGGAGAGCCCGGTTGAGAAAGGGAAAGAGGCTTTGGGGAAAATCAGTTTTGGGGAGTCCGGCCAGGGATTGAAGAAGGTTGTACGCGTGGTGGGTTACGTGGAGAAGGGGACCTGCAGGCGGGTCCCACAACAGGTAAGGTGGGTGAGGTATTTTCTTTTGTTTTGTTTCTTTTCTATTTATTTTATTCCTTTATCTAATGGTTATTCATTTTATTTGAAATTAAAATTGACAGCGACAAGATTCAATTGGGAGTTAAAATCCAAGGATTTGAACCAAATTTGCTAGAACATTTTTAAGTCATTTGAATCTTCTTAGATTATCCATAGGTTAATTTAGGTTCGAACGTTAATCTTGAAGCAATTAACTGAGAAGACCTTGGGGTAAAATTTACCTTATTAATATTTCGATTTGCTATCCAAAGTATTGTGCAAGAATTTTGGGAAGTTGTAGGAAGGGTTCAGGAATTCATGTAAAATTCGATTACATGTTGTTATAGGAATTTACCAGTATACACTCCCTCAATTAGCCGACCACTCATTTCCCTTATTTGGTCTATTATGCAAATATCCTTTACTTGCAAATGAATCTTAGTTCTTAATTCTTCAAATGTGTAGGGGATTCCTTTATACAAATTCTGAAGTTAAGAACATGTTAGGAAGAGATGTAGTTAGCATGAGCTTCTTTATATCACCGATGTTAATTTTAGGTCATGAATGCAAGGTTTTTAATCGAGGTCATTTCCCAATGACCCAATTGCATGCATGTAAATGAAAGAAATCGTTTTTGGACACGATGATCTGCACTGATCTCATGTATTAAGAATAGGGTCATTACAAAACCTACCCCCCTTAAAATGATCTCGTCCCAAGATCGCTAACGATAGAGGAAGAATGGGAGAGGGGAAAAAGGGTTGGGAGGAAAGCTTAGTTCAACTGTGAAGGAATAGTTTCATAGAACTCTGAGAAGGTTAGCGAGGGCGAAGGGGAGTAATTGCTTCCTCACAAGATAAGTCTTGATTTAGGATAAAACCTCGCCCTCGAACTTACTCGAGTAGAAGACTAAGGCATTGCCCGAACGGAGAGACATGGGAGATAGCATACATCTCAGTCTGAGATAGAACCAACTCTTGGTTAAGAGAGAAGTTTGAAAGGAACTGATGAATCGGGGAGTTAGAGAACTTGATGAGGTGAAGTGCACGTCTTTCGCAGGGTGGTTAGAGTTCCCTCGAGTGGCATCAACCCTGTTAGAGTCTGCCACAAAAGGAAGGAGCAGTAGTTAAGAAGCGCAGAGGCGATCATCAATCTTGTAAACTTAGAATTCACGATTGTTGGTTTGAGTGAGAAAGCTGTTATGAACCAAGCTGTCATGAACAACCGTTCTTGCTAAAGTGTGAAGTTGGGGAGAGGGTGGAAAGATAAGTGCAAAGCAGTTGAAATAACTAGTTATGTTCGTTTCAGCTCAGAAAGAAGAGGAAGTTGAGCATAACTAGGGAGAAGAATTAAAATGACAGCAAGATTCATTCCTATACGTCCACCGCTTTCGGGTTCAAGGTGAAAAGAGGCCTTCTTTCCATTGGTTGAGATACTATATATATCCGAGAATGGATATAAACCAGGATGTATATGATGACCATATGATATTCTTTCGTTAGGAGGTGGCCATTCATATGTATGACTAGGAAAGAGCATAATTGAGCGACATGAATGGATTGGATGCGTCGTTCTGTACAGGGGATAGTTCAAACTTGTCGGGACCAAAGAATAATCCCGTACCGCATGTAGTGCCATCAACGAGGAGGTGATCAGGCTCCCTATTGATGTTCTGACATGGGCACGACAACATTCTAAGATACCGAGTGTTTGTTTATCAATATTGAAGAATCTACCATGTACAGATTCACATCCTCAAAGTAGAACAATATGTTCTAAGGTTGGTCTAGGGCTCCCTTCATTCTTGCTAACAAGGAGAGGGAGGGGAAGGTTGGACCAAAACTTGGGTCAATTCCCACTCAGGCGGAGGTCTTAGCTCAATACAAGAACTATAAGATGGAGAACATAAAGAGTTGGCAGATGATTTCAAAGAAGTATAGAAGGGCATATGGAAAATAAGATCGAGATTAGATATGTGAGGCGGGAATTCTCCTCAAAAAGGGATAAAGGAAAAGCACCGGATTGCTTGCAGGAAGACAGAAAAATCTCTTGGGCTTTAGAGGAGCAACTTCAAATGGAGCACAACTTTCGGTTGCGACATATGGCTATAAGTCTTCTTCTGCTTTATGTCATGACATTATCCAATCATATCAAGAGGGGTTGAAAACGGGGATAAGACCAACAGTCGAGTCATCGGGATTTCAGGATATTAGCTTAAACTGAAAAGGTCGATTCCTCATTATTGACATGTGGGATGAACACTTACGAATTTCTCTAGATGAGTTACTGGACAACTAAGAAGCTCCCCCAAGAAGATTTCTTGGGAGAAGGAAGGAAGATAACCACATCTGGGGGCGGAAATGGGTTAGACCTAAACAATTGGTGGGCTGACTTTGCTGTCCACTTGCACTGAAATGGACAAAAGAAGGGTGGTGTACTCACGATGCTATATAAGTAGGAGAGGAGGGAATCATTGGTTAAGTTTGTGGCTTCTCTCTTGCGCTTATGAAAGGCTTCTAGATGAAGATGATTTCCTGACATCTTGTCAGCGTAAGCAAAAATTGCGATAAGCTGGGTTTGGAATGACTTGTGCAACGACACTAAACATGTATAGACAATAAGAATACATGTTTAATCTCCTATCAAAACAGCACTCTCACGGGGGATGCATATTTGACAAATTGTGCAAGAGCTAGGGATCAATAATGTCTTTCCTACGGGAGCAAAATGTGTTTCTTTCAGAAGAAATGGAAACAATGTGGTGGTAAGATATAAAGCGAGGCTTATAGCACAAGGGTTCATGCAGAGATCCAACATCGATTACGATGAGACATACTCTCCTAAGTGGAATAAAAATTCCGATATTCAATATTATTGGCAGGACAAATGAATTTGGTGTAGTGACTACATACTCATATGAGTCACTAGATTCGGATACCTATACAAAAGTCCTGAAAAATTTGAAATTTTGAATTCAAAAGCAAAATCGCAAACATATATTATGTAAACATTTAAAAGTCACTCTATGACTTAAAGCAATCGAAAAACATATGGTATAACCGATTGAGTGGGTTCCTTCTTCAGAAGGGTTACTCAAACAATGATGATTGCCCTTGTGTATTCATAAAGAAATCCTCAAAGGGATTTTGCATCATCTCAGTGTATGTCAATGATCTCAATATCATTGGAACTACACAAGACATACAAGAGGCAAGTAATCGTCTAAAAGACGGAATTTGGGATGAAAAGATTTGGGTAAAACCAAATTTTGCTTAGGTTTATAACTTGAGCATTTTCCCTCAGGAATCTTTGTACATCAGTCTACTTATATCCATAAAATCTTGGAAAAACTCAATATGGATAAATCATATCCATCCAAGATCCCTATGGTCATTCGATCTCTTGATAGAGATAAAGATCCATTTAGGCCTAGGGCCGATGACGAAGAGATACTAGGACCTGAAGTTCCTTATCTCAGTATCATTGGAGCACTAATGTATCTAGCAAACTGCACCAGGCCTGATATTTCATTTGCAGTTAATCTATTGGCTAGACATAGTGCATCCCCTACAAAAGGCATATGGTTGGTGTAAGGAATATCCTCAGATATCTCCAAGGCACAAAAGATCTTGATTTATTCTATCAGAAAAATCAAGATATGACTATAGTCAGATATGCTAATGCTGGTTATCTATCTGATCTCCACAACACCAGATCACAGACTGGATTTGTATTTCTATATGGTGGAATAGCCATCTCTTGGAAATCTTCAAAACAGACTTTAGTGGCTACTTCCACTAATCATTCTGAAATAATTGCATTATATGAAGCATCACGTGAATGTGTTTGGCTTCGCAGAATGATTAACCACATACAACAGTATTGTGGGATTGATTCCTTAGAATCACCAACTATTATCTACGAAGATAATTCCGCTTGTATTACACAAATGCAATCAGGTTATATAAAGTGCAATACCACAAAGCACATTGCTCCTAAATTATTTTATCCCCATAAATTTCAGAAAAGCGGGGAGATAGAAATCTTGCAAACAACATCTTGTGAAAATCCAGCAGATTTATTCACAAAGTCCTTACCAACATCTTTATTCCAGAAATATGTTCATGGAATTGGTATGAGACGAATTCAAGATTTGCAAGGTTTAGGAAGAGTAAACTCCTAAACAATAACCTGATAATAATCATCAGATCATATATATTGCACTCTTTTCCTTTATGAGTTTTTTTTCCAAAATGGTTTCTCATAAAAGGTTTTTAATGACGCAATATTAATACAAGCATTCATATATGCCATATCTTTTTCTCCTTGTTTCTCCCACTGGGTTTTAAAGGAGTTTTCCATGGCATATAATCATTACATTTCTCCTCATATTTTTCCCACAAGGTTTTTAGAGGAGTTTTTCAGATACACTTTATTCGATGGTGAAATTGATCAAGGGGAAGTGTTGCAAACCAAGTCGGTGATCAATTTGCAACTGCTATTAGCAGTTGCTAATATCCCTCCAAAGGGACATGTCTCTTCCCTTTTGTAAACTGTCATCTCTTGGCCATGTATAAATACATCAAGTGCATAAATAAATACATGGATTGATCTCATTCTCTTGTGCCAAAAAGCTGCCTTTATTTGTCTCTACAATTCTATTCCTAACGCTACTTAGTTGATAATTTAAGATTTAAGGATCGAGACCGGAAATGCACCAATAAGATGGGGACCATGGGTAAAGCCGGGACTCGGGCCGGGCTTTTGCGTGCCAACCCGAGCCCGGCCGGCACGGCCCGAGGCTTGGCCGAGCCCGGCACGATTGTACAACGGGCCGGGCTGGCACGGCACGGTGGATCGGGTCGGGCCGTGCCCGGCAATTGCGCCCGATGGACTGCACGGCCCGGCACAAGGCGGCGTGTCGGGTTCATGCTAGCCCGGCCCGGGAAGCACGGTGGGAGCACGGCGGGCTCGGCCGGCACGGCAGAGCACACGGGCACGGGGGCACGGCGGGGCACAGAGAGCCAGAGGGGCCTGGGACCGGCGGAGACGCCGCGTGGAGGAAGGACCGAAGGAGGCGCTGGGGAGGGAGATGGGGTGGGGGCCGGAGGACCCGGGGAAGGGTGGCCCGGGGGGCTGGCGGCGGCCGGCGGGGGAAGGGGCCCGTGGCCGTGGGGCAGGCGGCGGGGGAGGTGGCCGGCGGCGGGGCAGGGGGGCTGGCGGCGGGGAGGAAGGGGGTGCCCGTGGGGCTGGCGGCGGGGGAGGAGGAGGTGCGTGGGGGGGAGGGGCGTGGGGCTGGCGGTAGCGGCAGCCGGCGGGGGAGGAAGTGAGGAACCGAGAAGAGGGTGCCCGGGGGGGCCTCGCCGCGGCGGAGGAAGAAGGAGGTGGCCGGTGGGGCCGCGGGGCGGCGGGGGTCACGAGAGAGAGGGAGAGAGGGAGACACGGGGGGCAGTGCGGGACTGCGGGCGGGGTGGGGTCGTGGGGAGCGTGGGGGCACGTGGCGGCACGGGAAATGGGGGGTCCGGGTGAGCGTGGGCGCGTGGCGCACGGCCAAGGGGGGGCACGGCAGGGGCGGGAGGGGCGGGTGCGAGTGGGCACGTGGCGCCAGGCGCGGGGGGGTTGTCCGGGGAGACGTGCCACGTGGCGCAACGGGAAAGGGGGCGCGGGGGGGCCGGGGGAGACTGCCACGTGGCGCAAGGGTGGGGGGGCGCGGGGGGCCGGCAGGGGATAGGGTTTAGGGGGGAATCCGGATAGGGAGGATAGGGGGGTCCGGAGGGATTTAGGCTTTTAGGGTTTTATAGGGGAGTCCCGCGGGTTAAAATTTGAAATTTTTTTAAGCTTATTGGACTGCTCATGTATTGCTATATATTGACATCTCCTCAGTACCTCAATACTAAGCTCACAGCTCACAGAAATATTTCTACCGACACAAACACATAAGTAAAATATGTTCTCTCGTGGGAAAGAGAAGGCGACCGAGGTGGCACGTCGACACCGTCCTCCCATTCATCCTTCGGCGTCACAAAGGGGTCGATCCTCGCATGGCGGGTCAACTTCACCACAACATGTTGCTCTTTCGACGGGAGAGAACGAAATCGATCCTCATCGGCTCTCCCTCGACATGGATGACTACGGTATGGAAGACGGTCATATGGATGGTACTGCTGGTTTTGAGGATGCTGCACATTTTTCAGGGGAACCGGAATCAACGGACACCGACGTTGCATCATCGGTGCAAGCAACCAGGGTGAAAGTAGCTGACGGGCATGGTGCTGGGAGCATATGGACCACACCGTAGAAATGGAAAACGGCCGTCAGGTATCATATGCAACCTGTAAATATTGCAACGCAAGATTAAAGGCATCTTCAAAAAATGGAACAGGTAGTTTGAAGCGGCATGCTCAGGCATGCTTGCAAAAGATAGCCGCGGGACGGAGAGATGGGGAAGCTGTCCAGACCCAGCTTAACTTTGGTCCCGACAGTTCGGTAAGTACATGGATGTACAACCCTCAGGTAGCAAGAGAGGAGATAGCACAATACATAGTTAGCGAGAATCTTCCGATTGGTACAGGGGAAAGTGCTAGGTTTGAGAGAATGATCCAACATGCTTTCTGCCCACAGTACACTCACGTCACTAGGAAAACTACTAGACAAGACATAGTAGCACTTTACAATCGTAAATTAGCTGAACTGAAAGATGAATACACGAAAGTGAGTTTTTCTTTCGCTTTAACGTCGGACATTTGGACTTCATCCCATCAAAGGTCTGCCTATCTTAGTGTTGTTGCACACTATTTGGATGAAGAATTTAATTTAAATAAACGAGTCATAGGCTTTAAGTCAATAGATGAGGCACACACTGGAGAGGCAATTGCGGAACGTATTCTTCAGGTTGTTGGAGATTTTAAAATTGAAAATAGAGTTTTCGCTATCACGCTTGACAATGCATCAGCTAATACATCCGCTATGGAGATTATCTCACCTTCTTTGCAAGCCTACACTGGAGGTTATATTATCCACCAGAGATGCATATGCCACATCATCAATCTCATAGTGCAAGTAGGTTGAAGGTAATGAAGCCTAATTTAGATAATATACGTACTGCTATTATGTTCATTACATCTTCACCAACAAGGTACAAAGCATACCGCGACTATTGTAAGGCCAATAACAAGGTTGCAAGAAAATTCAATGTGGACATGAATGTAAGGTGGAACTCCACATACATCATGTTAGAGCGATGTGAGGGGTACGAGCATATTATATCTCTCTATGTGAACTGCAATGCAGGTATGCAGGTAATTAATGATGGGGATTGGAAGGTTGCTAGTCGTTTTCGTGATTTTTAAAAAATATTTTACAATGCAACAACAGTTCTATCTGGTATTTATTATCCTACTTCTTGCTTAGTCATCGAGTGGCTTTGGACAATGGCTGAAGCTATGAAAGAAAATAGGGATGATAGCCTCTTAAAATCAATTATTGAACCAATGGAGGCTAAGTTCTTAAAATATTTTGAAACTATTCCACATCTTTATTGTTATGGTATTATTTTTGATCCTCGTAGAAAATTAGAGGGACTGAAGGGGGCCTTTGAGGCAATTGGTGAAGCATTGGGTTTAGATTATTCTGATGCTTACACTCATGTTCATGATGAGTTTTTTGATGTTTTCGATTTGTATTATAAGAAATTTGGCAGTACAGGTCAACCAAGAACAAGTGCATCAGTAACCCCACAAAGAACAATCACTTCGAGCGCTGCTAATATGTGGAAGAAGCTAAAAGGCAACAATTCCAGTGGATCATCTTCCCAAACATCTGGTAGAACGCAATGGAATCCAAGATTAGAGATCAACCACTACCTCGACACACCTTATGCGGAAACTGAGTTTGACCTCGCAGAAGGCCAAGATGTCAACCTACTCATGTGGTGGAAGAACCATCATAGGATATATCCCGTGCTATCACATTTTTCACGAGACATACTCATGGTTCCGGTGTCGTCCGTCTCATCGAAAGCAACTTTCAGCACGATAGGAAGGATAATTGAGCCAAGAAGGTCATCTCTCACGCCTGACATGGTAGAGGCACTTACTTGCCTCAACGACTGGGACAAGGCAGAGACCCGACAGCAACATCAGCTCGAGGTTCCAGAGATAACGAAGGCTTTAGCCGACCTCGAAAATCTCGACATTGAGTAATATGTATAAAAACATGGTTATTGTACTCTTTTCCTTACAGGAGGTAGGTACTCCACACTGGAGTGTAAAGTTTTTAACGAGGCAATATCTATCTATCAATAAAATTTAGGTCTTCCTCCAAAGATAGCTTCATTTATTAATATTAATATTTGTATTTTTAATTATTTAATTATTCTCTTTAGTTATCTCCTTTTTAATAGAATTTTTTCCTCCCTACTCACCAAATTCCCCCTCCCCCACCCCAACTCCCAACCCTCCAAATTCCCCCCTCCCCCCAAATTCCCCCTCCCAGCCCCCATCCCAGCCCCCAAATTTCCCCCCTCCCCCCAAATTCCCCCTCCCAGCCCCCAAATTCACCCTCAAAATCCTCCTCAAATTCCCCTCCCCACCCCCCACAACTCCCCCTCCCGCGTCCCGCCCCCAATTCCCCCTCCCGGCTCCCCAAAATCCTCCCCCGACCCCGCCCTCATCCGGCGCCGCGACGCCGCCCCACCCTCCGCCCGCACTCCCCGCTCGCTACCGCGCCGCCCTCCTCCTTTCGAGCCGCGCTCCGTCCCGCCCCCTCCTCGCGCCGCCTTCCTCCTTCCGGCTCCTGCCAGCGCCGCCGCCGGCCCCCTCCTTCTGAGTCGCGCGCCCTCCCGCCCCCTCCTCGCGCCGCCTTCCTCCTCCCGGCTCCCGCTGGCGCCGCCGCCCGCCCCCTCCTCGCGCCGTCTCCCGCTGTCCCGCCGCCCGCACCCTCTTCTCGCGCTCCGTGGCTCCGCCTCCTTCGCCCCTTCTTCTCCTGCGCCGGCCGCCGACGCAGCTTGTCCTCCCCGCCCGTGGCGTGCCCGTGCCGGCATGGCCCGGAGGCGGCACAGCAGGCCTTCGTGCCGGGTTTGGGCCCTAGCTACGGCTGCGCGTGCCAGCACGGCACGACACGGTCAAACGTCGGCCCGAAGCACGGCGGGTCCGTGCAGTGCCGGCACAGCACGGCACGATTCCCAGCTTTAACCATGGGTTCGTAAACGTGGACTGAGAATTTGACCCTGAAGAACAGACATGAAAATTAGCAAACCGAACAGGTGCATGAAATGTAGGCTAGCATGAACCATAACAAGGGCGTGCAGTTTTGATATCATTATTCCACTGATCATTTAGGTGATACACTGCAGTAAAATCTGAGCAAATTTCCATAACTAGATCGTATTTTTCTGGATTGTAGGCAAATCCTATGAGGACACCATAGGAAAAACTGCTTGTTTCACAAAACTATAGGATTATACATAGCCACGAAGCAACGTTTTGGCTTAGTCAAAAAATCTGGTGAACCATGAGCGCAGGCTAGCTGCCTAGTCGTCCAGCTCAATGATCTTCACAACCGAGGAATCTCCCACTTTCTGGCAGATGACGACACGATCGTGTGACTTGATCACGCCGGAAGCTTTGCCGTGGTCAAGAGCAACCTTCAAAACTGATTCATTTGTACTGCTGGTAGATTCGGCCTGTGGGGCAAAGAGAAAGATCAATACAAGTCACCAGCCAAGCTGGGTAAATTAGTTGAGTCAACAGCTATCAAGATATTCTAGCTACCCAGTGCAAATATCCAAATCATTCAAGATGAACACAAGATGTAAGATAACCGCCTCAATAGAGGGCCTCACTGATCTACCCTAGCCTTCTCTTATAAGCTGGCCTATTGCATTTACGGTATACAGAATCGATAAACCAGCCTATCAACCAAGCTCAAAAATACGTCTTGATTAACCAAGCTTACGAGACCTTGAAAACTGTTTGAAACTGAACAGCATTCTAGTGTCATTACTTTCAACCATTTATCATAAATTTATTAAAAGTATTAGTAGGACCTGATGCAAGCAAGAACACTCAAATAGAGGAGTAATACAGGTGGGTATCTGAGCCCAGTACTACTTGATGTAAAGCATCCAATTTTCACTTAGTTAAAACCTGGGAGTATGCACTAATGCTTAACTGCCATTATCGTCTTTATGGATTAGAACAAAGATGTTTATATCAGCAAGGTAGTAGTTTGTTTTCCATATTATATTTTATGCTCGTCAACTAGAGTTGGCAGGTATCAGAAAGGTATAAGAAACTAAGAATCCCCATGGTAAGGGCCAGGTGTTTTGCAATTGAACAAATCCACCAAGCATGTTTTGTATACATATGTTTTAATTACTGTAGCCCACAAAGGAAAGGCAAGCTAACTTACAGGATGACGTGGATCAGCAAGCATGGGAAGAGGCCTCTAACTATGAGTGATTGTCTTGCCTGCAAGGAAATAATGCAACAATATGAGTTACAAGTTACAACAGTGCAAAACGTCAACATAAACCTTTCTCCAAAAAGAGAAAAGTCAAGGCTCTTCTGTACTGTACCCCATAGAAAAAAATTTAAGAAAAACGTCCAGTAGAACCAAAAGATTGTACAATAATGTCCTACTTGTAAAGTAACTACATTTTCCTAGTATTACATGGCACATAGTGATATATTGTTCCTCGTATTTGGTTGCACAATGATGTATGGTTAAATATTGGATGTCATTAACAGGAACTTAATAACCCAAAGTTATCTTTTATAAATTGAAGATCAGCATGCTAGTTTTAAGCATTACCCAGATAGCACATATAGAAAACAAGTACTAAAACAGGTCACAGGCAGGGAAAGAGGCTGTTCACGTACTTCAAATGCGCCTGTGAAGCTCCACTTCAGTTGGTTTGTCTTTAGACGAGGAATGACAACAGACAGAACAGGCATGGTAGGCCTGTATTTGGCGATTAGCCTGCAGGTAGTACATATAATATATGAGATTAATTTCCATTGAACTACAACCCTATAGAAGCAATATTTATTCATTTCTTTCTACCTTGCAGCCCGTCCAGATGAGGTGAAGCAAATGATGACAGAAGCCTTAACTTTGATAGCAGCTCGCACCTAGCAAATAGGTAGGGAACTATTTCAGACTAAGAAACCCAAATTTCATACTCAATGGAAGGTAGAAAATGTTCCCGTGTAAACAGTAACAAAAAGTTGGAACATGAGAAGAAACAAAATACGCACTGCAGAGGAAGCAATAGACTCCAAGTGAGTCATGGTTCTCCCACATATTTCACAGTCCGCTTGAAGTATAAATCTTGGTTGAAGACCTTTTCAGCCTGTGAAACAATTGAGATAATATATATCACTAAATCTGATGGTACCATACTAGATGCAGAGGGAAAATCAGGAAGGAATTAGTTCCCATTAGAGTATTAAAGATATACTTGTTCGAAATAAATTGATTGTTTATCAAGAAAACTTAAACCTAGAAAGAAATTTCACCTCGGCACAAATTCTGCCCACTGTTGAAATAGTTTCAACTGGATATAACCCACGGAGAGTCTCAGCACCAAGGAGAATGGCATCACTACCTGAGCAAAACAATTGCGGTTTATGTTAGAATTTTTTTCATAATAGTTTCATTCGAGTGCAGTTCAGAGCAGCTGTACATCAGAGCCAAAGTCTATGAAGATCTTCAAAAGGCAATTAACATTGTCAACAACTCACCATCCAGTACTGCGTTTGCCACATCAGTTGCCTCCGCACGAGTAGGCCTAAGGTTGTCAGTCATACTGTCCACAACACGAGTAACAACAGCAGGCTTTCCAGCCATGTTGCACTTGTGCAGAGCAGACTTTTGAAACAAAAACACCTACAGAATGGGTAGGTAAGGATCAGATACCAAATAAACTAGTACTCAATGAAGGACCCTTAAATTGAAAGCAAAGCAAGTCTAGCTACTTATAGCGCTGTCACTAAGCTTCATAGGAAGGGAAAAAACATTGTGTTAATCAAGCAATGCCTTCTGAACTGCTAAAAACAAGTCAAGTAGCCGACCTTTTCCGGTGGAAGATCAATTCCCAGGTTTCCTCTTGACAGAATGATACCATCTGCCTCTTCCAGGATTTCATCAAAATGGTTCAAGCCCTGCAAAGAAATAAGTAGTGAATAGGTGGTAAAAGAAATCAAAGCTGCTCAGAAATGAGTAAAGAGCATCGTTAAGTTACCTCCACATTCTCAATTTTGGCAAAATCAGAGTTTGGCTAAGATCACCTAACTTCGAAAGGAACTCCCGCGCCTGTATTGCAGGAAAAATACTAGCACCATTGAGAACTTTCTTCCCAAGTACAAATGAAAACAACAGGTGATACTATTATACGATATAGCAATACAATATTTTCAATGACGAGAACTGTTGAGGAAATATATTATTTCGAAGTACAACACCCAAAGGGGAAGTTTGAGGAAACTCAATGTATCCAGTAATTAGTTGCTTACCTGCCGGACATCTTCTGCATGTCTTGTATAAGACAGAGAGAGGAAGTCAATCTTGTTAGGAGCACCCCATTTTCTGATAACCTGAAAGCAGTGCATACTCATAAGTGCTAAGTTGGATTAGAGCAAGGAGATCCAATTTGATGAAAAATTAGCTTTTTTTTAACTTGGGACTCATATGTTACAAAGTTTATTTCTGAAAGACAGGGGGGAAGACAAGTCACAAGGAGATGTAAATCAATATTCTGGGTGGAGTTCCTTACATCCTTATCCTCATCAGACAGTGTGGGTAAGTCAATATGGATCTGGGAGCAGTGCAATGTGAACATTGACCCAGCCAGGGTAGCTGAGTTCTTGATCACACAAACCACATCATCCCCCTGAACTTCAGAAACCTACATCAGATAGATGAGAGTTTTATAAAGTATCAGAAATGCAGAACGCTGGAGTGCAGTGTGTCAAAGAATTCTACCTCCAACCAAACTGAAGTAGTCTCACTGCCTGTGAACAAGTATTGGCCAACAAATATTGTGGCCCCTGGCTTCACAGCCTGCAAAGAACAAAGGATGGCTCTTTTTTACATCCGTGTGGGAATATGAGTAGACATTTTAGTGACACAATGAATGACACGAACAAAAATTACAAAGGAGACAGCCAATGGGGGATCTGCTTGAAGCTACTGACGTATACAAGTAAATACAGCATAAGATTCACAAAGATGGCATAAATGAGTTACCTTGGCGAGTCCAGAGAAGTTGATGGGCAGCAATTTGGAGGATGCTTCCTGCCCCTGATGAGGGGTGAGACAACAGACTCGTTCTCTTCAAGCGAGATAGTGACTTCCCTCTTGTTCACCACCTGCAGCTCTGGGCCGACAGTGTCAAGCATGACCTGCCCAAAGAGAACCCGAATGTCAGCTCACCTCGAAACAAACTTCACCTAGGTACCATCATCAGATCCATTCTCATAGTTAAATGTCCTCAAAGTCTACACTACATGTTCCAGATTTGCGGTTGCGCTCATGTAAACAAATTTCATTACGACTACCGCCTACGGATCGACGTCAGCGACGGCACTTACGGCGCATAGCCTCTTGGTGGCCTTGATGGCGAGCTTGAGGTTCTCGAGTGTCTCCTGGTGGTACGCAGCGTCGCCCCACGAGAAATCGAAACGGGCCACTGCGGAAAAAAACCACAATTACATCAAGAGATTCAGAACAACAAGTAAGAAGAAGATGCTTTGACGCTGTTCACGGGAGCGAATTGAGTGGTGAGGATACGAACCAGACATGCCGGCCTTGAGGCAGGCGGAGATGGTCTCCACGGAGCGGGACTTGGGACCCAGCGTCCCCACGATCTTGGTCATCGCCGGGAAAAAGTTCTGATTTTTAATTTCCGCCGTTGGGGTTTGAACAAGCACCGATCAAGGGACGAAGCAACCAGTTAGGTTTGATCTCACACGGATCATCAAATCTGACAGAGAAAAAAGGGGAGCAAAGGGGATGGGTACTTACGGGCTTGGATGGCTCGAGGATGGAGACCATCCGGATGGGCTCCTCGAGGAGCAGATTGGTGGAATGCATCTTCGCTGGCTCCTCAGATCGGATCGGGAGGGAGGGAGGCGGCAGCGAGAGGGGGCGCGAGCGGCGAGCAGCAACGGCGCTCTTCTTCTTCTTCTTCTTCTTCTCCAAGCAAGGAAGGGAGAGAGGAGGATTGGAGACCTAGTGCGATTGATGCGGTGCTCCTCCTCCTCTCCTTTTCTCTCTTTTATTAACTCCGCGGCGGAGCATAGCGAGCGGCATATGCTGGTTCCGGTGGGCCGAACCGGTGGATGGCGGCACGTCGATTTTGACGGCGGCTCGGTTTGGTTTTCCTCT
Organism: Stipa capillata; assembly: GCA_019208055.1. Classification (NCBI taxonomy): domain Eukaryota; kingdom Viridiplantae; phylum Streptophyta; class Magnoliopsida; order Poales; family Poaceae; genus Stipa; species Stipa capillata. Next base: position 359,912 of record JAGXJF010005443.1, on the reverse strand, counting down.
GGTCCGGTGGCTTCGCTCCGACCCAGTGCGGTTCCTACGGTTTGGGCCGGTCCAGATCCACGACGCCGTGGCCCGGCCGAACCCGTGAACCGGGCAATCCAGAAAAAGAAGAAGAGAAAAACAACCCCTGCTGATGCATAGGGAGTCGTTCTCTTCTTCACGAGTTTTGACCCATTTCACATTCTCTTTTACTGCTGTCTCATGGACCAATGGACCGTTGCCAGACCTCTCTGTCCTGTTCGCCGATCTGTTTCTTCTAGAACATTGTTTATGACCGGAGACTGCGACATTTCGTTGCAACGAAATAATGTAAGAGTACATGGTTTCCAAATTCACGTTCGTCTCCAATTTTTCTATCCAAAGTTGAATATGCGTTTCAGGGTTCGTTACCTGGCCAGATTGATCCACCTCCACGCTAGATCATCAAATATCCGAGAGATGCACAGAGACACGTTGGTTCCGCTGCGTATCTCAACGTAAACAGGCCATCTCCTGACTCACCAGGATTGGAGCTGCCTCTCATCTTCAGCCGCCCTGCAACCGGCTAGGCTAAGAACACATCTACGCTAGCAGTTAGTTGTATGGATTGTTGAAATCATGGTGCTAGTTTATGTTGCACCGTTGTACGATCATTTCCATTAGGAGAAGCAATGTTCGAGAGTGATCAATCGCAAAGCTTGCTATTACTTCTACGGTTCTTACTACCAGATTTTTTCCATGAATTCATAGTAGTCACGTCGATAAATTTGATTATTGGATTTTATATATGCATGGCGATGTAGGAGACTCCCCACCAAGAGCCCAACCTGATCCAACCTTCCTTGAATGCTAGAGAAAACATTAACGATTCACAGTCTTTTCAATGAGTGATTATGTGCATGTTAAGGGAAAATGTGAAGTAGCCGGTATCACAACATGATTTGGATTTTGTGCTTATCATGTGCATGCTATTTAGAAGGGAAAATTGATGGAACCATCTGACATAGCATGTATTGTTATTTGGGTATATACGTGAAAAGTGCATTTTGGCTCATAATCTGTGTTAACTGGTTTTGGTAATAAATGACAATCGGGTTTATAGACTAATTGTTTCGTTGAATTTGGAAAGTGCGTGAGTTATATACCATTTTGTGAGATTACATTAAGAGGATAAGCCTACGACCCATGAAGCACGTGATTGATGAGTTAAGATATACATCAAACTGAAAAAATATGATCAAGTTAATTGTCATGTGAGGATAAATAACTTGAAGTGAAGATTCGACATTGATAAGCATTATGGGTTCATGTCATTAAGTTGAGAAGAACACAATCAGTCAAGTATCATGTGAGGACATAGGACTTGAAGAGAAGGTTCCATATTATAGAGATGAATAAGAAATACTTCGAGCAATGATGATTGCCTTCATCAAACTCAAGTGGAATACTCAAGACAAATGTATACCTAACTAGGTGTTCCTAGTTTTGCTAGTCTCAAGTGTTGGAGGAGACCAGGTTACTGGCATAGATAGTCGTACTATCAGAGGGGTCTTAAGTAGTTGCTTGCCTTGTTACCCGTGTTTGTGTCTCAAGAGGTTGCAAATGAGGAGACAAAATACTATGTTGTTGGAAATGTTTCTAAGGAGTGGATTAATCACCTTAGTGGTGTAAAATATTCATATCATTGGACTTGTTGCCTCCTTCTGTGAACTCTTTGACACTTTTGAATGGTGGAACTGTAGCCTGGACAACAGATTGCAAGGTGATGCTCGCTAGGCCGTTGGGGGTATGACCATGAACAACGAACCATGGGGTGATACCTATGGACTATTCGATAGAGACATCGATGTGTAATCCATAACAGTCAAATTCACATCCTCTCTGCTCAATTACCTCCCACCTAACACGTTGTGACTATCAAAAGAAATATTTCGGTAGTAGTCGATTCAACTGAGACAATACGGATCTTTTCTTAAGACGTCTTATAAAGTCATGTTTTGTCTTCTCGTATTTGAAGCATTTGATGTAGAAAGATCATGGTTGTCAACGGATCATCGCGATATATTTCCATGAACCGGATCAGGAAAATGCATATCAACCAAGAACATCGTCAAGCACAAGTACTTAGCTGAAGTATCCTTAGTTCAGTACTAGCTACGGAACAGGAAAGCAGATGCTGAAGAACTAGTAGGTGAGACCATCGTCCGTGGCGATGCCGATGGACGACGACATGGAGATATCCTCCTCCGGGAGCGGCGACTGGTCCACCGGCACGCTCTCGATCATCCTCACCACGTCGGCCATGGAGGGCCTCTGCTCCGGCATCTGGTTCACGCACGCCAGCGCGACGTGCAGCACCGCCACCATCTCCTCCTCGATGTTCTTGTACCGGAGCAGCTCCACGTCGAACACCTCCGCCGTCCACTCCTCCCGCACCACCGACCGCACCCACTCGGGGAGGCTCACCGCCGCCGCCTGGCTCCTCTTGTCTTTCCTCTGAGCGGCGCTGTCGCCGGCTGCGTCTGGCGGCAGGTGCTGCCCCGGCACTTTGCCGGTCAGCGCCTCCAGGACGAGCACGCCGAAGCTGTACACGTCGGCCTCCTGAGACAGGCGCCTGCCGTCCGACTGCTCCGGCGCGATGTACCCGCCGAGGCGCGCGATGGCGTGAGCCGGGCTGAGCAGCAGCGCCAGGCCGAAGTCCGCGACGCGAGCGGCGCCGTCCTTGTCGAGCAGGACGTTCGAGGACTTGACGTTGCCGTGGGGTATGGCGGAGCCGCGATACTCCCGGTGGATGCACGCCAGCCCGCGCGCCGCTCCGAGCAGCAGCCTCACCCTCGTCGTCCAGTCCAACGGCGCCTCCCCCGACATCTGGTGCCCTGCGTTGCATCAGACAATGGCCAAAGAATATCGTGTTAGATTCAATTGAGCAAGAAAATGCTGGTCATGTTTGGTGATTGAGCAAGATTTGTGTGGATACCGTGGAGGCGATCATGGAGGTTCCCGTTGGGGAGGTAGTCGTAGATGAGGAGCTTCTCCTGCTTGGCATAGTAGAAGGCCCTGAGGGCGACGAGGTTGGGGTGACGGAGGCGGCCGATGAGGTCCCATGTACCGGTGGAACTCGTCGCGGGCGCAGGGGTTGGCGTCGCGGAGGCGCTTGACGGCGACCATGCGGCCGTCGCCGAGCGCCGCGCGGTACACGGTCCCGAGGCTGCCACGGCCGACCATCTCCGCCGACGCGCGGAGCAGCTCCTCCAGCTCGAACCTGCTTCTCCTCATTCCCTGCTGCTGGTGCGACGCCGACATCGGCCAGACACCCCTTGCCCTCCGGCCGGCGGCGCTGCTGTCGCTGTCCCCGTCATCGTCCGCGTCGACGCCTTCGCCGTCCACCCCGAAAAATACCAGCTTGCTGCGTGCGCCGTCGCTGTCGCCGCCGTCGCTGCACCTGCCGGCGCTGCCGGGGCGAGCTGGCTGCATGACCTTGCTGTGGCCGAACAGCCCGCCCTCTCCTTCCTCGAGGCCGACGCGGCCGCCTCTCTTCCTCTTCTTGGCCGTCTCCCGGCCACCGCCTGTGCTGCAGCAGCAGTACGCAACCAGCAGCGACAGCAGCGCGAACAAGAAGATGCCATTGCCGACGGCGATCCCGGCAATGGCGCCGGTGCTCAAGCCCGCCTTGCCAGCTCCCTCCGGCGTGGCCAGTGCCGGTGAAGACGAAGCAACGGAGGACGAGGAGGAGGCAGCCGGGTTGGATGGCACCACGGACTGCGACGACGAGCCAGGGACGGAAGACGGCGACGTCGGGGCAGGCTCGCGCGGCATGAAAGAACATGACGGCAGCGGCGGCGCCAGCCCGCAGAGGCCGGCATTGCCGGCGAACGAGGCGAGGCCGAACTTGGCGCGCATGGCGTCGGGCACCCTTCCGGAGAGCTGGTTGTTGGAGGCGTTGAAGTCGGCGAGGCGTGGGAGCACGGCGGTGAGGTCCGGGAGAAGGCCGGTGAGGAGGTTGTCCTGGAGCCTGAGCGTGAGGAGGGCGGTGAGGTTGGCGAGCGCGGCGGCCGGGATGGGCCCGCGCAGGCTGTTGTCGGCGAGGTCGACGCGGAGGAGGCGAGGCAGCCGCGCGATGCCGTCCGGGACGGCGCCGGAGAGGTCGTTGCCGGAGAGGTACAGTAGCTTGAGGTTGGGGACGCCGAGAAGGACGGCGTCGAGCGTGCCGTTGAGGCGGTTCCCGCGGAGGTCGAGCGCGCGGAGCTCGCCGAGGTGGGAGAGCGGGTCGAGGCCGCCCCGCAGGTCGAGCGACGGGAGGGAGAGCGAGGTGACCCGGCGGCCGTCCGGCGAGCACCCCACGCCAGCCCAGCGGCCGGCGCAGGCGTCGCCCGTGCTCCAGTTCCCTGCCAGGATGCCGTGCGCGTCGGCGCCGTGCCGGAACATGGCCAGCGCGTCCGTGTCGCTCGGCTTCACCTCCGGCTCCGGCCTTGGCACCGCCGCCGCCGCCACCGCCGCCGGCACAGCCAAGAACCCCATGACCGCCAAGAACCGCATGGAGCGCAACAGCCGCAGAGCCGCCATTGTCCCGGAGATTTGGCTTGATGATTCTTTGCTTCAGCTAGGAGATTGGCAGTGAGGGAGGGAATCACTGGACTAACCAAAGGTCCAAAGCCATGATCTTTACTGCTAGCCTGCTACGCCATCAATCTGCATTGGGAGAAGAGAAGCGATGTGCTTTCTCCGGTGCAACTTGTGATTTTTTTTTATCGGACTGGGTTTTGAACTGGGACTCGGCAAGTGATGTGGATTGGTCATGAGTTGTGACCGAGTGTCAGAGTGTGCAGTACTGGATGCTTCCGCTTTTCGCTTTTGTTCTGTTCTTGTCTGCCCGTTGGCCCCTAGCGTACAGGCCGAGCAGGTCCCGGGCCTTCGCCTTCGTGGTATAGGCAAAGTCAAAAGTTGATAGAGGATTCCAACGGCTCAGTAATTTCCTGGTCAAGTCCATTCAAATAACTACTCCTGCAGCAATATCCTATTTTTAATTCTCGTAGAAATCATGTACATTATACTCAATTCATAGGGCTTACTTGGAACAAAGGATTTTTGTAGGAATTTCATAGGAATGGAATCCTATGAGAAACTTTCCTATGAAGCCCTTTGGATTGTAGGGTTGGGTTTGAAAATTCCTATAGGAATCCTTCCTTTCCTTCACATTTTGGAGGATTCTAAACATCCACTCAAACCTCATGTTTCTATTCCTTTGAGAAGTCCAATGAAACATTTGTCTTTATCTCTCCTCTTCTCTCTCTAATTAAGAAATATTTTTCTGCAAAATTCCTGTGGAGCATCTAAACAGCTACTTTATACAATTTCTTTGTTTTCAACTCCTGTATGAATCAAGAAGACATGACATCCAATTCCTGTAATTTTCATATTCCTACATTTTTCCAATCCTGCGTTCCAAAAGGGCCTATATGTTTTGCCTATTTATACGTCCCCAAACGGACCCCTAGACCCTCTAGAACATGGGAGTCTTTTACGCTCCGTGAAATCTTATGGAATTTCTAGCATGCTAATATAGAAACTTTTTCAAATCCCTGTAGAAGCTGATTTGTTTCAATGAAATTACAATGTGGGGATTAAACTTTGGAAGTGTCTAGAGAGCATTCAATTCCATGGCCTACTTTCACAAAAAAAATAGGATTAAAAACCTTAGTATTTTTTTCTATGGCCTACCTTCACAAAAAATTCCATTGAATCCAACCTCTTAAAAAAAGTATATCTATGACAACTAGGCATGCATCTAACCCCTAAAGAAAATTAATGTGTTTCTCGTATGACGCAACCAAACAACTTTGGATAAATGTTCGAGTGCTTTTTCACTTTGAGAGCACCGAAATTTCCATCCCAATGATTTTACTATTATAGATAAAAGGATGAAGGTGTATCATCCATTGGATAAAGATCTAAGTGTTTAGAATTTGAGTGTACTATAACAACAAAAAAAAATACTTGAATGCTCTCTAGACACTTCTAAAGTTTAATCCCCACATTGTAATTTCATTGAAACAAATCAGCTTCTATAGTGATTTGAAAAAGTTTCTACATTAGCATGCTAGAAATTCCGTAAGATTTCAAGGAGCGTGAAAGACTCCCATGTTCTAGGGGGTCTAGGGGTCCGTTTGGGACGTATAAATAGGCAAAACATACGAATTGAGTATAATATACATGATTCCTACAAGAATTAAAAATAGGGTATTGCTGCAGGAGTAGTTATGTGAATGGAACATAAGAAAAATATGAGTAAGAAAAAGAGGTGAGAGCAGATGTTGGTTTCATACGGTATTAAGTGCATAGGAAAACAATCTACAAAAAATTGTTAGCATCATTGCTATGATCAAGTGACGGAGCAGGAATTTCTCTTCCTCTACAACCACGGCAAGGCTTCCTAACGACGTGGCGTCGGCTGGCCGTGGAGCCCGGAGAGAGTGAGTGAAATTACATTCATGTTTTCAAAGGAATTTTAGCATACGGTTTGGACTCATGTTTGGTTTTCTCTAAAGAGAAAATAGAATTTGTAGTCATTCCTACGATCCAAAGAGTACCATAGAAAAATACTTCTAGGGAGTTCCAATCCTATAAAAGCCATATGTTCCAAAAGTGTTTTGGGCTTCTTTTGACTCGATTGATTTTTTGGAGGATTGTCTTTGGATTTTTTCTGTGGATTGATTAATTTGTAGGTTGTAGTCATACGGAATTTTTCTAAGTATTCGTTTGTCCTATATGTCATAGAAAAATATCGATTGACTTAAGCTTTTTAGAACAATTCATATGTTTTTCCTATAATGTAATCTGATGATGAATAGTACAGTATCCCGTATACGAGGAGGTATCCGTATACGATTCCCTGGATTATTGGAATAAGAATACGTATCCGGTAAGGATCCCTAGGAGATAAGGTAACCCCCGTAAGGAGGAAGGACACGTCTTAAACTAGGAAGTCAATCCCAACGTTTAAGTAAGCAAGAGTCATACTCGGGCGTAAGTCCATGTCCGGTACGACTCGGAGAACCCCCTATAAAAGGATCAGCAATCCTATAGGGGAGGACAAGTTTTGCTAGTCAAGGGAAGTCTTTTAGATCTCAGAAGCCTTAGAAGCCTAAAGCCTGAAGCCATCCAGAAGCCCCAGTGATTCCTACGAGAAGATCCGCCGCCTCGAAGGAGTCGAGCCCCGCGGAACTAGTCGAATTAGCCTCCGATTAGGTCTAGGGTAGCCACTAACATATACGAACAGGACGTAGGGTTGTCATCCTGAGGGAGGCCCGAACCTGTATAAAAAGGCGTTTCCTTGCTGTCAAATCTCTTGGCCTTGTGCCCTAGGGGTCCCTACCCAACAAGTATCTCTGTCTCACGACTACCGTAAGATCGGCGGTTTACCAATCGTCGACAGATGGCGCCGACCGTGGGGATCTCTCCGGCTCAAACTGTCAAGTAAGTATCGGAGTCGGCAAGATGTGCAACTACTCGCGATCAGCCCATGACGGCGACTGCACAGCCCTCCCAGGTTCAACCCGAGGAGGAGGAAGCAGGTTCGGCGGGGAATCCGATCCCTCCACGCGCCGTACCAGGTACTCAGATCTGGGCTTCTACGACAACTTTGGCCCGATAGATCCGTATTCGATAACTGATCGCGTAGATTTTGGAGAATACGCCACCGGCGAGTACTCGGATTGCGAAGTTGATCACTTCAGGACCGAGTGTGCTAGGGCCTTTGGGAGGACGTTGGTGATAACCGATGATTCCCAGGCAGGAGCGACCAGCCCGATGTCTGGACTGTCACCTGCAACTTCTGATCGACCAAACAATCAAGATCTCACTCACATGCTTCCCGATCAGGAAGATACGATGGAGTGGAACTACACCTCATCTAATCCAGACCCTCGAGTGGTTCTCGTGATCCAAGACGGTCGGGAAGATCTCGAGGATCCAGATCAGCATGGGGGCTCGCAACCTCGCAGCCCAATGGCTACTCCCCCCACGAACGGGAATAGGCCTACGGCAGCAGATAGAACCCCTCCAGGGATGGGGGAATACGTGTCTCGAACTGCTCGAAGGCTCGCTGAGGTGTGCCATCTGCTATTACGACCACCAGCGGTAGACCTGTCGACACCCGATAGAGCACAGTGGCTACAATGGCTGGGAGCTGAACTACAATAGGCCCAAGCCTAAGCCGAGTCTTCTCGACTCCAGTCGGCAACACACTGTTTCACCCGAGGGAAGACCCCTCTCCAACCAGAGGAATCAGACGGGGAAGGACGACATCCCAGGAACAGGTCTCGCCAGGGGGAACCGCACGTCGACCTCCACGATAAGCTCAACGGGCGCCGATCCCAAAGGCGCCAGCAAAAGTAATCTCCTCCCTAGAGAGACCACATACACTATGCTAATGCTCGGGGACGATCTCCAACCCCGAACAGCGGTGAGAAAGCGCCTTATCGGAGAACCATCAACGGATGCCAAGTGATATCCCAAGAGCTCCGACATGTGCGCTAGCCATCTCGCTTCAAGCCTGGGGCCCTAGAGTCGTACGACGGCACCACGAACCCTATAGAATTCCTGCAGATCTACACTACGACAATCGAGGCCACAGGTGGAAACGAGAAGGTCATGGCCAACTACCTCCCGGCCGCTCTCAGAGGAGCAGCCAGGACCTGGTTGACGAACTTACCCCCAAGAACGATCCACTCCTGGGGACAACTTTGCGACATGCTTCTCGGAAACTTCCAAGGTACCTTCACACGTCCCGGTTGGGTCGACGACTTATTCATAGTCGTCCAACGACCAGACGAGACTCTCTGAGAATTCACTAAATGGTTTATTGCTGTTCGCAACACTATTCCTGAGATAACTAATTCGGACGTCATCCGCGCCTTCACTCGAGGCAGCAGAAACGAGATGTGCACACACGACCTGATCACGCATCTTCCGAAGACAATGGCACAACTGATGGATCTAGCCGAAAAGGCTGCCTATGCCGAGGAAACCCTACATTACATCAAGCAGCAGCAGAACAGGTCGCCCAGGTCTCCCCTTCGGACCAGAGACGACTCAAAGAAGGCGAAACGCAAGAAGAAATCCTCCGGAGGGAACAGGGAGAAGAGATCCAAAACCGAGGAGGTATTGGCCGATCTCCCCGAGAAACGTACCTGGCGACCGCGTACCAAGGATAAGCAGATGACTTCCTCCGACAAGACAGCAAAATTCTGATGTGATTTCCACCAGACTGATTCGCATGATCTCCGTCAGTGCCGCATCTTCAAGAAGTACCTCAAGGAAGAAAGAGAGAAGCTCTGCGAGGAAAACCCGCAGGTTGCAAACAACAGCCAGGACACTACTTCCGACGATGACTCCGCCCTCGAGCCATTCCAAGGGCATGTCAGAGCGATCGAGCATACATTCGGGGGCTCAGCTTCCTACGAGTCGAAGAGGCAATACAAGGCGATTGCCTGAGAGGTTCTCGCGAGTATATCACAAGTCACACGGGCAATCAAGTGGTCGGAGGTCATGATCACATTCGACCAAACCGATTGCCCCAAGAACTGTGCTCGACCAGGACGATTCCTAATCGTTGTCGAACCAACGATCAACAACTGCTGAGTGGCCCGGGTGCTCATAGATGGAGGGAGCTCCCTCAATATCCTATTCATCAAAGCCCTCGACGCAATGCAAGTACCGCGGTCATCGATCCAGACGGTGACACAGGCATTCCACGGTATCATCCCAAGCTCGTCGGCCACACCGATCAGGCAAGTCACACTACCGGTTACCTTCGGAACACCGGAGAACTTCCGAACATAGAAGATCATGTTTGATGTAGTTGATTTCGAGACGGCATACAATGCCATCTTAGGGCGCCCAATTCTGGCTAAATTCATGGCAGCAACGCACTACGTCTATCAGTGCATGAAGATGCCCGGCCCAAAGGGTGTCCTCACAATAAAGAGCTCCTCTCAGGAAGCACTGCTCTGAGACAAGTGCAGCCTCGACCTCGCAGAACAGCATCAACTCTCGAGTAGGGAATCAGACTCCGATGCCGCTGTACACACCCCCGCATTAGCAAGACCTCCACCGCAACTACGAGCGACGACTTCGAAAAACACCCCCTCCAAGTCGGAGAATAGGTTGCATGACTAGTTCGGAACCGGGGCAGAAATGACCTTCTTCCTTAGCAGGACAACGGCTCCACAGGAGAAGTCGCCCGATCCAGGTCACTCGAGTTAGCAGTAAAAAAGATAGTCGAGTCCCCTTAGAGAATCCCCTGTGCAAATACCTTTGGTAAGATCGCACAGTCATCACCTCCTCACTAGTCTGTCTCAGGTTGCGCCAGCTCCAGTCTCAAGTCGTCAAGCTACGACCAAGCCGATGATAAGACACTCCGGGCGCCATCGCCCAGCACGCGCACTCAACAAGCTTCGTCAGCAGGTCACGACAAGAGGACGAGAGTCTCTGGAACAACCAACGATAGACCTGAAGAGGAGGGGATGATGTTTTATTTTTTTTAGTTTTTTCAAACAGTTTTTTCTTACAATAGCTTGTAAATGACACTTCAGACAGTTCACAGTTTTTGTTAATATCAAGATCCTAGTTCGATATTCATTTTTTCAGACTGTCTATCTGAGAAACTTCTCAAATAAGACAGTCGGGGGCTGGATAAGTATGTGACATCATTAGCGTAGACACGCGCATACCAACGATTCAACCTGCACAAGAGGAAAGGGTTCCGCGCTGCAACCGTCAGGGATGCAAGGAAAACCCCTTAACGTGTCTGCAGGTGACAGGGGAAGTCACTGAGCCCCCCACCTGACCAGACCTAAGGCCTGGTTGACTAAACTCCCCGGCTCCGTAGTAACGTCCCCCGACCACGAGTAAAGAAAGAAGAGAAAGTACGAACATGACTAGGCCAACGAAACCCGCTCGCTTATCCACATCCCCGACTACTTTGAGCAGAAGGCGTCACGGATAGAGTGCAGTGTTGTCACCAACAGGGCAAACGTAGAACTTACTAACTAGCATACAATATCACTACGACAAGAGAATGCGAGTTGCTGCTATGGTCATGATAGATTGTACGAAGATCCCTTATCGCGTTTACTGATGGCGAGGAGCCACTGAGCCCCCATCCGACTAAACTTAAGGTCTGGTCGATCGCAGTCAACGGCATACGGCGCAACTCGTAAGCTTAAGTCAAGGAAAATTGGACGCTAAGTTCGACTAAGTCTACGAGAACCCTCGCGTCCGACCAACATTCACAGAGCAGTGCAAGTTTTCAGAAAACAAAAAACACACTGATTAAAGCACAGTTACTAATCACAGTTTGTTACAAAGTTATTTAGTCAGACCAGGTGCCTGGACCCGATCTCTGAAAGCATCCGCGGCGCCCTGCACAGCATCAAGAAGTCTCTCTTCCTCACCGGCCGGCAGATCGGCCGCGAGGGCCTCCAAGGATAACTCCGGGTGCCGGCGCTTAAGGAGGGCCAGGGCAAAGGCCAAGGCGTCTCGCATGCCTTGCTGGAGCTCGTCATCAAGGAGCTTCTCGACAATGGGCTTCAAGCGGGAGACGACGCCACGAGCTCCACCAGCCGAACAACACGTGGAGGGCTGGGGAAGACGGCGACTCCGACCTCTACAAGCGCCTTCTCGAGCGTGCAAAGGGCATGCTCGAGGTCCTCCTCCAGCTTCCCCGCATAAGCTCGACTCTGTTGCAGTAAAGACTCCACCTCAGAAAGGTGGGCCTTCACGGCCTAGAGCTCGGCCTCGCTCTCCGCCCGCCACTTCTCAGACTCCTCGAGGCGCTCCTTTAGCTCCTCGTTCTCCGCCCGGCACGCCTCCAGTTCAGTCTGCGCCTTCTGGAGTGGAGGAACCCGAGAGATAGCGAGCTGAAGACAATAAGGTTAGTACCGAGTATATTATCTTTTTTGATCACTAATTCCTTGAATTACCTATAGCAGGGAATACAAATCGGTATTTTTCGGCACCGACGGCTCTGACACAGGGAGCTCAGTCTGCTCGACCGGGGACTGCGCCGGCCTTGCCGCCGAGGGCTGCTTCTCTGCAGCGGCCCTAGTCGTAGCCTCGGCCGAAAGGATGATCAACCTAACCGGAGGGAGTGGCCTATCAGCCTTCACGAAGAAAAGAAACAAAAATTGTAAAGAGGACCGAAAAGAAGACTTACCGTTGGCGCTTTGCCGGAGGTAAGGACTCTTTCGTCGGGACCTCCGAACCCCGCTTCTCGGTAGAGACCAGCGGCGCCTTCCCCTTGGCCGTCACATCTTCCTCCGCGCGGGTAGTCGAGGAAGAAGATGTCGGCTCCTCCGGGAGGGGGTCGCTCACGTCCTGCTTCCCGACAAGCTCAACCCTGTCATCCTAGAGTAGGGAGAAACCTGGGGAAGAGCTAGTCGGGCGAGAGTTTGTACCTGAGGTTGGGGATTTGGCGGAGAAGAAGAAGCTCGAGCAGGAGACTTCGTTCGGACAGTCTCCACTGCCGCCTCAGCCTCAGAGGGACCTTCGACCCTTGTCTCGAGGGTTGACACAGTCGCGCCGAGGACTTCGACGTCTTCGTCCAGAACAGGGGCTCCAGCCCGCCCAGCCTCCGAGTCGGGAACCCCGTGGCCTATCGCTGCAAAACAAAACCCGGATGGCATTAGTCGCGCTATTCGGATGAACCATGGCTAGACAAGGCGGAAACTGTTAAACTCATTGAGAGGATCTCCTTTTGCTCGTCGGAGCCGAGCTTCAGGATCGGCAAGGGCACGCCAGTCCGTCCACTCTGAGGAGATTGCTCGAAAAGATTATTCAACCTAGTCTGAAGCTCCTCAGGGGAAAGGTCTGCACAATCGAAAGAGATCCAAACAGGTGAGAATACAAGAATTTTCTGACTAAAATGGCTTGGAAGGGTTTTGATACTCACCTGTGTCAAAGTCCCTTGTCTGGTCTTGGCCTTCCGGGATCGCCCAGGTAGGCTTGACCCTCGACCAAAGAGGGCTGATCCGGCGCCGAAGGAAATCCTCGGCGACATCCCATGCCGACAAGCCCCTTCCGGCAAGGGAGGCGATGTCGTCGACTAGAGCCTTGAGCCACTTGGTATCCTTCGGGGCCTCCGCCCAGCTCTTAGTCGGGAAGGGGGCCAAGCCGTGGTAGTGGATCCCGAAAGAGAGTGGGGGCTGGCAGTAAAACCACTTCGAGTGCCAGCCCGACTGTCGACGACACCTCCGTGAAAGATCATCTAGGCCCTAATATGGTTTTGATGGTTAATGGCAACCTAAACTGGAATCTAATGTTTACATTGAGTGTACGCAGAATTTACAGGTTCCATGAAGAAGGGTTATCCAGAGAAGGATGGCCACCAAAAAGGGTACAAGGTGGTTTCAAAGACAAAGAGATGGCTGTGCTAGGTAGCTGTGCCACAGCTGAGAAGAAGCCGGTGCTGTGCAGGGTGACAGCGGGATCCCCCCGGGGTAGGCCCAAGACGAGGACTCGCCCAACAGGCCAGGGGTGGCCCAAGTCCACTCCACGAAGTCCACTCGGCTCCACTCGGCTAGGCTGGCGACGCGTCATCAAGTCAGCGCCACGACGCATTTAACCATGAGCGTTACGACGCATTCAACCCGGGGGTAACGGCACACGATCAATGCGCCGTTACCACCCCCATATGTGCAGCTGCACGACCCGCGCCAGGCGGGCCACGATCCAGCCAACTCGGCATTGTAATTCCCCAGCCTTGTCCACCCTATATAAGGCAAGGCTGGGACCCTTAGAGGGGGGTTCGACTCAATTGACCTCATTAGTCTTACGCATTCTGTACTCTCTGTACAGACCTTAATTCCTCATACGAGGCCAGATAATTCATCTAGCAGGAGTAGGGTATTATCTCTTCCACAAAGGGCCTGAACCTGGGTAAAATCGTCTCGTGTGCATCCCACTGGTTCCTCCACACGCGCTCCCCTTGATCCACAAATGTATATTGCCGCGAAATCCCCGCGACACAGGGAGCTGCAAGCAGGGTGATGGTGGCTTGATGCGTCAAGAGCCGTGACTTCAGTTGGTGGCAGGTAAAGCCTAGATTTGCTAGTTTCTTTGAGTCCATAGGAATCACCCGTACTATCAAGAGGGATGAAACAATAGCAGTTGTCTAAGGGAACCTTGCTCATTGCTCAGAGTGTTGGTCAAGGGGATTGGTGCTTTGAGGCCAATTGCCCTGTATCAATAGCTGTGCACAAAAGTATGTAGCTGTTTTGTGTTAGTGCTCTGCAGTACTAACAGTGAAAACTCTAGAGCTTTAGGCACCTGTGTGACATAGCTGTGTCACAGGTGGTCTTCCGCTCTGTGACTCAGGTACATCTCTGTACCAGGGGAGAGCTTGAAAATGCTAAGGTATCTGCACTGCGATGGGCGGTCTGCTGAGTCAGAAGTCTGTTGGAGGTTCTCTCCTTATAGGTATTAGAGTCTGAAGTATGCTGAGGGCATGTCATGTGCCAGGACCGGGCTGAGTAGTGCGGCTATCAGCTAAGGGTTCCCCTGTGTACGCCACCGGTGACACAGGTGTCGGTCTGCCTGAGCCGGGTACAGTTGGGCGTAGTGTGTAGCTGTGTCACCGGTGGTTGACACCGGTGGCTCACTTAATCCTACGTGGCAACAGGGTAACGGTCATGTGCCTGTAGACCCTATATATAGGGGACTAGGGGAGGACTCTGTTCTCAACCTTGCTCAAATCAGTGTTTCACATACGACCGTTGCAAAGCCTCCAACCACTCCACAAGAGCCAAGAGCCTAAGGGTTAGTTCGAGTAAGTTTGTGAGCTAGAGCACGAGCAAAGGTTCCTCCAAGAGATTGCTGTTGTATCATCTGTTACTCTTGGAGTTTGTCTACTCCTAGACGGGTGTAGGAGTTGCTGGTATCACCCAAGCTTGTGTGGGCTGAACCAGTAGTTTGTGAAGGTGCTCTGAGGTCTACCTGCTGCAAGGCAAAAGGATCTCCACAAGCAAAAAGAAGAGTCCTGAAGGATCAGGTACTCGGAGAAGAAGCACGTTTTAGTGCTGGCCAGCTCTTAGGAGTGGTCTCTCCAACGGAGACGTACCTTCTCTGCAAAGAGTTGGGAACTTCGGTGAAAAACCCCTGAGTCTCCTTTACTTCCTTGTATTGCATGCATATCTGTTTATGCTTGCTTACTTGTGTCTCTTAGATTTGATCTGCTAATTTTACCTTTTCACCTGTGCTAGATTACCTTTATACCTGTGTGTGATCATCTGTTACACAGTTGCTTCATTCACTTGTATTCATCTGTGTCAGCACCTGTGTCACAGGCAGTCTAAGTAGAGCACCTGTGTTAGGTTAACTCTTCACCGGTGTCTTCCACCTGTGTGACAGCTGTGTGTTAATTTACACATAGTTTCCACCTGTGTCACTCACCTGTGTCATAGCTGTCCACTATTAACTTGTGAAGTTAATCTGACAACTTAAACAAAAGATTAAAAGAAGAAAATTTTATAAGCCAACTATTCACCCCCCTCTAGTCGGCATCTCGGTCCTTTCACTCCGCCGCTGCCCTTCACCCGGCGGAGGTCGTAAAAGTACCTCCAGAGCTCCAGACTCGGCCTAATGCTGAGGTACGCTTCGCATAGGTGTGCGAAGACCGCCAGCATCAGAACCGAGTTTGGGTTGAGGTGTATCAACTCGATCCCGTAGAACTGGAGCACTAGGAGGAAGAAATGAGAAGGTGAGAATTGGAATCCACACCTGAAGAAATCCGCGAAGACGACGGTCCAAGTCGTGTCTGGACTCGGGACCGTCTCCTTCGTAGCCCCCCGGTACGGTACGAATACCTCCGGGAGGATGACCTCCTCCGCCACGAGCCTCTTAAGGGTGGCGGAGTCCGTCACCGAGGTCTCGAACTCGGGGATGGTGATGATCGGATCTCCCAAAGGATCCCCCGCCGATTTCTTAGACTCGGGGGACTTCTTCGCTGCGCTTTTCTTCCCCATTGCAGCTGATGGTGGTCGGCGATGGCGAGACAAACGTTGAGAGCAGGGGTGCAGGGAAGAAGATAGGAATGCTAGGAGACAGAGAGTAATGCGGGTAAAACCCCAATCGACTCTCGGTCTCTTAAGAGATTCAATTTTCACCTGACCGGAGCACGGTTAACAACACAATCTGTTCCATCGCATTAAATGCGGACAATTGCTTTTCCCGCATGTGAGACGTTGTGCGCGAGGAAAAGAGGGTCTGACAGACCCACGACCCCGACGAGCGCGTTACGTTTTGGCTAACGTCAGCTGAACAGTAGCGCAGAACAAGGAAAGATTATTCATCACTACGCAAAATTTCCGCCACGACGGTTCGGTTTCCCAGAAATCTACCAGGCGAACGCATGTCTGTGATCGACGGATCAGATTAAATCAAAAAAGATGCTTCTCAGGCAAGTTGGCCTAGAAAATACCTTGACTACTCAGAGGTTTATCTCGACAAGGATATCGCGACTACCCGATAGAGATACTACCTACTTGGGAATGTTGTCGACCAAACACTCGATTTCGCCTGCTCGGGGTAGTTTCCTGAGAAGGGTAGCTTTACTACAGAACAGTCATAGCCTCACTTCACGTACTGATGGGGGGCTTGATGATGAATAGTACAGTATCCCGTATACGAGGAGGTATCCATATACGATTCCCTAGATTATCGGAATAAAAATATGTATCCGGTAAGGATCCCCAGGAGATAAGTTAACCCCCCGTAAGGAGGAAGGACACCCCTTAAACTAGGAAGTCAATCCCGACGTTTAAGGAAGCCAGAGTCCTACTCGGGCGTAAGTCCATGTCCGATACGACTTGGGAAGCCTCCTATAAAAGGATCAGCAATCCTATAGGGGAGGACAAGTTTTGCTAGTCAAGGGGAAGTCTTTTAGATCTCAGAAGCCTTAGAAGCCTAAAGCCTGAAGCCACCTAGAAGCCTCCAGCGATTCCCACAAGAAGATCCGCCGCCTCAAAGGAGTCGAACCCCGCGGAACTAGTCGAATTAGCCTCCGATTAGGTCTATGGTAGCCACTAACATATACATCCTTTGTAAGACACTATTTGATCAATATATACGAACAGGACGTAGGGTTGTTATCCTGAGGGAGGCCTGAACCTGTATAAAAAGGGCGTTTCTTTACTGTCAGATCTCTTGGCTTTGTGCCCTAAAGGCCCCTACCCAACAAGTATCTCTGTCTCACGACTACCGTAAGATCGGTGGTTTACCAATTGTCGGCGGAATGGGGCCCAGGGTCCCCCGAACTGCCGGCGGAGGCCAATCAGAGGCCGTAGGGCGAGACACGTGGCGGCCGGGTCGTTGAGGACCCCGCCGCAGCAGTAAGTGGACCCGGCGGTCCAACCTAGGTGCTCGGGGGCTTTTCCCGAGCACCGTGTCCTAGCGAACAATCTAGAAAGGGCCTTGGGCTCCTTACGGTCCTTGGCTCAAGAATCGAGGAAGCGCTCGGGGCTCCTTTCCCGAGCGCCCGGCGTCCCGCGAGGCGTGGGGTCCAGGGGAGTACTCGGTCGAGCCCTCGAGCGGACCCCCTGGTGCTTCCCCCATAAGGGGCCCCGAGCGACCCTCCGGCGAGCGCTCCCCCGAGTGCTCGGGGTCGCCCTGGGACCGCAGCTGGCGCCCCTCGGGAGCCGAAGGGGCCGCCCGGGATCGGAGCGCTCGGGGGTCGTGGGGTCCCCCTGTGGGGCCCTCCTTCGGGCGCGCCGCTGCAGTGTTTGGCTTCTCCCGCAAGCCTCAGCCCCGGCAGAGGCATTTAATGCCTGTCATTCGGGCATTAAATGCTAAGCCCTGTGCGGGCGTAATATCGGTCAGGCCGGGTCCCATCCGCGCAGGGTAAATCCCTTTTTGCCATGACCCTTGCCACGGGATGGGTCCGTCTGACAGGGTTGTTGACCGACCGGGTGCGCCGCCCCGCGTACCCGTGTCGCTGTCAACCTTTTGTGCCCGCTTTGGGTCAAATCACCGCGCGTCCCGCGGCGTGGTCGGTCGCTGACACCCGGGGCCCAGGAGCGGATGTTTCACCCACTCTGTCAGAAGGAGCCCGGTAAGTCAGCATTCGAGGAACCCACCGGGTATAAAGCGGTCGGAGCCCCTGTTCCGAAGGATGGCGGGGAGATGTCCGGCATGAAAGTCGGCACTACGCATTGAATGTAGGAGTGGGCGGCTTCTTGGCGCCCACGACATAGTCTGCAGTACCCCTTGGCCACTGTGGTAAAACCCCCGGCTATATAAGGGGAGTTCCAAGGCCATGCAAGAGGGTCGGATCTTCGGTTGAAGCTTTTTAGGTTAGACTCTTTTGAACTCTAGACATTTTTGTGCTAGAAGAATAGCCGGCCTTTTGTAAGGAAGAACACCTCCGTAATCCGGAGAGAATCAATACAAACACACAACAAAGAGCAGGACGTAGGGTATTACACCTCCGGGTGGCCTGAACCTGGATAAATCCCTGTGTCTCCTGCATCAAGACGACCTTCTCCACGATCCGTCGCTGGCTCACAAGAAAAACCCTATTACGCCCTCGGCCGAATCCCAAAGGGGGTCCAACCGGACCACCGCTAGAGGCGTCTCTACGCCGACACCAATCGTCGACAGAGAGAGTGAGTGAAATTACATTCGTGTTTTCAAAGGAATTTTAACATACAGTTTGGACTCATGTTTGGTTTTCTCTAAAGAGAAGATAGAATTTGTAGTCATTCCTACGATCCAAAGAGTACCATAGAAAAATACTTCTAGGGAGTTCCAATCCTATAAAAGCCTTATGTTCCAAAAGTGTTTTGGGCTTCTTTGACTCGATGGATTTTTTGGAGGATTGTCTTTGGATTTTTTCTGTGGGTTGATTAATTTGTAGGTTGTAGTCATACAAAATTTTCCTAAGTATTCGTTTGTCCTATATGTCATAGAAAAATATCCATTGACTTAAGCTTTTTAGAACAATTCATATGTTTTTCCTATAATGTAATCAAACACTCATTTCTATAAATTCATGTGGTATTCAATTCTATAAGATTTAAGAAGACATGTCATTACAGCCATATGTTTTTCTATTTATATGTTTTTTGAATCGTGCGGTTCAAAGATGCCCTTATCCTCATTTCATGAATCATGAATGTCTAGCATGCGAGCAAAGATTATTTAAGGTTTCTGGTGAGAGACCTCGAGCAGTGACTGAGGGCGTGTTTGGTAAGTTGGTTGCACCCAACTTGTATCCACTCATGCATCTTTACAGTTGTTTGGTAGCCTTTTTTTTTACCTGGGCCATGCCCACTTGATGCAAAAAAGGCTCCTCAGCCATGCCCGTTGGAGAAGCCCAAATCCATCATCCCACCGCAGCCCTACCCGCGTGATGCAAAATTTGGGACCCCGTGTTGTATCCACTCGTGCAAACCTGAGCTAGGGCTCCACCCGCCCCTCATCTCACTTCTTCTCTCCCCGAGCTGCCACCAGTGCTAGCGCTCCACCCTCCTGCCTGCGCCTCGTTCCGGCGAGCTCATCCACCGCACCGCGTCTCCCGAGCTACCCCACCGAGCCAACCCGCCGCACCTCCTCTCCCCGAGATGCCGCGCCGCGCCTCCCGAGCCACCGTGCCTCCTCTCTCCGAGATGCCGCACCGCCCCTCCTCTCCTGAAGCCGACGCGCCGCCCCTCGTCTAGATCCAGAGCACCGCAGCGGCGTCTCCTCGAGCCGCCGGGCCTCCTCTCCCCGAGAAGCCGCGCCGCGCCTTGTGTAGATCCCGACCACCGGAGCGGCGATTCCTCGAGCCGACGCGCCGCACCTCCACTTCCCGAGTCGTTGCGCCACACTTCTCTTCCAGAGCCGCCACGCCGTGCCACGCCTCCTCTTCCTGAGCCGCCGTGCCACGCGTCCTGAGCCCGTGCACCTGCGCCGCCTCTCCCCGAGCCGTGGTGAAGTCCATGGCGCGTCGTCGAGCATTCCCCGCCTCCCCGAGCACCAAGCCCAGTTGCAGTCCGCTGCTTATCTCCAAGCACCGAGCCTTGGAGCTGTGGTGAGGAAGCTGTGATGCCTTGTGGTGATTTGAGCAATTCATGCTACTTGTCATTGTTTTTAGGATGAGTCAATGAGCTTGCGGTGATTATTAACTATAATCTAGTACTGGCTGTGTATGGGGAGCATTTTAGAGCTTGATAGTGCATTCTTTTTTACTAATCTGTGTAGTTTAGTGAAAAATTCTTTTTAGTTATTATGCAATGATGCTTGGTTATGTCAATTGTGAGCATGTTTCAATTTTTATAGTACTATAAATAATGCATTCCTACTAGCTTTTCTTTTGTGCAAATGCAAGAAGATATGCGTGTGGCATGGGTTCAACGTTTCCTAGCAAAGCATCCCAATGCGTAAGTATTTAGTTATCACCCTTGATGAGGTGACCTTTTGTGAATTGGTGTAATACGAAGACCAATCCCCCTAATTTGGCATGTGTGATGTGCATATGTGAGGTGTTGTAGCTAACTCCTCGCTAATGTGAAATTTGGACTACACTTTTATATTATGTAATATGGACCTAATAATGTAATGCAGAACTATTGACATGATTACTAAAATTATAGCTATATGTTGCTGAATTTATGTTGAAATTATGCCGAAATGTTCCCCAGATGTTGCTGAAATATGTTGTAGGTTGCTGAAATGTGTTACATATGTTATTGAACTTGATGCTGAAATACATAAATAGTCCTAAATTACATATGTTGTCCCCATTTTTCTTTATATGTCATATATCTCTTACAAATTAGTCATAAATAATCAATATTAGGGTAATAGATTGTCAAAATTCATTTCATATCTTCATGCTACGCTCACCAACATATATAGAGAACATAACCAAATTCAGCTCAGATACATGCTACTAAACATACTCTCAGCTTAGCATGCCTCAGTCTATACAGACAAACAAACAACATCATAATTCAGCATGTCTCAACTGCTACAGGCAAACAAACACAGGCTAGCTACATCCACTCAGCATGTCCAGGATTAACATGTCTCAACAGATACAGACATGCTATGATGATATAGACTGCCAAACACACCCAGATTTTCCCATGCTCCAGTTCAGTTGATGCTCCATGCCGGCAAATGATGAGGTGGTGGACTGATGGTAGTAGTGAGATCTTACGTCAAGACGAGAGCAGGGCTAAATCATTGTCATCTTGGCCCGCGTGACAGGAAAGGTTTGGAGGCAATCATGCCGCGCTTTTGCTCCCCTTTGCTTTCCATGGCCTCTTCTTTTCAGGCCAGCCTCCGCATCCCCCATGCCCCCCTGATCTCGCAGTTAGCTGCAGTAGCGTTAATTGGACAAAGCAGTGTCTCACCATATAACGAAGAAAAGGCTGTGTCTGAACTCTGAATCGATCTCACGCCGACGAGTTAACTTTTTCCCGAGAGAGGACTATTTGTACTTCAGGCATCCAAATCCTGGGAAAAGTTTAGTGAAAATGACAAGGTAAACTGCATTTTGCGATCAAGAAATCAAGAGGGAGCAAATTAGGGCAGCATTTTGTCCATGATGAACTTCCTCATACTAGCAAATGCGTAATGCTGATATCATTTCAACTACGCAGGATTTTGTTTTTCCTAACGAGAGGCAAATCTCTCCTGAGAACAATGCAAAAAAACCCAACTTCAGCTTGACGTTCATCCAGTCTAACAAATCAATACGTAACTTTACAGCTGAATTTCAAAGTTGGTCATTATTGACAGCTGTCTAGCCTTCTAGGAGTGAATTGCAAAGAAGCTTCCATCTGTTCATGCTCCATCCTGCTTCTTCAGGATATGCTATCTAGTTTCCTGCACCAAGGAAAACACTGATGCTCATTAGTGTCTGGATGAACCTGCCCATAGTTGACCTCAAAGCAAAGGTATCAAAAGCATCTAGAGCAGCTAAACACCACAAAAGAAGAAATTCGACATAGTTACATCTTGAGCAGCTAAAGACTGCAAAAGAGGACATTGTCATGAGCTGAAACCTACTAGTATTAATCCCTGTAAGGCTGTACCTACGACTACAGAAACCTTAGAGCTGATTGCCTGATTTTTGGGCATTCATCTTACTCAAGGATCTAATTAAAATCAAGTAAAGAGAACTTCATCATAGCATTGTGCCCTCCAGAACGCAAGTTGTATTGGGAACTTAATGGTAGCAGTATCCCGGTGATCAAGAAGTTTACTGAACTCAAAGCGTGTTCATAGGGTGATTACCAAAAACATGAAAGGGTGCCATGCCCAGGTAATGCAAGCACGCAAAATATATATACATGAGAAACATATTCAACAGAGTGTGGTTATGTAATTGTTTTATGTTAGTGTATTCTGCACCAAAATACAGTCTAGTCTTTAGTCCGGCTTTGCAAGTCTCAGGGCTATAACTATCTAAGTACAGGGGCCTAGTACCATAAACATGAATTTGAATGTGATTCAAGATAATTTCAAAAGCTAACATCTGCCATACCCGTGGGATCGAGAGCACCTTTACTCTCTAGTAATCCCATACTACAGAACATATTTGCTGTTGGCTACAATTATGATATTTTAGACTTCTTTTACAAAGCTCACCGATACCACACATACTGAATTTGCTACTATACCATGATTTGGGGTTGTTTCATCCTTTTGTTTACAGATGCAATTAAAACTTGAAGTGGCTGAGCTACAGGCTGTCAATAGCACTTAACTTGTGCCTGAGCTGTGAGTGACTTAAAGACTTGTGGAGGAAATAAGATTTTGTTGTGAATATTAAGCATGGGTCATGCTATACCTAATTCGTGTCTCTAGTAGTCCGTCCCTAGCTGAGGCATTTACTTTTGAAATCTGGTGGCCAGGGCTTGGTGCAAAGATTAATAGATGAGTTATGCATCCATTCGAAAGTGCATCATCCTTTACTGCACCAGGTAGTGCTATCTAAAAATATATAACTTTTGAATTTTGGACCTTCTGAACTCCTTAAGTTATGCTATTATTTCACAGCAAGTTGTGCTCTTGCTGTGGAGCTCCAACTCTATAGTACACATGATTTTGAGTTACATCACAATTAGCTGGAACTATTAGACTTAACGGTAATACTACATGCTGCTTCCGCTACCACAAAGTACTTGTTCCTTTAATTTGAGGAGCTCATTGCCTTGCTTGCAATACACATTATACAGATTCTACACCACTGGGAGCAATATTGTAGCCCCTTCCTTTTGTCAGTTTCTGTTTTCATAAGTTCAATGAGTAGATACATCTCGCACACAAAAACTGTCTAGCCTTAGTATGTCCAAAAGATCTGCTATTATATCAGGACCAAACACTATAAATCTATAAACAGAAAAATGCCATAGCCTCTGTTATTGATAACATGTCGATTGACACTAAAACATAGGCAAATAGGCAGCATCTTTACTATCAACGTTTTAGACATCTGAAAAATATGAATGGTTCACTAATCTTAGAATGAATTGAAAAATCTGAGCAACAAAAATCAAACTGACCTCACAGCATCAACCTCAAAGAGGTGTGGTATGCATGATAGCCTCAAGAATTTTCTTTTCCAGTTTATCCTCAGCAACCCACATAGAGCTCTGCTTGCGCAAGAGCTCCCTCTTCTCTGCCTTCTTCTGCGCTTTAAGCTTCTCCTTCTCCCTCCAGCTCTCCAGCTTCTGAGCTCTTTCTTTCATCTGTACACCATCTCATCTCAGTTACAAACAATTATTTACAGTATAAATCTCATTATCTCAGTTACAAACATATCTTTCTGAATGTACGCATGATCCTGAACTGAAACAAGGTTACGCGACGTCAACAGTTCTACAAACAAGATATCCACCTAAATCTTCCAAGAGACACATAGAGCAAGCTCCAACAAGGCCGAATGGACGCGGCAATTCCACAAACAATTATACGCGAGGTTGAACAATGCGAGGAGGGGGGTGAGAGAGTGCAGGATAATTACAAGGGCCTGGCGGAAATCGAGCTCGAAGGCCCGCCGCTCTGCCGCCCGAGTCTGCGCGGCGGCGGCCTTGGCGGCCTTGCGCTCCTCGTTGGCGATGCGGGCGGCCTCGGCGCGGGCCTCCGCCTTGCGCTGC
Organism: Stipa capillata; assembly: GCA_019208055.1. Lineage (NCBI taxonomy): Eukaryota > Viridiplantae > Streptophyta > Magnoliopsida > Poales > Poaceae > Stipa > Stipa capillata. The sequence continues at coordinate 335,793 of JAGXJF010005443.1, read as the reverse complement.
CGCTCGGCCTCCAGCAGCTGCACCTCGTAGGCGTACTGCCGCCGCAGATCCCGCACGTCGCGCGCGTACCCCTTGCGCAGCCGCTCGAGCCGCGCCCACGCCTCCCGCGGGTCGTGGTCGCGCTCCCAGCTCCCGAGGTACTCGCTCGGCTTCGAGAACTCGTGCGGCTCCGCCCTCGGCAGAGCTTGCGAGGAGGCGTGGAAGCCGCGGAGGAGGGGGCGGAGGATGTGGTGCGGCCGCGAGGAGGAGGAGGAGAGCGCCATCGCTGCCGTCGCTGGACGGATCGCCGTGGTGGTTGTGTCCGACGAAGCGGCGCGGCGACCCAAGAAGAAAGCCTTCGATAAACCATCGTGCGGTTGGGGTCTCCCGCTCGCGGCCCGCTTTCCCTCAGATCCAGTGCGGCCCATTTGAGAAATAGGAATCCAATAGAAACATAGCAACGGGCACGTTGTAAAACGACATACGCACACAACCATACGTCCATCCCACCCACCCACGTTCAATCAGGAATATTAATCGGAGACTAGACTCACAATATTAGAAGATTACTGCAGTAATATAGATGTCTCACTAGCGACGAATACATTGATAAAATACCGTATATATGAGACACATTGACGCCTCAGAAACGATTAGTTGGTCCAACCCCCTTTCCCTTATGTAGCATTTTGTTTCCCCTTTTTCCTTTTCTTTATTGTTTCTTTCTATCGAGTCCCACCATTTTCTTCACGTAAGAGCATTGTCGTTGTCTCGATTGTGTCGCCCCACACATCTCTTGATGCTTGAGCTATTGGATATGTCTCCCTTCCCTGACGCCCTCACCTATTCCACAACCAGTGGCAGCGCAAGTAGGTAGGTGAGACAGATCTAGATCTGGGACTTCTAGGCTTCCATGATACGAGTGCCGGTAGGCTACATCCCCTCAGCCGTCATCGTCCTTCCGGCGGCACAAGGAGGTAGGTGAGCCCCTTTCAACTCTAGTATTTTTGTAGTCATATAAAGAAACATTGAGTTAATAATTACAATTTTGATGTTTTAAAATTTGTGATTTCTTGAGTTGGGAGCTTGTTGCATGTCAGTTGCTGAAAGTTGGTATTTTTGTTTGTAGAGAGTTGGATTTTTACACTTAAAAATTGTGGTTAATCCGATTAAAAGTTTTATTAATGAGAAAGGAAGGTTGGTGTTCATTTGGTTGAAAGTTGATTAATGGTGAAAACGTTGGTATTTATTTGGTTCAAAGTTGATTGATGGTGAAAAGAGTTGGTATTTGGAAGTTGATTTGTGTGAAAAAATGGTAATCAAATGGTTAAAAGTTGTTTCTTTTGTCTTAGGCAACGACAGCTGTGGTAGTGCTATCGCCAAAGACAGAGGCGGCTGAATAAGAGAGGCGTGTAGAGCAAAAAGGGGAAGGACTTGGGTTGCATGAGGAAAGAAATGAGAGGAAAGAAACCGAGTAGAGTCTCTCACAGCTTGAACTCTTAAGGGGTGGCTTCGCTCATCGCTTTCGATAGCAACAAGATGGTAAAATAATCTAGTTTATAGCCATATTCGGTTACCGGTCACCACAATTTAGTATATCTTAAATTAAAAACCTCAAAAATATATGTTTTACCACTTTGCTAAACCATCCACCCACATTTTCTAAATTATCGAAATTAACCTTGGTCTAGAGAGAGCTAAGAGTATGGGTTGGGTACTTGGGTTGTGTCCTATACATCCACTACTTTTAGTTTATCTTTCCTGGACTATCAGTCTGTCACCGAAGTAAGTTGTCCTTCCCTTGTAGCTGTTGGAAGCATCTAACATGGACGTGTACCTTGTCATTGTAGAAGTGAGGTTGAGTGTTTGATTTAAATTTCAAAAGGTGTCTTGGATCCACGCCCAATGAAAGAGTCTTCGGCTGGAACATTGAGCTCTATGTTGGCCAAGGACTGTTTGCGAAGCTACAGTCATGAGTGTGGGGACCTACACATTCTCTTTGCTTTGTTGGCTTCTTAAAATATAGAAATAATAAAATATAGATATATGATAGGAAGCATGTGTAAAACAGGAAATAAAAAATTGAGCTCGTGGTGCGATATATGTTCAGATTCATATGAGATTCTTTTGGTTTTCACGGGGATGCTATAGCCTTATTATAAAATTTGAATGTTAGCTCTACATATTAAACAACTTATTCAGTACAAAAAAAAACGAAGGATTGCAGCCTACGAAAATCCTTTAAATCAAAAAGGCACTAAGATGGATTTAGCGTGTGGGCTTATCTGAGGTTGGGAAGGAGGCATCCTGACGGCGAGAGGAGGACAAAGAATGGGTAGTCATAGTGAGAGAGCGAACAAGTGGAGATGAAGGGCAACAGAGGTAAAGTTCACCAGTGATCTCACCATAGGATTAGAGGGGCAAAACTGTTTAGTTGTACTATGGCTCTGTTTGTTTAGGCTTTTTTTTTAGCTTCTGGAGAGTTGCAGGTAAATAGGTACTTTTCTGGCTTCGAAACCAAAGTCCAAAAAGCCAAAAGCCTGCCAAACAAACAGACCCTATGACAACATTTCAGAGCGGTGTTTTTGCAAGCGTATGACCGCATGAGAGGAACTTCCCAATTAAAAAGAACACATCAAATGCTCCTCTTCTCCAGATTTCACTTCTGTCGCACGTTCGCACCAGCAAGCGCCAAGCGGCACAGAGAAGAGCAAGCATTTTAACATGACTGAGAAAATGCAGAAGGCTATATGTATCAAGGATAGCAATAGCCACTCTAACAAAGAGGTGCTTCTATCCGGAAAAAGAAGAAAAGAAAGAATGCAAGAGGATACATTGACAGGAACATGGCTTTCTAGTCCCATGTAACCTGCAGCTAATGGCATCCTAGTTCTATAACTCCCCCGAAATAAACCACCTAAAGAATGGAAAATGGTCTCCGGAGACCCATCCTTCACTATGTACAGTGTCAACTTCGCAGAGATCATTACTAGTCTAACTTTATGATGGTTAAAAGTATGTCCAGTAACCAACGCCAGCTTCCAACCAAACGATCAGTAGCACACCACATTACTAACAGCTTGATGGAAAATTTTCCATCCAGATTCCCCAGTGTCCTTCAAGAGATATCTTCCACCTAAATTGAGAGCATGATTAGGCACAGTAAATCCAATTCTTGTTTGCAGAAACCAGGTAGGTCATCAAATAGAGTATCGTTGAGTTTACCTGCCATAACAATTAGCAACAGCCTCTCTGCTGCTCCGGAAACAAATGAAATGAAGTTCAAAGCTCATCCTCGCCACTCCCGGCAAGTACCACAACTCCAATTGGCACTATCAGCAGGCTGTTCACTTTCGTCCCAAGGTGAGCAGTGACGGTGTACACGCAGACCACAGGCTGAACATTTGAGATCAGGTGGTGGCTGAGGGTTCTTGCACCTATGACATACTAGCTCGTCAATGGATGGGTCATTTGCTGGGAAATGCATGTTTGAAGACCCATCTTCTACCATGAAAGCCAATTCATCAAAACTGGTTCCTTGCTGATCGAAGCTTCCTCTGAAGTTACTATCATCTTGCAGACCAGTAGACATCCCAAATGTATTGTCAAGCTGTGTATCATCAGCTTCAAGCAACTCGGTGAATGAGAAATAAGTCTGCGGTTCATATTCCTCGGCCACAAAGCTGCCACAGCTGGTGTCATTCCACTGGGAATTAGTGCCGTCATCAGGAGGAGCAGCATATCCATTTCCTTGGGGGAAATCCCAACCCAGTAGCTCTGAAGCATCCACACCGTCAGCCTCCGACAAAGAAAATTCATTCATATGATTGAAATTGATGTTTGCATCTCCTGGAGGTTGATTCTGAATATAATACTCATTCACAGGTGTTCCAGCTTGATCAAGATATTCACAATTTTTAACTTGTGCCCTTCTTATGGATAGCTTCTGATTAACTCCTGGAGTAAGGCCTGCCATGTTCATTGACAAATCAGCATCCATTGTTTCTTCCCCAATCGGTTCAACTATTCCATATGAAGCAAGTAATGGGTCTTGATCTGCTACAGCAAAGTCTCCTCACTAGAGAACATAGTTGACTGTGATGACGTAGCAACTGTTTGTTCACTGAGTTCTGGTTCAGGCTGCCTATAATCATCTGAATGAGGACATTGTGGTATGGCTCGCCTTCGGCATCTGCAGCATCGGTATTGAACCACTTCATTTATTCTTTCTTCCTCAAGTTGCAAGGCATCACCATGAAACCACTCTGTATGGAGGAGGATATCAAGATATTAACATAACTGAAAGATAACACGAAGAGATATAGCTTTAAGCAACAATATTGATAAATGGACTTACTTCTGCACCTCTCACAGCGGACATACAGGAAATTTGGACAATAAGGTTTGTTACAGAGACAGCAAGTTGGTTTTTCTGATGAACCTATACCATCATTGCTTTTTAGGATTACATCATTCGCCCTGAAATCACCTCCACTATTGTCATTCTTATTTTTCTTCCAAACGAGACCAAAGTACGTGATCACTTGAACTTTTTTAGGTTTTCTTGGCTTTTCTGACTTGGACTTTTTAGTTCTAGTCTTTGGCTGAGCCTGCACCCCTGCAATATTTTGAGTTACCACATTTGTAACTGGCCAGGCTTCCAACTTCACGATTGGCTGGGTTTCCACTGTCGTGATTGCCTGGCCTTTCACTTTTACAATTGGCTGGGCTTCCAACTTTGCAACTGGCTGGGCTTCAACCTTGGCATCTGGCTGGGCTTCAACATTCACGGCTGGTTCAGAAGAATGGGAAGAACCAACCTTGAAGATTATTTTGGGAGCAGTCACTGGCAGTTGGCCATTACTCTTTTGTTGAGGCGGGACATAACTTGCATTTGTATGGTAGTTTGTAAGGATGAGATTACGCTTCTGAAGGCATAACTTGCATATCACGTTGGGAGCAGCATTGCCTCCTTTGATACCAACAGATCCTGATGTGCACTCTTTATGGCAATTGCCTGCAAATTATTTGTAGTTAGCAATATTGTCACTTAGTACTGGACAGCTTAGAAATTGATCAATTATCTTTTGAGCACATCATGAGGAAAAAGAAAAAAGAAATGGTTTAAAGGGCATGCCAATAGTACATACCTTGACAAGAGCTACATTTTACAACATCCCTACATGTGATTCATCCAACAGAATACATATGAGAAGTGAAGATGAAGTCAGTATGTATAGAAAGAATAATTGAATTAGCACAACAAAGAGGTGAAGAAGAAAATACCTGAAGGGAACATCCTTCTTACATGAGGAGCAGGGATACACATCTCCCTTGTGAAAGAGATAAGAAAAGACATCTCCAATGGATGCCTTTACTCGCCTTTGGTAGAAATTGGTGAAACAGTTAGAGAGTACCATTCCTGGACTAGACAAGGAGCTAGCCCCAGCTTTCTGCTCAAAATCTCGTACCAAGTACAAGGGGACATGGTTTTCAGAAAACCACAATTTGCCATTCTCATCCTGATTATCTTCTGCTTCCAAAATATTCTTTGTAATACGCACAGGAAGATGCTTCTGATTTGGAAACTTAAGTGCATATCTTATGCTATTGTCGACTATTTTTTTGTCACAAACTACTGCATTTCTGAGAGCAGAATAGTCAGCGTCTGAACTTTTTCCATCTAAAGGAATTTGATCTGGAGGGATGAATTCCTTCCATTTTATATGGGCATCAAGATATCTAACCTGAGAGATATGGATATTAGGATCATTGCTAATCTTTAGGTCAGAGTAAATCTTTTAAACATTATGAACCATGGTAAAAGGTGCTAACCTGCAGAGCAAGTTGAGATGAATTATTACTTAATCCAACACATGCTCTCCAAGCAAATTGCCGAGTTCGCCTTGGAAAATTGGAAGCTTCATGATAAGATAGTCCTGCTATCTTTTTTTTGCCACCTATTGGACAACATAACATGTCAATTTGTTCTCGTCCTCGAGACAAAGAGAGGATGGAATAATAGTAATAATAACAGTTAAAGATGAGCAGTACCCTGACGAGCAGCTTTTCTTACGGATGAATTCGGAAGAGCTCCCCTCTGCAAAATACGTTTAGAAATATTTCCTCCGTTCCACCAGTTCACCTCTTTCCAGCTCTTGTCATCATCAGTAACAGTAGCAGATTCAGATGACAACAAACGTTTTCTGCCCCGCCTTCCACCAGTTCCACGTTTTTGGTATGCTGCAGAACGGGATGGTCCAGCAGATACACCAAGAGATTTCACAGGCCAGTCATCCATTAGCTTCGACCAGCTTGCAGAAAATGCTATGCCACGAATATTGCTCTCCAACTGCACATAAGAATACAGCAATTTTTATAAGATAGCAAATGTATTTTGTTTAGTACTGTCATTTATTGCAACAATTTTCCATATCCAAGTTGATTCTCCAGAAGCAATTACCACGTATATAACCGCACTAAATATGCTATTATGTTTTCCATATTCTTTTACTTTGCCTAATGAAGACTTCTCCATCTAGTGCTTCTAATTATCCAAGAGCTGAGCCTGTGAAGCGCTTGGAAAATTTCCTTTTAAGACTTAGTTAGTTTGTTTCTTGAAATATGCCTAGTTATGTTACCCTGTATATTGTCTCTATTTGCTACCATTATAGAAACCCTTCCATAATCTGCTACGGAAAACTGGACTTATTCATGGTCTGTCCAGTATTGTCGCTCAATCTGTCTTTGGGACTAGCTCTCCCAGCCTTTATAGAATTGAATTAAAACTTCGTAAATTAACCCACCCAGCCCAACAAGCATGTTGCATAGAATTGCAGCCGAGCCCAATAGACTCTGGTCTAATATGCCTTAAACCCTTAATCCTTGACTCCAACCAGAAATACCAAAAGAATATAAGCAGACCCTCATCTTCATTTAGTTATATTATCTGGTTATCCATCTATGCAATTTCTGCAATCTCAAACAATTGAAGAAAATCTTGGTAGTTATTTATGCTCTTCTGTGTTACCTTTTCCCCTATGGGAACAAGTTTTATTTGCTTGTCTTTTCAGTTAATTGTTTTTGTAGCAACAAATGCATGAAGGTGCTTATGCATCTAGCTAAACCTGCATAACATATCTGAAATTATGCTTTGTCTGAATTATTAAAAATCAATACTGTCAGACCAGGATTTAGGCTTCTGATTTCTATTTTTTCTTCAGGCATGGCACCAGACCCAGGAACTCTTAAGCTAAAGTCCAGTTCGGAAGAGGCTGAGCTAGAAACCAATCAATTGCCAGGGTTTTAACAGTTCACAATAAAACACTGGAAATCAGTACCCTAGATAGTTCTCTGGTTGTAAATGGTAACTACTACAACCGGATGCACTCACATAAAGTTTCATTATCCCACAGGAACATATAAAAAATGCCCATTAGCATCTATATCTATATCTATATCTATACTAGTATAAGGTACGAGTTCAAATTTAAGCTATATATGGAAAGATTTTGGCTGGTGGATCTCGACTGACCGGACCCAAGAAAAGGAATAGGAGATCAGTTCGCATCGGATTATTGCAGACGACAGAAATGTATACAGCATGGTGGTAATGCCGTGCCAGGTTGTTATTATGGTTGAAAGAGGTGGTTATGTGCCTCATGCCGCTGTGTGTGGGATCACTGCGGCTGCGAGGTGATGGTGCATTTGAAGGCTCTGTGGCCTTCTGGTTGGTCTCAGTCGGTCTTGACCATCCATTCACTAGATCAGAGGCTGCAATTCAGAGTTGGTCCCTTCCCCAGAAATACACTTGTATTGAATAAGAATTTAAAACACTTAAGACTAATTGCTACATCAAATATGCATGCATCTGATTTTGTGAATATTTTTTTCTAATTTAATTCAAAAAAGGTTCGACGCGATGACATGCTCACTAACTAGTGTTCCCTAAGTACATACCAATAAAGTGCTAAACAACCTTTCTGTTCTTCAAAGCATTATTGAGAAGTATCAAAGGATACTTAAAAAATAAATTGAATCCTATAACTCACTTCAAGCAAGAGGGGTATTATAGTTCTGCAGTTGGAAGCTTCTTGTAGCTGTTTATGCCACCGTTGTCTCTGCTGCATGTCTTGTAGGGAACCAACCAAAAGGCCATGCAAACTCTCCTCCATGTTGGTCAGATAAGCAACGATGCTGGGGAAATGGCTCTCAGAACTTTTGATTACATGCATGGCACTGAGAATTCGAGCAGATCCTTTAGAAGCATTTGCAGTGGCTAAATTAAGAAAACAAGCCTTTTTATTTCCAATTGCTGAACTTTTACAGGCAAGGCACCAACCACATCTATCTCTTGGGACTTCCATAACCTTCTTTTCGGTACTTGGCCAAACAAATTGTGCAGCTGCTGAGGAAAATGCTTTCACTTGTAGAGCACAGTCGGCAGCCATTTTCTTCCTCGGGTTTGTGGTGACTTGGGATGCTGAAACCTTACCTTCATCCGATGTAAGAACAGCTAGATTGGCGGCGGCAGATGCTGCAATATTGCCATGATTGTACAGGTTCATGTAAGCCTGAGGTTTAAAAGATGACACTTTAGCTGGCTTGCCACCACTCATGTTTCCAAAATTTTCAGCAATCAGCTGAATGGGGTGTTTGCTTTGATAGGATGGACAAAGTGAGTCCGCCTTCACAGAAATGGTGCTCCCAATGTCTTCTCTGGACATGCCATTATCAATTCTTGAACAGCAGGCGGACAAGTCTGGACGAATTAAACCATGTGCTGGCTGTGCATGTGTTATGTTAGACAAACCTGTTACCATGGACCCATTCTGATGAGAAACTGAGGATACCCCAGTGGGTCCAAAAGCACCATTCATTGGTGTCGTATGTACATCATTCTGAGCTAATGGAGTTTGTAGGTTGTTCTTCTCAGTGGCAGCATCTACACTAGTCATCATGCATTTTTGTTCCTCCAGGTGCTCGGCCACAAATTCATGCTGCGCCTTAATTTGAGAAAGTACTGCTGTCTTACTGTCCCCACCATCTTTTAAAGTTGTACAAACACTTCCATCTCCTGCTTTCATTGGAGTAACACTCAGCAGCATATTGCATTGTAGAGCATGGCTTGCACCAGCATCTTGACCTATTTTTGATCTCTCATTCTGAAATATATCAAACAGATGCCTCCAGTACTCCGTTATTCTCCTACATATATCTGTATATGCATCTGAAAAGGCAAGTGTTTGGATGACCTTGACAACATCATACTGATTGTAGTATCTTGCATAAGACTCTGCATTCGGAGATGTTCCAATCCTGCATTATTTGTAGAATTACCATTAAAGAAAATATAGGAGCAAAAATAGTTCCAGGACAGACAAGAGAGAAAAAGGCTGATATTTGTGGGGTAGCACTCGAACTACTGATAAACACTCAAAAATGAGCATCAGGGGATCAGTGAACAAGGTGCAGAAGCAGCAGGAATGAGAAAGGGGAAAGGCGAAACAAATGGCTGAACTACATGAGAATAGGAAGGACACAGGATACTAGAAGACTTTTTGCGCATCTTAAATTCTTAACTATGGTTATCAGGTCCAATAAAATATTATTCTTACTATGTTAATTCAATTCATCCAAACATGTAGAGCTAACATGTTTATCCTGATTTCAGACCCCAAAAAAAAAGGAAAATGCTATAGATCTCTAGTCTGATCCTAATCTTTTGTAGGATGAGTTTCCATTGTATGAGAAAAATGTTTCCATTACACAAGATAAATGTTTCCACTGCACATAGTTTGGTACATGGAAACATATCAGAAAGTAATGTTTCCATCGTACAATTCTTATGTTGCATATGTAAAGAAATAATGTTGCGATTTTTGGACTATAATGTTTCCACGGTAGTCCAATCTTGTAGTCTTTCCAAAAAAAAATACTGTGGAATTCAAATTAATGGCAGTATTTATTGATAGAAGACTGGAGATGCAGAATGAATGACCCATTAGTAAACACAAAGTAATGCAGGATTAAGATGCAAGAACTTACACCAGCAAATAGTCGCAGGATCCCAGGAAAAGTCTCCCACACATGTCAATGCCAAACATTTGAGCTCCTCTTGCCCCACGCTCTATCCTTGAAGATGTTGGCCCAAGCTTGTTGACCACACATTCTGGACAGAACCAGAGTCCCTGGGGCAAAAACGCTTTGTTTAGACCAATACATCTTGAGTGATATGCCCACGGGCAGCCATCACAGCAGACCAGAGTCCCATCCATTCCACATATTCGGCAATCATCACTGTTTCCATCCAGAGAAGCATTTGCTACAACAACTTCTGGATTTGTTACATTCGGAGCAGTTTCCAAATTCTGGACATCTTCGATCTTTTTGCAAGCAGAAGCCCTAGAAGCTCTAGTCAGGACTGCTCTTGACCCAGCCTCCGAAAAAATACTAGAATCTATCTCGTATTCCATTTCCTCATTGTAGCCTTCCCGTGCCTCCAGTTCAGTTTTGAGTTCTTCTGAATCAATGGCATGATCACAGAGTATTTGCAGGACCCTAAGCTTCATGGTAACAGGAAGCTTATAATATTCAATGGCTAAGAGGCTTCTACCGAAACTCTGCCCCCCTAGATTCTTAATGCAACCCATTACATAGAGGTACTCTAGTAATAAAGTTGGCCAAGTCAATGCATCTAGCAATGTCCAATCTAGATACCTGCACGCAATTCAAGGAAAGTGAAAAAAATATCAGCATTGAAGTAATAGGACACAACATCCACAAAAATAATGATTCTATTTAAGGGAGGGCTGATAGACTGTACTTCAAGCAATTTGAAGCAAGTTCTGATCCTTCAGAGGATTTAGTCTCGAGATGCCGCCTCAGCGCCCGCAACAGTGAGACATGAACAGCATCCAACAATGTACTCTGCACAGTGCAATTAATGGATGCAACAAAATCATCCAGCCCAAACGGACTGAGGAACAGCTGCACACTGAATGATCGTAGGAAGTTATAAACAGAAAAAAGGTAACTTATGGACTCCTCCGGCACATCAATGTCCCCCGATGACGGAGGCAACTCCGGGCCCTGAACTGGCGGGCACAGCTCAGCTGGCAATTCTTTAGTGGAATCTGATGAATTGCTCGAAGATTCCGCATCCTCCGATACATCCGAGCCAGACCCACTCTGCTGCGACGCATCAGGCTTGGCAGACATGTCGCATGCATCAACCCTCTGCCTAGTACTTGGTGGCCCTTTGACCTCCGTGGCACTCCCCGACGAAACCAGCAAGTCCAGTTTCCTCTTCCGGCAGCTGACCTTCATGCCAGACGCAGCATTCTCCTCAGTCATCAGTAACTCTCGGAGCTGAGGAAGCCCCAGCTCCTCACCTTGTCCATCCTCAAACACCACGCTGTACACCCCAGTGCTGCTATCGTAGGATGCAACCTTCCCAAGTTGAATCCTTCCACGACCTGCAGCACCCCGGCTGATGTAGCGGCCCACCAAACATTCCCCTTCCTCCTCCTTCACCAGATGGCTGCCGGCAGGTGTGGTGGGCTGTTGATCCACCACTCCGCCCTCACCTTCCTCCATCTTCACCTCACTTGCCACAGCCGTCACAGCGTTCTCTTGCTCCGGAATGCTGCTGCTCTCATCTACCTCCATCTTCACTTCGCTTGCCACAGGCGCCGCAGCGTGCTCTGTGCCCTCCGTGCATCCCTGATCCACATCCCTCTTCCCCTCGTTCACCAAGGGCTCATCCACAGCACGCTCTTGCTCAGCCATAATGCCTTCACACGCCTCCTCACTCCGCGCAGGCACTGCAGCAGGAGGGGGTTCTTCTCCTCGCACCGCCGCGCCGGCCTCAGCGATCCGCACGCCACGCTCCTCCATCACCTCATCAGCAACCACCACCGCTGGGATAGCCGCGACGGGATAGCCGCCGTCGTCAAGCGCCCGATCAGAAACCCCCCGGGGCTCCTCCGCGGCGGCAGCAGGGTCCATAGCATCGGACGCGCGAAAACCCTAGCGACGCCTACACGAGCATCGGCGCCGCGAAATCGCGAGCCCCCGAGTAGAGATTCCGGCGGAATTCGCGGAGCGGGAGAGGTCGGCTGGTCCACTGAGCAGACGGGGAGTGCTTGGGTGTGGCCAGATGCGAATCTGGAGTGTCGCGGAGGGCGCCGAAAGTGGAGACTCGACGGCGGCGCCGCGAAGGGCACGCGGGAGGGATAGGAGATCGGACGGCGGGAGTCGATCGGTGGGCCGGGTTAGCAGGAGGAGGAGGAGGCGGCTGGACGCCGGGAGGCGGAGAGGAGATGTGAGATGAGGAAGGGAAGGGGTTGAGGCAAAGGAGAGGGAGAGAAGTGCGCGAGCGAGCGAGCACAAAGGGGGAGGGGAAGGGAAGGGAAGGAAAGGGAAGGCAGGCGGCCGCGCCGCACTCGGGCTCGCTCGCTCGAGTCGCGTCGCGTCACTCCGGTCCGTGCCGCTCTTTTGGAGCTTCGGCTTCGCGTTCGGTCCGGGTCGGTCACGCTGGAGCCCGCTGCCGCGGCAGTGAAAACTGAGCTTTCAGAATCATAGACATAACTGTCAGTGACAGTGCCAAATGCAACACGGTACGACTAAGGACTTAGAAGATCATTAGACATCAGTGTCAAAAACTCAAAATAGGGCATGAATATATCATTGGTTTCACCATATCGATGACATGGGCTAGTCTGAGTTATGCAGCATCAGCATAAAAAAAAACTTAACATCATCATCACAAAAACCAGCTTCATTGCTTCAAGTACATCTGAAGGAGCGAGCTGCATCAATGAGAGATCACTTACAAAAGTAGACAGATGAATAGCTCAAATCATACAGCACATTCGAAGTTGAAGCAGCTTGAATCTATATGCAGAATACGGCATGCTGATATTCTGTGGGCTACATATTTGAGCTGTTGCTATGGATTCTCACCGACCCTTTCCTAAATATCTTTTTTTTATATAACAAATGCAAACTATATTGCATTACATAAAGGGCAAAGTCATATCGCTCGCCACAGTCTCCACAATAAAGTGAGGTACATGATTTGTCTGCACGCTTTCATACAAATTTAGAGAACCACCATATTTGGCTAGGGAATGAGCTACTTTATTACAACTCCTATTAGCGTAGCTAAAACTGAAAGATTCAAAGTTTTGTCTCAGATATGCTTTAAGTTCCTCCATAACAACGCAGACAGAGGATCGATCAGTCTCCAGATTCTGAACTCCCTGTTTCAGCAGCAAAGAATCAATTTCAAAGCAAATAGACCTGATTCCGTATAAAGCTGCAAGCTGAGCACCATGGGTGGCTGCAAGGATTTCAGCATGAAGCAAATTGACAATATTCTCCAATTTTCCTGCTTCACATGCTTCAACTTCTCCCCTATGATTACGAATTACAGCTCCCTAGCCTCCTGACTTTGATTTAGGATAGAATGCCCCATCAATATTAATTTTCATATCAATTGCATTAGAAGGGAGCCATCTACACTGCCCTGCCGCTTTCCTTTCTTTTTCCTTCAAAAAAACTTGACAATAATCACTAGTTTGCTTAGTAATTAAATGGCATAAAGCATCATTTGTTTATGTTTACCTTCCTCCCTGATTTTGTTTCTTTCAGCCCACAATTGCCAAAGCAGTACAATCACCATGATCTTCTTTTCATCTTCCATGTTTAGGATTTCATTCACAAATTCAGCGGCCGATTGTTTTTCCATCAATCTCGTTCTTGTTTCTTCCATGTTCATCAGTCTCCAGATAGTTGCCACCCTTTTACATTTCAAAAGTATGTGGCCACCGTCCTCTGCTTGCCGATTGCAGATTGGCATCTTTCCTCCACTTCAATTCCTCTTCTACTCAGGTTCATACATATTGCGAGGGAATTGTGAGCTACTCTCCACATGAAGTGTTTCAGATGGTTTGGGCACCTCAGTCTCCAAAGGTTCCTGAAATTTACTTCATGTTCATCTTGCGAGGAGGAGCTAGCCATTCCTCTTTGACTATTTCTCATCTCTTCGTCCATATAAACGTGGTAGGCTGTTTTCACTGAAAACAGACCCTTAGGGTCCACAAACCATGCCAATATGTCTTCAAAGTTTGTATTTATTGGGATGTTTAGTATGGCTTTAGCATCTTCCTCCCAGAAGATTTGTTTCACTCGCTCCTTGTTCCATGCACCTGTATGAGCATCTATTAATTCTGAAACTTTATTCACATTGTTATAACCTTTTGGTGTGCAAGGTCATCTAGTATAGTTCCTCGGAATCCAGGGATCATCCCATATACTCCCTCTCTCACCATTCCCTATTCTCCAAATTAAACCTTTTTTCAGCAGTTGTATCCCTTTCAGCAGGCTTCTCCAAGTATATGACATCCCCTGCGATGCTTTTGCCTCCAAAATAGTTCCATCTGGAAAGTATTTGGCTTTCAAAACCTGACCATACAGAGAATCTGGACTATTTAGGAGTCTCCATCCTTACCTAGCCAACATGGCTATATTGAAAGCATATAAGTTTCTAAAGCCCAGATCCCCATCTGTTTTGGATCTGGTAATTTTTCCCCAACTAATCCAATGGATCTTGTTCTCCTTTTCCTAATTACTCCACCAGTATCTCCCTACTAAAGCTGTTATCTGCTCACTAATTGTTCTTGTGATTTCAAAGCAGCTCATTGTGTAGGTTGGGATTGCTTGGGCTACTGCTTTAATAAGGATTTCTTTACCAACCCTAGAAGGCATTTTCTCCTTCCAACCTTGCATTCTTTTCCAAATTATTTCCTTCAAGAAATTGAACACTTGCACTTTTGATTTGCCAACATGCACCAGGAGTCCTAGATACTGCTCGTTTGTTGTTTCACCATTTGTACCCAGGATTTCTAGCACTTCCTTTCTGCAGGTTACAGGAGTATTTTCGCTGAACAGGATGGCGGTTTTCTCTCTGTTAATAGTTTGTCCTGACAGCTTCTCATACAGCCCCAAAATTTCCTTCAGTTTCATAACATCATCCCTTTTTGCTCTGCATAAGACAAGGGAGTCATCCGCAAAGAAAAGATGTGAGATACTTAGTGCCCTCTGACAAATTTTAACTCCTTTCATAGTATCATCTGCTTCTACTTTATATAACAGAGACGAGAAAGCTTCAGCACAAATAATAAATATGTAAGGAGACAAGGGGTCCCCTTGTCTTAGCCCTCTTTGTGGCACAATTTCTTCTGATAATACTCCATTCACTTTAAAGCAGTATTTAACAGATTCCACACACTTCATAATTAAATCAATAAAGCTGCTGCAGAAACCCATCTTACCCATCATTCTTCTTAAGAACACCCACTCCACCTTGTCATATGCTTTACTCATATCTAGCTTGATTGATGCATATCCATCTTTTCCTCTCCTCTTATTCTTCAAATAATGAATAGCTTCATAAGCCAGCAGCACATTATCTGTA
The DNA here is from genome assembly GCA_019208055.1 of Stipa capillata. Lineage (NCBI taxonomy): Eukaryota > Viridiplantae > Streptophyta > Magnoliopsida > Poales > Poaceae > Stipa > Stipa capillata. The sequence goes on along the minus strand of JAGXJF010005443.1, from coordinate 320,333 downwards.
ATTAATCTTCCTGGTATGAAGGCGCTCTGTGAGGGAGAGATTAAGTCGGGTAAGATAACTCTCGGCCTTTTTGCAAGAATTTTTGAAATAATTTTATATGCCACATTACATAAACTTATGGGCCTTAAGTCTTTCACCTTTTCAAGTTGTTTAACCTTTGGAATCATGGCTACTGTCGTCTTATTCCATTCTTCAGGCATTGCATCTCCATTCAAAGTTGCTAGAACTTCAGATGTTACCTTTTCCCCGATGAGATGCCAAAATTGTTCATAGAAAATCGCTGGCATCCCATCTGGACCTGGTGCCTTCAAGTCTCCTATTGAATCAACCGCATCCTTCACTTCTGTTGCCAGGAAAGGTTTCATCAATATTTCATTTATTTCCGGCGTAACTGTTGGTTGCATATCTTCCATGAAATCTTCAGGGATAAAAGGTTGACTGGATCTGAACAGATTCATAAAGCAGTTATGCACCACCTTTTGTTTCTCTTCTTCAGTAACCACCCAGTTTCCTTCTTCATTTTTTAGCTTTTTTATGTAGTTCCTCCTCCTCCTTTCTTTAATTGACGCATGAAAATATGCAGTATTCCTATCTCCATGTTGCAACCAGTTTTTGTGTGCACTTTGTCTCCAATGCATTTCCCGCTGGTCCTCAAGTCTCTCCATTTTATCTTTAAGAAAACTCTCTTTTGCTATGCTTTGTGGAGAGATCTGTTCTCTTCTACAAGACTCCAACTCACAGTTTAGCTTTCGTATTCTTTTATCCAAGTCTCCAAGCTCATTTTGATCCCAATTTTTCAGATTTGATGTAACTCTTTTGAACCCTTCCATGATTTTGCTATTTCCTGTGAGACTTCTTCTAAAGCCTCTGCTACCACTCTTTCACAGTCCGGTTCTGCTAACCATTTAGCTTCAAACTTGAAGTTCTCTCCTCCCGTACATCTTCTTGACAGAGTTAGTGTTTTCTCTGTGTTTATTATCACCAGACGGTGATCTGAATGGTAATGGTTACCATTGATCACTCTGCATTCGGTGAAATTACTTCTCCATCTGGCGTTGGCAATAGCCCTATCCAATCTCTCACGAATATACCCTTCACTTGTATGACTGTTGTTTCTCCAAGTGAAGATGTCGCCTTCACACCCCAAGTCAGCCAGATCACATTCTTCAAGAGTCTTTCTGAAGTTGTCCATAAATCCATGTGATCTCCTCCTACCACCTTCTTTCTCATGATCATAAAGAATTTCATTAAAATCACCTGCTACTAACCAAGGAAGATCCATCTGCTGATGTAAAATCTTTAAGAGTTTCCATGTTAGAAATTTCCTCTCCAATCTAGCTTCTCCATATACTCCTGTGAATCTCCACTTTAGCCCCTCTTCATCTTTTATTTCGGTATCGATGTGATACTTTGAAAAGTTATGAAGCGTCACATTCAGACCAGCCTTCCAAAACATTGCTATGCCACCTTTCCCTTTCCCGTCACTGCTTTTTGCCCACATGTTGGTTAATCCAATCCTCCACCTGAACTGTTGCATCTTCTCATTACACAACTTTGTTTCAGCCAGAAACAAAATATCTGGATCTTCTGACTTCTGGAGGTTCATAAGACTCCTAACTACCGAGGGGTTGCCAAGTCCCCGGCAGTTCCAAACTATTAGCTTCATTGGGCCTCGCAGGGCTGTCCCGGCAGCTCCGCGTTTACATTAGATGGGTTTGTTGTTTCTGTCTTTTTACTTCTACTGTCTCTTCTCCCTTTAACTTTTTTTTGGTTTACATCCTCTAGCACCTCAATCTCCATTAGGTCCAGTCCCCTTTTCTCACCAATTTGTACTTTCCCACCTCCATCCATACATTTTTTGGTTCTATTCTGTTTTCTATACGTTCTCACTCCTGGTTTTTTAACTGCTATTCATTCCTTCTTCTGGAGTCCCTTTTTCTCCTCCACCACTACCCTCTGTTTATTCTGTTTGATGTTCACTTTGGCTTGCAAGGCCCTTTTAGATTTTAATTCCTCCTTTACTTTATTTTCATCTGCACTGATTTTTGAATCCTCTTCTCCCACTGCAATCATCTCCAGTGACCTCCTACTCCTTGATCCAGTTGTTTCATCCATTCCCTGCTTCTTTACAGGACTTGTCACTTCGCCTTCTTCCTTCCTTTCAATAAGGTCATCCTTCTTCCTCTAGTTTAGACCGTCACTGCCCGATCTACTTTGGCTCCCTCTACTCCCAGTGCTGCTCGTTTTCCAGAAGGAACCCTCCTTGCTCCCCATATATTTCCCTCTCTCCTCTTCTACCCTTCTTGGTTTTATCATATTTGCGCTCAAGCTTCTTCCAAACTGCTGTGATTCTCCTTTCTTCAATTTCACCAGGCAATTCTTATCACAGTGACCTATGATTCCGCATGTATAGCAAAAATCTGGCAAGTACTCATACTGAAAACTCACCTATCTTCTTTTCCTATTCTCTTCCCCCCTTTCCTCTTCTTCTCCCATGTCAGCTTCTTTCCCTCTAGTACTTTCCTGGAAGCCCTCTTCTTCTTCTTCATCCCCCTTTTCTTCTTCTAGATTCAGGAACATCCCTCTCATGAGTAGCTTACGAATATCAATTTTAACTTTGACTCATATATAAGCCCTCACAGCCTAGTCATTTTCATCTGTCTCCACTTTCAACACTTCACCAATAGATTCTCCTATCAGTTCTCCTGTTTCTCTGTTCATGGTTTCAAAAGTCAGGCCCGAGACTCTCACCCAGATCGGAATAAAATTGAATTGCACTTCCTCTAATGATTTCCTTTCATCAAGGTCCTCCACTACCAACAATTCTTTATCAAAGTTCCACTAACCATCTTCTTCTAAAGCTTTCCTTTTCCCAGCTTCATCATTAAAAGTGAAAAGAAACTTGTTTCCCCCAAGCTCTTTACATTCTACTCCATACATCGGACTCCAAATATCACCCAAAGTTCGACCTAGTATAGATGCCCTAGCTGGCCTTTCCGAAAAGAGTTTGGCAGGTACCTGCAGGGCATTCGGTTTCCTTCTCCTCCCTCCTTTCCTTGTAATCTTCACTCCTTTTTGCTCCACTTCAGACAAACGCAACTCCTTCAACATTCCTTCCACCCGATCCATTGGACCGAGCGGGAGGAGACTTGTACTTCTCCGCTTTTTGCCTCAGAGATCTACCTCGCTACTAGGATTTTTGGGAATGATTTTGTGCCCTAGCTTACACAAAGCCTCGAAGGATCTAGTGGATCAGGGGGAGGGGAGCTCAAAAACAGGATTTTGCTAGGGATTTTGGGCGGGGAGCCACGATAGCGACTTCAGGTTGGGCGGGGAAACAGGGTGGCGAAGGGGACTAATTGGTGGACAGGAGAGGAGAAGCAAGTGGAACAAATGGTGGGGAAAACCGTGGGGGGACCGGATCAATACACCAACAGAGGATTGCTCGCTTGAGCGGGCTGAAATCTGGCGAGGATTGAAATCCCGCCGAAGACAGATGGGGAAAGCAGAGTCGCCTACTCGTCGCCACAGGGGAACTCACCGTCACACACGGGACGAACTCTGTTGCTGTAAATTGAACAGGCATTCCTTTCCTTTCCTAATTATCAGATGGATCATCCTGTTGTACACTTGTACAGGCATCAAGAAACATACTTATGTATTGCTCCGTGCTGAAATGGTCTACATACTTACGTATGTAAACTTGGAGAAACATTGTTTTTACTTATTTCTATTGTGTAAACTTTTTGTCCAGGTCTAATGCTGACTATCTATGTGCGAAAAGATTGGAATAAAACATTGTATGTATTCACTTGATAATAATAACTTCTCTCATAAGTTCTTTTCTTGTCAAGCAGACGTTTAGTGGCACATAGACCAAATTAGTCAAAGATGAAAGGGTAAAGAAAACTGCCACTAAGTGCGACCCATTCTTCATTGTGCCACTAGAATTTGTGCTTTTCTGTTTTTGCACCATTGTGCCACTAGAATCTGTGCTTTTCTGTTTTTGCACCTGTTCGTGAGCTCCAGTTTTCTTTTTGTCATTATAGCCAAATTATGTCAGTTAGGGGCACAAAAAGACCATCCTAGTCAGTAGTCACATCTTTCCAAGTCCAGATGATGTATCGGAGAGTTGAGGGTAACCTCCGGCATGGACAATCTACACCGCTATAGCATGCAGGCTGCCACACATACCTAAACAACAAGAAATGAACCCTAGAGCTCAAAATAAATTAAAAGACTCCGATCCCCATCCCCTCATAACAACCTACTGCAGGCTGCAGATTGTCCCCAATTCGCTCATGGCGATCGGTGAAGTTCTGGACCATCTTCTATGCTCGTGGATGCAAGGAGATGGCAATCAACCTGATTGATATAGTAGGCTCCAATTGCTGTGAAACTGGCTCCAATGGCACGGCAACTGCCTGCCTCCAATCATGGCCACCGCCTGACTGAACCGTGATCTCACAACACAGCCGTCCATGCCGCCCATCTCCTATCAGGGTGTATTGCTAAATTATGTGGTCAAGGCAGCCGCCACCGCCTGTTTCCAGCTGCCATGGCTGTCGCCCCGCCCATCTCTGGCAGGTGGTGCTGCACCTCGTCATCTTTGCCCACGGACGTTCATCTCACCAGTCATATGGTTCTCTACTAGTAAGACGGTTGGAAACAAAGTCAGGACCATAGCTGCAGAGGCAAAGGAAAATGAGTGCCCATGTACAGATTATAGAAGACGGGTCCAGTGGCAGTGAATACTGAATAACAATGATCTCAAATTAGGATGGCCCTGCTGTCAGTCAATGGAGTGTATTTTGGTCTTCTAGCAAATTCTGACATGCTAACTCAGGCAAGCTGATGACGATGGCACAAACAAAAAGGGACCAAGGGAAGAGTGGCAAAATCCAAGAAGCACAAATTTCAGAGGCATAAGGAATAACCAGGTCACCTTCGAAGGCAAAAGAACCCAAGATGAAACAATCTTATAAGCTAAATAGCATGACAGATAATCTTGCCAAACTCTCTTGTTTACTGTAAATTGCATATTGAAATCTATAGAGAACTGAAACTTATTTTGTCAAATGTCTCAGTTTGCAGCCAACAGCTTTCCCTATAAGCGCTGGGGGAGCTTTTTCTTCTATGTATTGTTGAACCATTTTGGTGTAGACAGATTGAACTTACCTTTTGGTGTAGACTGTAGAACACAACCATTTATGTAACTAAAGCACCATGGGGACATAATTCTTGAATAAGTATACACCCTCAGGTCAATTGCCTTTAAGAAACAAAACTGGTGATTGTTCAGCTTCCAGCTCCTACAAAAAATGATTTGACATGATATACTCCCTCCGTCTAGAAATATAAGGCGTATTTTAATTCGTTAAGACAAGGCTTTGACCAATAATTACTTCATTAATATGTAATTTATGTACATAAAATTGATGTCATTAGATTCATATTCAAAAGTACTTACTTATGATTATGATTTTTTATCATATAAACTATATATTAATGGAGTAATCATTGATTAAAATCTTGTCTTAACGAATCAAAATACGCCTTACATTTCTAAATGGAGGGAGTAGTTATTAGTTAAACATGTCATCTCAGCAACACACAAAAGCATCCTCACTTGATAGCATAATTTAGCATGATGCTGTAGCAACTGCATCTGGTGCCAGAGTCCTAGAGCTACTCTGGTGATCAGATGGAATGGTGGAGGTGCTTGTGGTGTGCATCGATTCTGTTTGGGCCACAGGGTAGGCTACACCATTGGCTTGACGACAGGCAATATCCTTCATATGATGTAGAGCAGTCTGCTGAAGCTTGTCCAAGGTCCCCATGATCCCCCCGTCTTAGCTGCTCATATAATGAGCCAGTCTCCGCAGCAATCACCTGAAAACCATCATACTGCAAGAAGTGCAAATATGATAGCAAATATCACACAGCAAAATCAATGAACTATGCAGACAGGGCTCTGGCACATACAGCTTGGTGAAGTATGACAGTTTGGTCTTTGTCAAAGTTGGTCTCCACTGTGGCAGCTGGTGGGGGCACATCATCCACAGGATCCACAGGGTCCAATCGTCGGCAGGTACCACTACCAGGTGCGTACCATGGAAAGCATGCATCATATGGCCAAACCTCCTGAATTTTTACAGATAAAATTGGCACATCAAGGACTGCAACTGAACTCTATGTCCGGTGCTTTTTTGTTATAAAAAATCACTTCTACAATGAAATACACATTAACGTGTTAGGCACACATTAGTGTGCATTAATTCCCAGCTTGGCTAAACGTTTTTAGAGTTTCAGTTCTTTATGATGCATGTGCTAGACAACCTTTCTCGTAAACATAGACGATCAGATAGGACCATTTAAAATATGTACTGAAGAATTGCAAGCAACTTTAAATACTAAATCTTAAAATCATGGCACACATAGAAGTCAGAGGTTATGCAGAAAAAAGAATTGTCAATAGGCAAAGTAACTACAAATATTTCTTAAGTTCATTTGGGATCATACAAGGAGAGCCTGTTGGATTTTATAGAAACAACTCATTTTGGTTCTGTAAAAAAGGGTACAGAAACTGGTTGTGGAAAACAAACTCACTAAGTTAGGTATACTGAACATGCCAATTTCAGACTGTGATTAACACAAGTTTTTTTTTAATTAGTGATTGACACAAGTTCTACCTTCATAACCTGCTTATGTTCTAATTATACATTAGCGAATGGATGGGCCAAATGGGAAGAACCATCCGCAAAGTTCATCTCTTGATTACTCCCCTGGACAGAGGTTTCCATATTTATTGAGAAATCAGCATCGATTGTTTCTTCTGCAGTTTGTTCAATTCTACCAAATGAAGCATATGATGGATCTTCATCCGCTGTGCGAACAGCTTCCTCACTTGAAAGAATATCAGCTTCATTTTCTTGGCTGATTGGTTCAGGTGCAGACCTCTTACAATAATAATCATCTAAATGAGGGCATCTCGGTAACGCCCGCCTCCAACATCTGCAGCATCTGTACGATATGACTTCAACTAGCATTGCCTCCTCGAGTTCCAAGGCATCTCCAATTCTCCATGAAACCAATCTGCAAAGAGGAGAATATGAAGATATTAAAAATATGTCCTAAGATAACGCAAAGAGAAAATTGCTTGCTTACACAATGGTGGGTCACGGGGAGGAATATACTTACCACTGCACCTCTCGCTGAGGATGTACATCACGTCCGGGCAATACGGCTTGAAGCAGACAGCAGGTTGGTTTCATGGGCAAAGTTTGACCATCCTTGCTTCTCCGGATAACATCGTCTCCCCTGAGAAGACTTCTACGGAGATCACTCTTGTTCTTCTTACATATGAGACCGAAGAAGGTGATCTCTTGTGTGTTTCTGCGTTTGATCTTCCGCCTTTGCGGTTCGCTCAGCTTCCACCACGCTGTCCCTGCCCCCACCCACATATATACTCCTCGCGTTGCTTCCGGGGGTTGCTAGGGTTCCGTTCCTGCTCCCCTGTGCTGTGCACGAGCACGTCCCCGGTTCTTGGGCCTCGCTCGACTGCTACAGTGTCCGGTCCTTCCTCGCGGTTTCGGGCTCCGGCGTCGGCTTCAAGGGAGAAGCGGCGGCGGGGGCTGGTTCATGGGGGCGAAATGAGGGGGCGCGTGGTTGGGCTGCTCTTCCTTCTGCTCCTCCGAACCAGGTATTCTGGTACGGAGGAGGGTTACTCGAATGAGGCGGCCGTCGACGGCAGCGGATAAGGGGAACGCCTCGGGACCGGCAACGGCGGCGGCGGCGGCGGCGGCCCGGCGGCTAGCGGTGGATGCGTTTGGTTGAGGGGGGATGAGCCTGGATGGCCCGGATGGGTTCAACCCATCCCTGTTTTTCACCTCATCCAGGTGTTTGGTTCCGTGGATAAATTGGATGAAAGCAGCCACGTAAATAGAATATTTGATGAAGATGCTGGATAGCTTGACCCGGGCAAATCGGCCGGATGAGGTGAGTCTAATTTTCTTTAATCACGTTTAACCTTATTAATTGCAATTTTTTTTACTAATGACGTTTAGCTAGTTTTTGCCCAGATCCCGCCCGAACTCCGGCCGCTCCCCCTGCCGGCCGCTCCTCGGCCGAGCTCCGGCCGCCGCCCCCCCCTCCCCCCGCCGGCCGCTCCCCGGCCGAGCTCTGCTCGCCGCCTCCTGCCGGCTGCTCCCCGCCCAAACTCGGTCCGCACCGCCGGCCCCCGCGTGAGCTCCGCCCTCCCGCGCGCCGGCCCACGCGAGCTCCAGCGCCCCCCGCCGGCCCTCCCGTGCCAGCTCCGCCACCCTCCAGCGCGAGCTCCGCCACCTTCGCGCGCGTCGGCCCGCGCTAGCTCCGCCGCCCTCCCCGAGCTCGCTTCGCCCCGCCCGAGCTCGCGCCGCCCCGCCCGAGCTCGCTTCGCCGCTCGCCCGAGCTACGCCCGGCCTCGCTCCCCTGCCTCCGGCCGAGCCCGCCGCCCCCAACCCGAGCTAGCTCGCTCCGCCGCCGGTCACAAAGGATGGAGAGAGATGGGTTTAGGGAGAAGTGAGAGAAGAGGGTAGGAGTGAGTCACTGACATGTGGGTCCCGTATGTCAGTGACTCATCCAATAGAACCCATCCAGTTTTAGCCAAACAAAAATTTGATTCACCCAATCCATTGAACCAAACAAGAAAATGACTCATTCCAACCACAAAAAATTGGATGGGCTCATCCCATCCCACCTCGCCCTCGAACCAAACGCATGCTTATTGGCGTGGTGATTGGTTTGGGGCTGCGTTAAGGGCCGTTGGATCCGATGGTTGGTGATTATCCGCCGCTGATCTCATCCGCGAGTCGACTCCGCCGCTCACTCAAACCTGCAAATTGTGGTGTATGCACAACGAAAGTTGGTTCCAAGAAAATCCAGAACTCGTCTAAAAAGAAAAGAAATCCAGAACTGCAGATTGTGATTAAAAATTGCGAACACAAACATAAAAGCGTCTCTATCTTCAGTTCTCATTTGATGAGATTACAGCCCTCTAAGAATGACTTACGGAGTTTATAGATGTAAATAAGTTTTAAATTACTCTAAGGCTACTCCCAATGCTCCAACTTAGACAGGTGCTAAGAATGCCACATAGGCGAAAAACTGACGTGGCAAAGCAATTAAGGAGGAGAGAGATAGTTTTGGTGTCTCTAGGAAGAACCGATGCTAAGCGCACGGACCTATGCAAAACACATATGTGGCATCTATGTATTGGGAGTTTAGTTGCTAAACAATTAAATGAAGGAAGCTTAGCTACAAAAAGCTAAGCACCTATGCATTGGGGAGTTTAGTTGCTAAGCCCTCTCATGCACTAAGCACCTGCTCTAAGCACCTATGCATTAGGAGTGGCCTAAGGCAGTTTTAAAGTATGACTTAATTTTTAAATTCTTTTTATTTCTCATTGGTAGCAGTAAGCTTCTTAAATCTGAGACTTTTGGTCCCCTTCTCTCCACCTATCATATCCTAAAATTTGCTCTTGAAGTTCATAGTAATTACGAAAAAACTGCCACTCAAATCCTAACATTTCTTCCTCTCCTTCCATCCCCTATCCTATTCCTCTCGGATCCCGCCGCGACCCTCCCCGCGTCCTCCGCCCTCCCCCGCGGCTGCTGTCCTCCCCACGCCCTCCCTCCTGCGGCTGCCGCCCTCCCCGCGCCCGTCATTCTATCCATGCCCATGATTCGCCTGAGCTCCAGCCCCCGTCGGCCCCTCCTCTCCCTCCAGCCGCCAGTAGAGAAGGTCGCCTCCCGAGTTGTCAGCCCTCCTTCCTCTCACCGCCGTCCTCCCCACGTTCGCCGTCCACCCAAGCTCCAGCTCCTACTGGCCCCTCCTCTCCCTCCAGCCACTAGTGGAGAAGGTCGCCTCTCGAGCCACCGACCCTTCTTCCTCCACCCGTCAGTCTAGCCCGAGAAAGTCATTGGCTCATTACATTGTGGAGTTATTTGATTGCGTAGCAAATTGGTAGTATTGGTTCATAGCGGTATCGGTTCAAAAGTTGTTGCACTAACTGAAATTTCTAGAAAATGAAACCAAGCAGAATAGAGCACTAACCTATATACTGGAAGTGAGTTTGATGAAACTGATTTTTGTTTTATATGTCATATATGTTTACTACATACTTCATACTTCATCCTGTTTTGCTTTAGGTTTTTTCATTTCAAGATATGTTAATCGTGATTGGAAGAGCTTGATCTGTTTAATACACACACACACACATATATATATATGAATAAAAGTAGTGGCTCAATATTGGATGATATATGAATAAAAGTAGTGGCTCATGCTTAGGTCTTTCATTTGGCAACATGTTTGTGAGTGTCACCTACAAGAACTTGTATACATGTATTGGTGTATGTATGTAGCAAGCACTTTATGCTATTCTTTTCACAAGTGATATGTTTATAGATAGAAAAAGGAAAGGCTATCGACGAAGCAATTTGGGATGCCATTGCTCATAAAATGTTTCTTGATATATGTGTTGAGGAAGTGAACGCAAATAATAGGCCAACTCAATGTTTGAACAATAAAGGATACTCCAACTTGATTGTCAAGTTTAATGGGCGCACCAAGAGAGATTACATGTGCCAGCAATTCAAGAATAGATGGGAGACACTGAAAAAAGAGTACAATATATGAGAATCACTAAATCAATATGCCTCCAGCCTAGGAAGGTATCCTATCATTGTTACCATAGCAGCTAGCGATGATCAGTGGGAAAAAGAGATAGCGGTATGTTTCTGTTTATGTCATTTGCCTGTGTTATTTGATTTCTAAAATGTTTCTTTAAACTATAAGTTGTTGTCATACTTGTATGCAGAAATGTCTTGATGCTGCGAAGTTTCAACTTGCTTCACTTGATAATGAGGATAAAGTGATGACAACTTTTGATGCTCATAGTGTTACAAATGAGCATACAATGGTGCCAGGTTAAACCTCTAATGTTGGAGCATCCCATGTTGATCTTGAAGAAGACGAGTCTGGTTCAGGGTGTGAAGGTACACCTATATGTGGCAAGGTTGTAAAGAAGAGAACCACAATGTATTCATCTAGTTTTATGCCCTCAAAGAGAAGAACCGACAAATATTCTTAAAAAAACAAATTTTTACACTTTGTGATGGAAAAGAGATCAAGCAAAAAAATACGTGACATCTATATCTATTGATCATGTGAGGGCTGAAATTGGAGAGATGTTGACCCTGATGATTCAAAATGGTATCGAGGAAAGAGAGAGGAACATTTCTATGCATCACAACTCTTCATAAAAAAGAATGTCGTGATGTCTTCATCACTTGGAAGACACCAAATAGAAGACTTGGATAGATTAAGAGGACATGGGATGAGAAGAAGAAGCGTTAGGCTTTATTCATTATCTTGTTATTTTCTTTGAACCAATGATTTACATTTGAAATTGTGTTGCTTATTCGTTGCTGTTATTAGAACTTGTAATGTCATGAACCTATCTTATGAATTTGTGATGTCACTAGAAACTATGTTGTTGATTGATGTTCTCATGTGTTTCTTGTGATTTTATTTATATAATGATAGATGTTTTGGTCATCAAGTACCAGTGGATCGAGTGATGAGGAGATATTTGAGTCTGAAAGTCAGAAGAAGAGTCAAATTTGCATCTTATTGCACTTGCTACTATTTTATATGAAGATAATGAAAGGGCTCCAAGAAGGATAAGCGAAATTTCTTTCATGACAGGAATCCAGTGGGTTGAGGTAAAGATATGTGACCCAAAAAAGTTTTATGACATATTCATAGTGAGGAGGTCAATTTTTGTCATGTTGCATGAAACACTTGTGAACAATTATGCTAAAGTCAATTCTTTCAATGTGTTCTAAAGAATCATTAGCTCTTTTTATATGGACATGTGTATCACATCAGTCTAATATGAATGATACCGACCGTTTCAAGTATTTAACATGGACTATTAGTACAAAGTTTGGTGAGATTTTGGAGTTTATCAACAAAATGACATGTGATATTATTAAACCTAGAGACACTACTTTCAGCAAAATTCATCAAACAATTTGACAACTCAGTTTTTGGCCTCATTTTAAGGATGTCATTGGGGCAATAGATAGAACACATATTCCTGTCACAGTGCCCACCCGCCTCAAAGTTATGCACATGAATAAGCATGCTTAGACGAGTCAAAATTCAAGGCAATATGTGACTTTGATATATGAGGTTCACTTTTGTGGTTGCTAGATGCCCTGGTCTGTTCATGACACATGTGTACTCCTCAATGCTTTGGTGCAATGTCAACATTATCCACATCCACCAAAGGTAACTCGTTTGTGTCTTATGCCTTATTTTATCTAGTAGTCATGCATTATATAATGTTTCTTTTATACTAAATTAAGGGAAATACTATCTTGTTAACTCGGGGTATCCAAATCGAACCGGTTATCTAGCCTTATTCGAGGGACATCGGTACCATGTACTGGAGTTGCAAGTATCTGAACCAGTTGGCATGAAGGTGATCTTTAACCATGGTCATTCATCTCTTCGAAATGTCATTAAATGATCATTCAGTTGTCTTAAGATGAAATAGTGTATACTTCATGGCATACCAAGCTACCCTGTTGACAAACAAAATAAAATAGTTTCTGCACGTATAGCTTTGCGTATCTATATTCGTGATAGTGCTCTACGTGATGAACATTTAAGATGTTCCAGGGAGAAGAGTATGTTCAAGATGAAGTGACAGGTGGCAAAGTGGACATTGCTGCATCTAATTTTGATGATGGTAATATGGCCGTAGTCTGAGATGGTATGGTAGCAGCGAAATGAATGGCTATGTAAAATCTAGTTATTTTTGTTTTGATAGCAAAAAAATTTGTAAACCTAACCATAACTTATGTAATGTTTAAAGTTGTCATGTTATTTTTTATCTTTCAAATTCATTCTCCTAGTAACCTGTGCAAATAAACTCCTCACAAAAATGATCACATCTATTAAACAACAAACAAACAAGTTCAGTGATACTCCCTCTGTCTCCTTTTCTAAGGTGCCTCTACAACTTTGCCTTGTCCACTAGTTCAAGGCGCATCTTCAATCCCTGTTGGTTTTGTTCCGTTTTTACCCCTCATACATGCCTCCTTGTGAGCAGAAACAAAATGCTTCGCTGCTAGCATCCAGTACACCATATGCCGGTTCAACTAATTAGCACGCCACGGCGCTGCAGTACAGATACGTGAGAGAAGCGAGAAGCCAAGAAACCATGGAGGTAGCCGAGCAGGAGGGTGATGACCTGGTGGTGGCAGACTCGGAAGATGGAAGCTGCGACGACGGCAACGACATGGTGGCGGCTAACATGCTTGCCAGGCGTGACCACGGCGGCGTATAGGCTGTGTAGTCTCTCGTGGGGATCGACGACGGAGTTTTGCAGGCATCGAAGTCCCTCGCTGGGCGTGACCACAGCTTCGACTTGGTCCCGGACGCCATCAACATCCGCAGGCACGGCGACGACATCTTCCCTGACTCTGGCGACGTGGCATTTGTGGTGGACTCTCTCGCCGGCAAGACTTGCGTACCAAACTCCCTCGACGACGACCTGATGGTGCATGACTCTCTCGATGCTGACTTGGTGGCAATGGACTCCGAGACTGACGGCAATTCCTTGGACGGCGATGTGGCCATGAACTCTGAGACCGACGGCGAACAGGAGGCGACCATGGCTGCGGCGACAAGGACAGTGGCTTGCTGGATTGAAAAATTGGAGAAGGATGCGGCTGAGGTCCGTAAAAAAATGTTGAAAATCTTGATTCCTTCTTTTATTTGAGTTCAAGAACAATTTAGCTATGTTAAAGTTATGATTTGGTTGAGATTATGAAGCTGCGTTGAGTACAGTGTGGTGTTTACTCGAATGAAATGATGAAACAGTAGCCAAATAGAGATTGATCATGCCATAATTAAAGTACATATGCAAAATTACAATCACACATTCTAATTAAGGAAGTCTATGGCTTCTTGAACGATCTCAGGATCACATCGCAATGTCCTTGGAAGCTCCCCAAGCCTCTCCAATGTTTGTTTCTTTATGTGAGGGATAGCGTAATGTTGGCCGCCTTTATCTCTCATGATTTCTTTCATGCAAGATTGTTGAGTGAGGAAGACATGGTTTGCCCTATCTATCGGGTACTCTTCAAAGGCTGTGACAACCTTGCTAACAATATCTTCAATATTTCGTGGTAAACCCTTCTGAAACAAGGCTTGAATTGCTGCAAAAAATCCAAGATCTAAAACATTAAGATATGGAGAATTAGGAGGCTGACACATCAACCGGATGTCAAATCCATCTTCTTGCACAACTCGACAAAACTCTTCATCATCGATAGCAATGTGTGTTCTATTGTTATCTTGTTGTATGAATATAGGACTTCCAAATCCTTAATTAGCCATTTTTCTTTGATAGCAGGAAGACTTTGGTAACAAGAAAAGTCCGGCTTGTGTCCTTGGTTACGGATGTCATTGCCTTAGTGATCATGGTACTTGTGGGCCTATTAGAACTTCTCCTCTTCGCTGCCTCTACAAAAGTAAAAGGGAAAATGCCAATTTTTCTTGAGAATGTCATGTTATCTTGCTCATCATACCTTGGTCGAGCAACTGCAGCGAGAAACATGACCTTCTCAATGAAATTCTTGCTTTTCGCTGTTTACTTCGATTTTTCTTCATTTGGTGCCAAGTAATATTTTTGACACTTCCTCGTCCTATAGAACCACTTTTCATCTATGTGCACAATGTTGTGCATAGCTTTAAAAGTAGGTTCATGAGGTACGCTATGGCTTTCTAGCATGGAGAGGCAGAAACACACACGAGCTTTCTTGTTTTCATCTGTCAAATAGAATTTGATGTCATTTGTATGGCGCTTTATTTTTCCTTCCTTCAAACGTTTAAACAGTGTGCTTCTAGGGATGTCCAATGCACTTGCTAGACCTTGGATAGTTGTGCGAGAGTTTAGCGGCACAGCACGAATGGCTTCTAGAGAAACGAGCACTCTTTTATGTCAAACTGCATGAACTCCTATATGCGCTGTCTTTTTTCCTATATGCGCTGCACAACTCTTCTTGGCACGCCCCATTCCGAAGCTACTGACTTTGTCACTCCATATTTCATTTTGCCTTGTGAAGTTCTCACTAAAAGCATTGCATATATGGCTCGTTTTGTGTCATCGTTGTATTGGTTTCTTCTACATATGTCATCTCCATCTGTTTTGACAAAATCAAGCTAAAGTACATCACATCTAGATGAAACAGGATGACAAAAACAGTGTGCTACGGGCTAAGCAACAATGCAGGGAAACATCACATAGACCTGATGGAGAAAAAAAAGAAACAAGGAGCCGCAGAACTTACCCGCGTCACCGGTGTCGTCTGCATCTTCAACAGCAACGACCACGTCAGGCTCCTCCTGCTGCAATTCATCTTCATCTGTAGCAGTTTCATCTACATCTTCTTCTTCAACTTCTTCCCAAAATAGAGGATCTATAGCAGGTTGGTTCAGATCAAAATGAACAGCCCCGTCAGGCTGCTCCCAAATGGGCGGCTCATTTAGGTCAATACCAAGAGGTCCAAGCTGCTCAAACATGGTTTGCAAGGATGCTCTAAATGGAAGAGAGGTGAGGAGAAGTGAAGTGCCTAGCTGGAGTATTTGTGGCAATTTATAAGAAGAGGTGAAAAAGGCCAAGAGATCCAAGCACTATTTTCCTATTTTACGAGCGCATCATTTTCAGCCAAATTTCAAAAATGGCATGTGTGTTTCACGTATGCATTGATCCAATTTTGGCGCTAATCGTTAAACTGAGGATTAGCATATGCATGCACTTTTGAGGTTAATTGCTGATTGGTGCAAGGCTAAAAGATCACAGCGCTGGCTGATCAGCGATCCGTGCAGTTTTGCCGAGGAAGCGTGGGCGACGTTGGTTACGTTCGCGCGGCAATTGTGCTGAGCGAGGCAAGGAGCAATCACGCAGGAAGCGAGGGGAGTAATAAGTGAGGGTAAAACAGTCTAGAGGAAGCGACCGCCGAAGGCTCTTGGTCTCTGCGTCCAAGGCAAAAGGAGACGGAGAGAGTATTTTATACTTTGCATCATTCACCATAGAACATAAGCTCAAATCTATGAATCGTTCTTAATATACAATTACAAATATTACATGTTTATTTTTATCGTGGTTTATAGAAAACTTATCTAGACCGCTAATTTATGTACAAGTTTAATCCGTCCTACAGGATGGCTACACTATGTTTTTGATGAAATGCAAGTTTGTTTCGTCTACGTTTATTAGTCAAAAGCACCAAGCTGCGTGCACTGCAATACAGAGTACTCCAATGAGTAACTTTAATTGTGAATATTTATATAAATATGTAAGTTAGAAAATATAAAATTATGTATTATGAAAGTATTTTTTCTTTTACAAATCTAATGATACAATTCCTATCTAAGAAATTTTAATATATTTTTATTAATTAATAATTAAAGATAGAAAAGTGACTACACGTTTTTGAAATGTCCGAGACAGTATATATCTTTCTGTACAAAACAACAACATCGATTACAAGACGCGCATGATGATCATGCTGCCTGTTTCTAGGAGCTGAGGTAGCAGCAAAATCAGCAAGCGATCACTTCGCCTGCAAAAAGCTACTACGTCTATCTGCTTAGAAAACACACCCCGGCTCATCCAATTCGGCTGACACTAGACAGCCATCTGCAATCACAAATATGCTAACCATATTTCGTCAATGTCAATATCATCCTATGCAATCTGCTCAATCATGGTAAATTTCGCTACTCGCTGACTCCAATTTTGCCTTTGCATCAAGCTCAGTCCCGTATCTCCACAGGTAATTCAACGCAACAAGCAGCTCGGTGATGGCAGCTTCGGCCTTCTCCCGATCAGCGAAATGCAGCGTCTGCAGGAGCAGCACGCTCGTGCCGAAGCCAACGTTCCGCTGCTCGAAGCTCCTCTCGGACCGCCACCGCACCATGTTGTGCGCGAGCGGGGCCAGCCACCCCAGGATCCCCTGCACCGTGCCGGCCCACTCGGCGGCGAGGACGGGGTCGCAGGAGGCATCGGTGGTCTTCTTCGAGGCGGCGGACGGCGGCGGCGGCTTGAGCCGCGCTCGGAGGGATATCCTGATCCTGTCGGTCAGCATGCCGTACAGCGCGTCCCTCTCGTCGGGGCAGACGTGCCGGGGCGAGACGGCGAGCAGCCTCTCGAGGAAGACGACGAGGTTCGCGTAGTGCGACGCCAGGGCGGCGGCGCCGAGGGTCGTCTCCGGCGCGCTCGCCAGCACGTCATGCGACGAGGACTCGAACACCGAGGTGGAGAGGTTCGTGTTCGTGGAATGTTGGAAGCTGGCACTGGAGTCATCGACGACGCTGCCGGAGACGTCGTAGCTGAAGCTCAGCGGGAGGTCATGGTCGCCATGGAGCCACGCCTCCCTGGCCGGAGACTTGATCCCGCTAAGCATGCAGCCGATGAGGTGCTTGCCGGCCGACGGCGACTTGAGCTGCCTCAATCTCTGGCTCCAGGACAGTAGGAACTGGCGAACGTCGCCATTAGAGGCCTTACCGGATTTTGCAGCACTCGTCGACCTCTGCGGAGTATCCACAGCGAAATCTGAGGGATAGACCAGTGAATTGGTACTCCCGACGAAGGAGCTGCTCCAGGAGGAGAGCCGCGCGCCGGCGAGCGACGCCATGGAGTAATCATCATCCATGGTGACGTTCTTGGGCCGCAGGTCGAACACCTCGATGATCCTCGCGACGATGGTGAAGAGCGACCTGGCGAGCAGCCGGACGGCGTAGTCGAAGGTCCGGTCCCAGAGCGAGGCCGCGCGGAGGCGGTCCACCTCCTGCCTCTGCTGCGCCACGCGGCGCGCGGCCTCGCCGGGCGCAAGCAGGGCGCGCCCCACCGCGCCCTGCTCGAGCTCGGCGAGCACGTCGAGCTCCTGGCCGAGGTGCCCGGTGGCCGCGACCAGGCGCTGCATCTTGCGCGCCTTCCGGTCCATCTTCCTGGCGGCCGCGTACCGCAGTCCGTGCAGGTCGGCGCCACAGCCCCCGGCGACGAGGCCCGCGAAGAGCGCGTCGAACCGGCGGAGCAGCGGGTCGTCGCACCGGCCGGCGAGCACTGCCGCGGCGCGGGAGAGGTCCCTGCACGCGCCGGCCATCTCCGCGAGCGCGAGCGCCAGCAGCGCGGCGTCGTCGTCGGCCACGAGCCTCCGCACCCCCTCGAGCCGCACGGCCTGCCCCCGGAGCCGCGCCACCTGGTCCTCCCCGAGCGCGCGCCACAGGCTCGCAGCCCGGGACATGAGCCCCGCCACCTCGAACGCCATTATCCCCACCTTCTCCCCTCCGCCGCGCGGGGTGCTCAGCTTCCGCATCTCGAAAACGCTGTACTAGCGGGACGGATGATGGATGGTGGCAGGCAGCGCGAGGCGGCGGCGGGCGTGAGGTTCGGCTAAACTCGTCAAAAGCGCATGAGAGCCGGTGGTTTTAGGGAACAGGGAAAGCGCGGCGGGTGCAGCGGCAGCTGCATCGGTAGTGTCACGGGTGGGGGAGGTGGGGTGGTGGGAGCTGAAACCGAGTGGGTTTGCGCGGCATCGGGAGGGGATTATTCGTGTGGACGGGAGCGAAAAGATGGCGAATTTCTGCTGGAATCGGTGGTTCGGGAGACGGGACGAGATGTGGATGAGCGCGCGCGTCCAGGTGTGCGTGATCGTGCGTGACTGAGTGCGTCAGGGCGAGTGTCGGAGGTTGGGATGTTCGCCGGCGCGGCACTCCCAATGATTGGCAGAAGTGGATGGACATGGCGGACGGCTGGTTCCGTCGCATGGTTACAAGAGAGTTTGGAGGTTTGTCTTTTGCCAGCGGCCACGTCCATGACCGATATGTATGGCAGCGAAAACCCTATTCTATGCGCCGCGCGAGCGCTTGTCGTCTTCGTTGTCGGAAGCGACCACCAAGCGAAGCGCACGACGACGTTGCTGCTCCTCTCCCCCGCTCACCATTGTTGTTGTTCGCTCCGGTGGTGCATGCTGTCTTCTCTGTGTGTAAGTAAGATCAGCGTGGCGAGTATTCACCCGTCGCTCAGAAACCATTTGGAGCTGAACCGTGTGCTGTCGTGGAGGGAGTGTCGCTGGTGTTACGATGGATGAATCTCCCGGCAGTGCGTGTTACAGCTGGATTGCGAGGTTCTTCTTCACGCGCTCAAGAACAAGACGGGGGACGGATCCAGGTTCTTATACTTGATCAATGAGATGCAGCTGATGCTTTCAGGAAATAGAGAAGTTTTGCTTTAAGAAGTACATCGTACGTCCGCAGTGGCGGCGCTAGGGGCTAGGGGGTGTGTCCGTGGTGCACAGGCACCACCAAGAAAATAAAAATTGTCTACAGACTAGGTAGGATATACGAGTGATTAGTGAAGTATGAAAAGAAAAATTAATGATTTTCTTGCGTTGGTGAAATATGAACGTAAAATTGAATATTGGTGAAAGATTTATCTTTTCATTACACTGTACCACTATAGGAAAATTTCTGGCTCCACCGCCAGTCGTACATACTCAAGACAGGAGATAGAGAGGGTACTTGTAATGATGGTTGGCTGCACCATATACCAAATTGTATTGCATAGCTAGTCTGTGCAGACTATAATCCTGTTCCTAGTTAAAAATGTTCTCTCTCCCTTGGAAGAAACTCGGATTTGTTCGAGAGAGACAACAATTGTAGGAGCGACCACAAAGGCTTGATTTGACGGCATGCTTAGTACGGCCAGTATGCACTATCCATGGCCACCGATCTCCTCATACGTTTTACTTAGCCGATACTTTCGACACTTAGTCCACGCTCAACACGCACTCCCTCTTCTAAGTTGTTTCCAACCACAACAACACCTCTAACTATACTCCTTACTCTCTTCTCCTTCCCTCGTCCAAAGGTTTAACTGCATAACATATTTTGCTCCTGTTGCCGGCGTTGTCACTAGTTTCTCAATTCTCATGTTCCACGAGGATGTATCTAGTGCACCTAGACATGCAATGCATCCAGTACACCCGAGTGTTTTACCCTCTCTACCGGAGAGTACACGATACACCATTCATGCTCCCCTACTCATCCCTTTGGCAGGCATTGTCTCCTCCTTCTAGGGCAAGTTGAATGTTTTCTGCGACGGTGTCGGCACTCCGGCGGTGAGACGGCAGAGAGATGGACGCAAGCGCTGAAAAATTGCAGAATGTAATGCATGAGCAGGTCTGAATCAGAGTCGGGCCGAATGAAAAGCCATGCTTTTTGTACACAAGAAGTGGGTCGGATTGGATCCCAATCCAGTGAGTTAGTGGAGGGCCTGGGCTACCCCAAATCGGATAAATTTAAGCCTTTTATTTCTCCGGCTCATTCCGGCCCAGGCCCAGGACAAACCGCAGCTGCGATCACTCCACCGTCGTCGTCCACCCCGTCGCGAAGAGAGCCGGCGATCTCGGTCTTCTCGCGGCCACTCGTCGTCGCCAACCTTGTCCGACGCTGGCGAACCCTTCCTACTGCCTCTGCAGATTAGCTCCGTCGCCTCCCCCAGTCATGGTTTCGGCATCTCACCTCGTCAACCCATCGGTGACTTGCCCCGGAACTCTTCCCTCTTCTCGTCTTCTTCTACTTCCATCTTCACGCTCAGGCCCCAGCGCCAACGCCACATCATGTCGAATTTAACACCTATAGTGACACAATTTTCGCAATTTTTTCCCACTTTTAACCCTTGTTTTTTGGGGGTGTAGTGGTTTATCCAGATAGGATTCAAGTCCTTCCTTTGCATGCTTTGAAATTTTGCGGTCTAAATTATTTTGTACCAATGCAATTCCATGTATTGCATTTCTGAAATCCCCTTAGGTTATACATATTTTCGGCGCTCTGATGAGCATTATGATTTATGTTGTTCTTCGCTTTTTTTTTCAGAGTTCATTGTTTTGAATTGATGATATATATGCTGTACATAATGCTTCAGAAATCATAAAATTTAGGAACGGACCAATACGTTGTTTTGAATTGACGATATATATGCTGCAAATAATGCTTCACAAATCATAAAATTTAGGAAATGGACCAATACGAGAACCAGCTGTTTGATGATGACAACATGTGTTAAGCCCCCTTTTTTTCCTACTAACCTAGAGATGAGATAAGCAGGTAACATGTGTGGAGACAATAAAGCTTATAGAGTAACGGGAAAGGACTTCCTATAAACTGGTAAAATCTTCGGTCATCGGTATTAAAGCTAGGTGATAAGCTTGGACCACAATATCACCTTTTTTGTTTATAATTTACCCCACATGTTGCTTGCATTGTGTATGACGGTATTACTACCTCCCTTGTATAGTACCATCCTCAGATCTGAACTATACATAGATCAATATCAAGTTTTTGCTTCAGATCTAAGACAACCTCTCAGTATCGGGCTGTATCTCTGAACAGTTCATGTTTACAACTTCACATGATATTATCTAGTTTTAAAATTTGCTACAAAAGTGGTACGACAATGGATACAGATAAACGCTTCTCAATGTTTTACATCAAAATGTAACTGACTGTCAGGGTTACAAGGAAAAATGCTGAATTCAGTTTCCAGACCTTTTGTCATGGCCTCTTGGGAAGGTATTTTGGATGAGAACATCATAATCATAGCTAATTCGTTAGTCCATCTTGCTTTAGTCACCAGTAATTGTTGTCTCTGGGCCATCATGGTTTCTCATTATATTAATTATATACTCTACTAACGTTTAAGTCGTAGTTTATCTGAAAGTAGAAACTATATGCCACTGAAGTCGCTCTGAAATATTTAGGAATTGGTGAGTGCTTCAACACATACATTGGCATGGTAGGAGGTGAATAGCTTTTGCTGTGACTATATGTAAAGCTATAAGTACTTACTGCACACAGCATTCAATCATGTATGTTCTGTCATTCCTTATGTGCATCCTGGACAAACCAATAGCCTTTTCAGCATAGCCCTGATGGTTATGTGTGATAGACTCTGTTTCTATATTAATATAGTAAAAAATCACAATTTGTTGCACTTACGAGTCATAGTTGCACATTCAGCATATACGAAGGAAGGCATTTTTCTTGACGAGATAGCACATGCTAATTATACTCAAGTTTGTTTAGCAAGAATACATTTTAGTCATTCGAGTAAACTTAAATTCGGTACTGAGTTCAAACTCTCTCCTCACTGGACCTGGGCGTACATTTTAACAAAAGAAGTCTGTGGCAAGACCTTGCTCGTGATGCAAATTGTGAAAATAAATTACCAAGCTGTAGAAAGCTCACTACAAATGGCTGCTGGATTTTTGTTTCACTAGTTTATTTCCCTGTACTTCATATGATTTCAATAGGAAAGTTTTGCTATGTCATTATCACCATCTGCAGAAAGTCATTGAGTTTTCTTACCACGACTAGCTGTTTGATTTCAATGCTCTCATCTTCAGTAAACGATGTAACTGAAATAAGATCTATGTACTTCAGATTTGCAATGCCCAATGCTATATACACAAAGTCAATCAAACGGTCCTTCCTACTTGATTTTTGTGAAATTTACATCAAGAAGCTACAAGGTATGCATTTGCTGATCTCTAAGAATCAAAGTTTCCCCCCCTCAGAATCAAAGTTTTCATCCCCGTCAAGACAAAAAATTCAAAATTTTCAACCACACGGCAGGTGTGGTAAGCAATCTCAAAATCATAAGATTTTTTTTTACAAAGTTTGCATATCTCAAAATCTTAAGATTTTTTTTACAAAGTTTGTATCTGTATAGCGAGCATGCTACAGTTAATGGAAGCTGCACACTAAAGCTAAGTGTTTGAGTGTCGACACGATATGGAACTCATACAGTTAAATAATTTTCATTGTTCCCGGACCTCAGCCAAATGGTGCAGCTACTTGTCTGGTGTGCTAGTTCGTTTAGGTTCTATTCCCATGAAAGGATGCTTGAAGGCCATGTGCAAGGTTAGATTAAGTAGCATACTATTTTGCAGCCAACAATAGGAAAAGGTCCTCTAGGTCTGGATTCTCTGTTTGTTTTCACTTTAACTATTGTTCCGGCAGCTTTATAATTTTGGCTCTTGTTTTGCTTTCACCTGTTTAGCATATTAAAAGTTGTAAACAAGAGAGGTGTGTGAGCTGCTTTCCCCTTCCTGTTTTCTTTTATATTTACAAGAAGCCTGCGAAAACGTTTGAATTAAGAATACCCACTTTGTATGGCTAATTGCATGACACTACCATCATGTCTCTTTAATCAAAGCCTTATCGGTAATCGGCTCTATTATATTAAACATTGGGAGACGAGTTTTGGCTCCTTGTGAGTAATCTTGAAGCAAATACAGCTATTCATTAATCCATACTCCATATCTGTCGGTATCTTCAACAAACTTCGGTGATATTTACTTGTTTTTCCTTTCTTTTTTTGGGTCTGCAAATAATGGAATCTTCAAGAGATTTAACGCAAGACCATTAAGGATGTCGAAATAGAGATTCTTAATCTTGCAGTACTCCATATCTGTGCAGTTGGAAGAAGTTAGCGGTCGTGCAAACATGTGGACATGGCTTAACTAAATGGTGACCCTCTGCTGTTGAGCTCAAGTAGTACCGAGAATGCTGTTCTGAGCATGTCTCTGATTTGAGATTAGATGATTGTGGCACTGAATTGAGTGGTGCACTGGTCTGAAAATTTATTTTCTTCGTGATGATTGTCAACATTGTCAAACTGAAAGTTCTATAGCATGTTAGTACTGCTATTTGCATGACCAGTATTTTCTGAGTGCTATCTGTTTTTACAAAATTCTTCAAAAGTCCCTCGTAACAACTAAGCCATTCCGTATTAGATGAACAATTCCCACTAATTACTAATCACCTCCCGCAATAAAACCCACCTCTCCAGTTTCAGAAAAATAAAACCCATTTCTTTGGTTTTGCATTTTTTTTTCTCTTTCTAGTGTGCATCTGATCTTTCCTGGGACCTTTTTCCTTGTGAGGATTTTAGTTGCTTGCGAAATTATGATCGTGGGAACTGGGAAGCTGTATGTGATGAGCAGTCAAATAATTATTCAGAAAGGAATGTTGCTTCGTTTCATGGCCTTATAGTGCTTTTTGCAAAGAAGCTAACTTCAGGTTAATCTGTAATTTTGTTGCAGTCAGTCCTTTGAAGAGAACATCGTTCCGATTGTTTTATTACTGTCTAGTTACAGACATATGGAACTTCAAAGTTCAAATGTTTCAGTTTTGTCTTTCTTACATTCTTTTCTTACAGTTGTAGCTCAACAATCACCAAAAGTCCTGAGAAGACTGAAAGTTAAATTTAAGGTACAAATTGGTTGTGGTCCTGAGAAGCCCGGTTTTTCTCATAAACTGGATTCTTCTATATGAATTGCGAGATTCTCGAAAAAGTTTCATGGTCCTCTGCAAAACCATTTTATAGAACTATTTCCAAGTGTTAAACAGTCCAGAAAAAGTGAAAGGGAATAGCAAGTGCCATATAAGGAATTATTTCTTGTTCCTTTTGATGTGAAAAGAACAGGCAAATGAACATTCTGTTAAAGTGACCGGAGCAACGTTTGCTTTCTGACTTGCTTGTGCTTGTCTCAGTACCCGAAATGCAATGAATGCAAGATCTATTGCTACTACGGTGTGTACGTCCGCAGCTCATACATTTCCATCTTTTCAGTGGATGCTGCAGAAAATTTGCTCCAGCTGCCGTGCACCCCCAGAGTTACAGCTGTACACACTAAGTTTTTCGTTTCCAAGGCAAGGCTCACTGTGACTCCATTATTCTTTATGGTTGTATGTATTCTACGATACTCCATTTACCTTCTCTAGATGGTCCATTATTTTGTTTCTGCCTTTCTGGTAGTCTGGTGTTCCTAATGTTTTTTCTTTTATGCCTGGGTCCTCTCCTCATCTCCAGGAGTAGTTTTGTCCTCTCACTGGGGGTATTAAAATGGGTAGGATAGTACCGTTGGCCTTGTTTATTCAGACCTATTTTTATTAGTAGTTTTATAACAACGAGGATTGGAGCTTTTACAGTTACAGCACATCATGGATTTGACTGGCCTTCTTTATTTTTCCACTTTGAATAAACTCCAGCTATTGATTTTCCAAAAGGCCAAACCGTGCCCCTTTCGGTCTTATCCCCTCAGTTGGACAGCTGTGCAGGTTGGGGACACAAAACAGGTTTGGTTTTGCCCGGCAGAAACAGGTGTGCTCGTGTCACTTGTTCTAATTTTTAGGAGTAGCAATATACTCTACTTATCAGCCAATACTCTTACGATCCGTTTGGAACACTGGAATTTTAGGAAAACAGTTCATTTTTTGTAAGATTTTTTTTGAAAATTCCGTGTTCTACATGAAGCCTTACTGTACAAGCTCTTTTTTTAGGGGACTAGGGATGCTAATGCCACCTGAACCGATTCCATTAAAAACCGCGGAAACTCGGGGGTTACAAAGTTCTATTTGAAATGTGGTGATTTTCTAAGACTCTTGCGTTGTTTCCTGTAAAATTCTACATTGGCCTTAATCTTTATTCGAATTTCGAAGAAAAAAGCAAAACAAGAATATGCTGTGTTTGATGCCTTTTATGCGAGTCTGAAAATTCAAAAGAGAGGAACATCGGGAGAGCTGCACTCCTGGGTAGCAGCAGATAAAAATGAAATGCTTTAGTAATTGTTGTTACTAATAGTAGTGCAGCAACTACTGCTCCAAAGTAATGAACTGTAGGGCACGTCCTCCAATGTGATTATTTTCTCTCACTTGCTGAAAACAGATGAAAATTAGAAGAAGAAAAAAGGGAAGAGAAGACAAAAAGGACAAACATGGCAGGTTCAAACTGGAGCTACAATGCTTATGAAAATGTCTCCGAATATTTCCATGCTTTTGAGTAAAACTTTGTGTCTTTCCAAAATACTATAACTGCATCAAGTTAAAACACTACAGTTTTGAACTGTTTTCTATAGTTTGAGCTGTTTCACACACCGAATGCTTATTTCATTTGTCTTATTCATTTCTCAGAAGCCATCATTTGTCTTATTGCCAACAGTATTTTTACTGTTCAATACTACAATGGCAGTATGTTGTACTCCAGTACACTTTTGCAGTCCAACCAATCAGCTGGTTGGTCAAAGGAGAGAGAGTGTGTGTTTCTTGTGCAGAGAGCAGGAACCCCGCCATTCTTGTGCAGTTTCTTCCCCCAAAATCTCTCTTTTATTTCTGCCATTTCCCTCCCCATCTTTAAAATCTTTCCCCCATAGAACTTTTGCATATACTACTACCCAGCTGCTGGTGCCTAGTAGTAACAAGACACAGGGAAAGCAAAGCAAAACTGCAAAACTAGAGTAGCTAGGTGTCTACTCTTGTCTGTCTTCCATGTTCTGAGTCCAAGCAAGGAGACCAAGAAACACAAGCAGAGACCAGCCAAGCAAAAAGAGCTCGCTCTTCTCACATGCTACATGGAGGGAAGGATGGGCATTGCAATGGCAGGTGGCCATGAAGCCGGCCATGGCCTGTTCAGAGCAGATGTGTCCATGGCAGAGCCGCAAGAAGCAGCCAAGGAGTACCGGTCCTCTCCCTCCTCGCCATCGACGTCTCCCACGCCGTCCCCGCCGCAGGCTCCAGCTGGCCACGGAGGTGGGTACGCGGCCGCGATGCCACCTGCGTGGAGCTTCGGTGGCGAGGAGGAGGAGAAGCCGCGCGAGGCCGGCCCAGGGGAAGGCAACGGCAGCATGCAGACGGCGGGGCACGCTGAGCACGGCGCCGCCGGCTTGAGCTCAGGCCGGCGCAGGGGCCGGCCGCGCGGCTCCGGGAGACGCCAGATCCTAGCTACTCTAGGTCTGTACTGTCGCTCCGGAATGCAAATCTTCCTCCTCTTCTTCTTGAGCATCCCAAAGTTTCCATTTTTGCTGCTTAGTTTCTTGCCATGTTTGCTCCCCTCCTTGTGCAGTTCTGTTCCATTGCTAGGATGGGGTCCAGTTAGGATGCTATCAGTTAGCACAGTTTTTCTGTTCTTAACTTCTTGTATTGTCGCATTCATCTCCTACGTTATTATAAAGTGGTTCTTATGTTTCTTCCCCCACTTATTCCTACCAACCTTTACTTGCCTGTGCATTCCTTGGAGATTTTCCTAGGTGGGTTAACTAACCAACCTAATCTTTTAGGTGATTTCGTTGATTTCATTGTTTGTGTTTCCTTTATTAAGGTTCATCGTTAGTGTTTCCTACCATCAAGTATTTCAATTACTTAGAAGTGCAGCACAATTGTTTGCCTGATTGGTATCTTTCAATACTTGTGAAGGGGAATGGTATGCGCTGTCAGCTGGAGGGAGCTTCACACCTCATGTCATCATCGTCCCTGCTGGGGAGGTATGCCATCTTTGACATCAAAGCCTTAATTTTTCACCTTCTCTTATATGCTTAGCCCAGTAGTTTGGTGTTGTGATTATGATCTGGTGATGAATGCATGTGGCAATCTGAGGAAACACTTTGTGTTCTTGTCCGATTTTTTTGGTAGGATGTGGCGGCGCGCATAATGTCCTTTTCCCAGAAGGGTCCACGCTCGGTGTGCATCCTCTCTGCCAATGGGACCATCTCCAATGTGGCATTGAACCAACCCGGCTCATCCGGTAGTACCTTCACCTACGAGGTATGAAAAAATCGCATCAAGACTTTGATGTTTGCATATTAGCTATTGTGAATTTCTGATGAATATTTCGTTGGTCCTGAGTACTGTGTGGACCAATTTGGTCTACATAGATTTAGTATTGTCTCGTACAGTGCAGCTTACCTAATGGCGATCTACATAAGGACAGATGAATTTCTTGCCTACTTTATAACTTCTGCACAATTTGATGTACTGTGTCTCACTGATACTAAATGGCAATATCTTGTATGTCTTATTTCCAGGGTCTATTTGAGATTCTGCAATTGACTGGCTCCTTTACAATTGCTGAAGAAGGTGGCCGAAGGAGGACCGGTGGGCTCAGTGTCTCGCTTGCTAGCCCTGATGGCCGTGTTGTCGGTGGTGTGGTGGCTGGGATGCTGCGGGCTGCCAGTCCTATCCAGGTATAAACCTAACTGAACAACCCGTGCAAACTGCTAAATTACCAATGTGCTTGACTTAACAAGTCGTTAAACAGGAAACATCGATCTCTTGTTTGTTCATTGCATCGCAATCCGTAATACATCGCATATTCATATATGGATGTCAAAGTGTGTGGCAAACCTTTTGTTTTCTTTGTTCTCTAACATAAACCGTATGACAGGTGATTGTGGGGAGCTTCCTGCCCAACAGTCTGAAGCAGCATCAGAGGAGGATGGGCCTGCACCAGCAACCATCTGCTGCTCCAGCACTACCAGCTGCCGCGGCCCCTCCTCCGGTGCTCACCGCTGCAATGCCCATCTCTCAGGCAGCTCCCGGTAACGGCCGCCATGCGCCGCCGTTGTCCGCGGGACCCCTACAAGCCCACACCAACGTGGAGCAGAGTACAACTACTGGGGCCATGAACCTGAACTCAAGCTCCACCATTTTCACCATGGTTGGTTGGCCTGTCAGCAGCGCACAGTCCATGGGGCACAGGCCATCACCTGATACCAATCTCTGCTTGACTCCTAAGGAGTAGAACTGGTTGCCATTTTTTGGTCTCTTCGAGCCTGACATATTTTGTAAGGCATGGCTGTAACCTGCCATGTGGGGTAACAAATTATGGGTTCTGTCCCAATCAGCTGTAACCTGTCATGTAGGGTAACAAATTATGGGCTCTGTCCCAATCAGCTAGGTCAGCGGTCCAATTGGGGAGAAACTAGGCTATAGAGTAAAGACACTTTAGCCCTAATCTGATAGAATGTGATAGGTGCTCTTATCTGATGATCCTTAGGACAGACTTGTCTATTTGTTTGTTGGGTTGTTCATTGTGATTTCTGCCATTGCTGTAGCGGTTACTGCTAATCTTTTGCCAGTGTTTGCCTTCTAGGTACATGTTTGATCGTAATCTATAGCCTGTTTCCTGACACTGTTTATTGATACTAATTGTCACTGGCTTCTGTTAATGTGTGCTACATTCAAGTATTGCAATTTGCATTCGGTATAGAAAAATTGGCGTTTCAGGAATTGACACTTCATATATCGCGACAAAGGGGTCCTGGGGCCACAGGTTAGTGACACGTGGAGTGTCATTTCCTTCAGTGTGGCTATGAGACATAATTAGTGTGCCCAATTCCTCATGTGAAATCGAGAAGATTTATGTCTAATTTGTGGCCTCGCTCAATGCAAGGGCGAGATTTTCTGTCGAGGCACGCTCGCATGTTAGTACTGAAAACAACCGTCGAAATCTGGTATGGAACCCAGACAGTTATGTATAGAGCTGGGAGCCGGGCCGTGCTTTTTCAGGCCAGCCCGTCGGGTCTGGCCCGGCACGGCCCACGGCACGGCACGGCACGAACCACAACGGGCCGGGCTGGCACGGCCCGAACAGCTAGGCCGTGCCGGACCTCATTTCTTGGCCCATTGGGCGGCACGGCACGAGGATGCCCCGGGCAGGCACGGCCGCCCCCTCGCCTCCTCCACCCGCGCCGCCGCCCCCTCGTCGCCCCCTCTCGGTCTCTCCTGCGCCTCGTCCTCCCCCACCCGCGCCGCGCCTCCTCCTCCTCCACCCGCGCCGCCTCCTCTCGCCGCCGCGCCCTCGCGCCCTCATGCCGCCTCCTCGCCGCCGCCCCCTCGCCGCCTCCTAGCCCGGCTCCCCCTCCGCCGTGCCCCCGCTGCTACCGCCTCCCCTGGCCTGGGCCGTGCCCGTGCCGGCACGACTCGATGGCCGCCCGGCGTGCCGCGGGCCGGTTTTCGGCGCCTCCGTCCGGCGGCCGGCACGGCACGGCAGCGCTGCCGGGCTCGGCCAGGCACGGCCCGACTCGGCCCGAGGTCCGACGGGTCCGTGCCGTGCCGGCCTGGCCCGGCCCAAGTCTCAGCTCTGTGTATAAACATCCATATAACTCACATGTTTGAACCATCGTATTCATCTAGAATCAGGCACACGCAACTCAAAAGTTATCCAATGTCCAATACTTGAATGAAATAAGACAAATGCTATACAGTGAACACCCACTTTTCGGCTAAATAGTTAAACCTGTAAAATCCAAGAAAGCAAGCAAACAAGGATTCTTCTCCAGTGATGGGAGCGACATTGTGTTCATCCTTTGGATCAGTCGAATCAAGTATTAGTGTTGTTTGGTGCATTTAGTTCAAAATATACTAATCGACGCGGCTTAGAAGGCCTAGCGGGTGCGTCGCATGCACCCTTATGGACAACACAATGATAAAAGAAACGAATGTTAAGGACGCCGTCGACTAGGGCTGGGCACAAAAACAAAAAAAATCAAAATTTTCACTGAAAATCAAACCGAAAAAACTGAAATAGAGGGTTAAATAGGTTTTTAGTTCATATTTCGATTGCCAAAAAATAGAAAACCAAAGTAATTTCGGTTTGTTCGGTTTTTGTCTCAGGCAACGAAATGACCAAAATAATCGAATTTTGGATGTTTCTGGTATGTTTCATGATTTTTATTAATGCAAAACCGAAAACCCTACCAAAAATTTGAACTAGAAAAACCAAAATAGTGAAATAGTGCATGTTAAAACGGTTTGAATTGTTTGATTTTGAATTGTTCGGTTTAACCGAAAACTGAACTGAATTTTTTGGTTAACCAATTGTCGGTTTCCATAAAATCATAGGTTAATTCGGTTCCTAAATCCGAAAAAGCAAAAAAAATTAAACCGAAAAAACCAAATGCGCAGGCCTACCGCTGACCTTGGGTGGTGAGCGTGAGAGAGGATGAATACAAAAGGTCGCGGTGAATCTTGTCACAATTAGGGGTCAGGAAGGGCTTGTCGGTGGAAAAACAAAAGTTGGGAATGGATAAGGTTAAGTTGGTTTTCACTTATCTATTACCTACTCAAGATTCACCATATGACACCTTGCTAAAATAAAGCAGAAAACCTACGAACACCAAAATTTATATAAGACAACAAACATAGAAAAATTCTATTGAACGGTGGTCCGCTCCTGCGCTTAAAAAGGTCATTTTGAGCCAACGACGGTCCACTCCTTCACTCAAAGATGTCGTCTTGAGCCTCTCATCGTCTCCTCCACTCTCATAATGGCGAGGTAAATTTCAAGTTGTACGACGGTGATCGAAGGAAGGGTTACCGGAGGTGAGACGTGTCTTTTCTTTGTGAAAAATGTGATACGTGTCATTTGCCCTAGAAATTTCATCCTCTTCCTCTGGCTTCGATGCGAAGAGGCGAGGCTTGGTTCTCACTGCTTTTTGGGATGTTGCCAACCCTAATCTACATCATCAACAACCAATGATGTGGTGGACATTGCGGTGTAACCCAATGGTCAATGGCAAACTATTTTTGTCGATAGCAGGGGCCTCTCTGAAGCGTGGCAAGGTGGATGGTTTCTACCCTGCGTGGGTTGCGGACACGTCTCCTTAAGGATAATCACGTAAACTTTGGTTCGAAGGCTTTTGCAATACTCCAATCCTTAATGAAGAAGTGTGCTTCTACATCTCCCTATAGAATAGGCTTTCTCTCTGCGTGGTTGTAGGCCACACGTCCTGAATGATACTTCTATATTTTTACATGTATGGATGCCCTACACTTAATGGAGCAGGGTCTTAAGTTCTTTCAAAAAATTAGAGGAACATTTATTGCACACAGGCAACTGTTTTTTTTTAGTTTCAGTCAATTTCCACCACTCTTTGATCTCATTAATATCGCCCTTTTCTCTAAATCTAAAGCAAATCAAATGTTCAAGATGATCAATTGACGCTAGGTTTATGGTTGCTATATTGTGCCGAAACGTGGTATTTAGTTAGGGAAATTTTTATTGTTTATAGTAAAAGAAATTAGGGTAGGACTAGTGATTGGACGTCCAATCCTCTCATTGGATCGGATGCTCGTGCTAACATTTCTATGATGTGATGAAAATATTTTGTTAAAACATATGCAATAAATTTTTTGAACCAATGCAGCATGATATTTTCATGTAATAAAATTTTGTCCGGTGAAAACATTTTTTCTGTATGAAGCATTTTTTTTTCAATTCAATGGAAAATGATCATAACAGAAGCAAAAATCGAACTATAATGTATAACATTTTTCAAAAAAATATGTTACACCTAAAAAGTGTGTTTTCAACTAACTGCACTATCCATAAAAGAAACTGAAGGAGCAAGATGTCAACCTAGAGGGGAGGGGTGCACAGACGACTAACAAATTTTATCAATTTAAAATTTAACTTACAGTTATGTGAAACAAAAGGTTGCCTAATGCAAGAGCTATATGGGCACCGCTAGAAACTAATGACATACAAGCACAATAGTAGCAATAAAAGTAATGCTTGCAAGATGTAAATGATGGAAAGAAATAATCAACGGGACACAAGTGATTTGTTGCCAAAGTTCGGATTCTTGGGGAATCCTATGTATCTGTTTGGGGAGCTCGATCATTTGATAAAGATTTGGCTTCCGCTCAAGCCTTTATCCCTCGAGGGCGCACTTTGTATTTCCTCGACTTCTTTTTGGTGATCATTTTCCCTTTTGGAGGTAGATCCTACCAGTCACAAACTTCTTCAAGCTCACCACAACTTGCTTGGGAGCTCTTAGGCACTCCTAGTTGTCTAGGAGATCTTAATCTCCAAAGTAACAAGTGCAATGAAGATATTGGAGATGAATTCAATGCACTAGTGCTCAACTAATCCTAGCCCTCACTCTCTTAAGATCTTCCTCATAAGAATCAAATATTTAAGGCACGCAGAATGTGGAGAAGCTTTCTTGAGAGTAGGAAATGATTTGGAAAGAGTTGGGCATCGAAGAGAGAATGAGGGTACAAATAGCCCACTCACAAAAAACTAACCGTTGCCTGAAAAGAAACATGCCCGAGTATCCGGACTTCCACCTGGAGTATCTGGCATATATTTCAACGACTATATTTGAATGCACAGATAAACATACCAGAGGCTCCGGATACAATTTTTGGAGTACTTGGAAATCATCCTCCGAGGGGGATAATGGAAACCCTAAAAATGACTCCATACGGCCAGAGGAAAGGCCAAATAATTTGGACATTCGGAGTGTCCCAGAGGAAATTCGGACACTCAGGGGTCCGAGATAGGAGACCCGTCAAAATGGGTGTCACGCGCCGAGTTAAACTTAGATAGTCCGGACCTCCGGAGTATTAGGAAAAGTCTGGGTACTCTGGGTCCGAGACAGAAAGATATTCAAAACGGATTGCATGCCTGGAGACTCACTCAGATAGTCCAGGCTGCCTAGAGTATCTGGGAAAAGTCTGAATATTCCGGGTCTGAGACAGAAGGTCCCCAAAACTGGTTGCATGCCCGGAGACTCACTCAGAGTATCTGGGTTAACATGTAGCACAAAGATTGCTCCGCACCGAGAATATCTGGGCAAATATCTAGACACTTCGGATGACAGAGAGAGCACAGATGCATTGAATACTTTGGGGATCTTTTTTAGGGTAAGGATATGGTTGAGCATTTTGAGCACTAATTCACTATTCCAACCATTTAAGCACACCCATCTTTATAGTATGACTTTTCCTACACTCAATATGATTTACCAAATCATTAAACCTAGGAAATGAGGTCTAAAGCAATTAGGTCCTCACAGTTCCTCTTTTTCATCTTTAGGGGTTACCGTTGTTAGTAGGACTAGAACCTGCTTACACACTCAAGATTCACATTTATCCCTTAATCATTCATAATTAATAAACAAAATCCACTTAAGGGCCTCGATGCACTTTTAATCTCCTCATTTTGGTAATTGATGACAGCACGATTAAAGCTTCACTTTTGGATATAATTTTTTTTTGTTTTCTTGGATATAAGATGAGCTCCCCCTTTTTATGTGAATAAAATGAATTTGCTTGGAATGCAAATGCACATCTTTTTAGGAGATAAAAATTGTGAGAGCTCTCTCTATATCCAAGACTCCGTGGATTTGCAAAGTAAATATAGTGATATATAAATGTGACAAGATATGATAAGCAATAGCATAATAGATAGTATCATGTTTTACATCATAACACAGGATTAAGTTCACACATAACAAGTAGGAATAGAGTTTATAAGAAATTTTGGAATCAAATGAATAGCAAGTCTTGTGACTCACAAACCGGTCTACCCATGACCCAAAAGTGAGACCTACTTCTACGTCTTCTTCCCCTTTGACATCAAGACACCAAAAATAGGAAAAGAGAGTAGAAACAAGTCTCGTCCCCATGAGCTAAAGGCAGTGAAGCGGACAGTGTCAGCGAGAGCACGAGGAGTAGAATGGTTTCTCGATGGGTACATCATCATCCGCGGATGCATACTCAGATCCTTCTAGAGAGATGTCTGCCATGTTGAGGTGAGTTTGGATCTTCTCCATCCAAATGGTGTTCTTCTTTTGTGTCTTTTGGATCTTGGATTGCTTCATGGTGATGCTCTTGCACATGTTGAACCTGGACTTGAGAGCATCGGTAGTGGACCGAGGCACACCACCGGAGGGAGGATCCAGAGTAGCATGGAAAGAGGAGGAAACATTTGATTGGAGGTCTTGGACTTGGGAGTTTCTAGATTTGGTTGATGGAAACGAGTTTCTAGATTTGGTTGATGGAAACCATGCTTGACTTCCTTGAAGAACTCCTTACCAAAGATAGCATCCACAAGCCAATGAATATAAGGAGCATAAGGTAAGGATATCTTTGGCTCCACTATAGCTAGTCGGATCTCACTTACAATGAAATCCATCACATGGATTTCACCTTGTATTGCATCTATTCGAGGAGGTTGATGGTATAGGAGTGGATATTAGCAGAATCTCCAGCCTTGGGGGCAAGGGTATGCCTAAAACACTTGGTCAAAGGTGGCATAGAGAGGTTCCAAGCCAGCAATGTGTCCGATGACCCCCCCCCCTCCTGCATCCTTCTTATAGAGACAAATGATCTCATTCACATTAAGGGAGTCAGAGCCGTGCAGTCTAGTGGAGGTCTCATCCTCTAATCTTGGCCTATTCAAAACTCTGACAAAGTCATCAAAAGAGGCCTGATATTTTTTTGCCTTTTTCGTCCAGTGCAAAGTCCAAGGATTATCCTTGGCAATGAAAAGAGTGGCATAAAATTGCATAATAATCTCATTAGTCCAACCATACTGGATTGCCATAAGTTTATTAACCCCCTTCTCCACACAAGCATCATACACTTCTCAGAAGTACCTAGGATTGGACCTAATGTACCTCCAGTTAATTGCTCTCTGATGTATTACTGGCTTGTTTAGAGCAAGAAAGATGGATTCATATATGTCTAGTTGCACCAAAGTGTGAAACCTGAAGTTGGTAGCATCATTGGCTAGCTCAAACTAATTGACATCCCACCTCAGCTTCTGAAATTTTGACTTCTTCATGGTCATATAATTCTCCACCTCATGACCATGACGACCACGAGTCAGACGCTTGATAGTAAGAGTGATGCCTTCTTGAGGTGGAGGAGAAGCCTCTCTGGCATGGGAAGCCCTACTTGCAGGGCCTTTCCTTGAGGCACAGGGAGGTCCTGTCCTCCTACTCATCTGACTGGCAAGTGCTCTCTATGCTCCACTCATAAGTTTTTCAACCGGTGCTTGGGGAGATCCTCTAGACTTGCTAGTAGCTCAGGACACTACTTTCAGTGTAGGGTCTAGATCGGCCCTTGTCTGAAGCATTTTCCTTGCGACCTTTATCTGCCTCTGAGCAATGGGAACATTGTCCTCTTGTGACAAATGCTCATGTATCTCCTCAGCCACCCCCTTCTTCTTCCTCCTTGCTTCTCTTGTGGCTCGACTTTCCTCACTCAAGTCCAACTCCTCATGAGCTTGACCATTTGTTGCTCCTATGCAAGGATAGATGAGAGAATAGATAAGTGTACATGATCCGAAAGGGAGATGCTAGAGCTAGAGCTTGGAACAAATCCAATTTGCTAGATCTTGGAACTCAACATAGAGAACCAAGCTCTCGGTGCCTTTTTTAGTCCATAGAGGGCTCTGTCTAGTTTGTAGAGATGCGGAGGATTGATGTTATCTTCATAGCTAGGCACTTGTCTCATGAATACATCCTCCTCCAAAACACAATGAAGAAACATCTAGCTGTCAAAGGCTCCATCCTTTTGTTATTGCAATTGATAGAACAAGTCGGATTGTTGTTGCTTTGACCATAGGACTAAAGGTGTCTACGTAGTTGATTCCATAGCGCTGCTTGAATCATTTTGCTAACATCCTGGCCTTATAGCTATCAATGCTCCTATCTGACTTCTTTATTTTATAGACCCATTTGCAGTCAATTATATTTTTGCCACGCTACGGTGCAACCAAATGCCAAGTCTTATTAATTTGTAAGGCCAAGAATTCCTCGTCCATTGCTTTCCTCCAGTTTTGATCATCTAGAGCTTCTTGCAAATTTCCTGATTCCCCTGTTGAGCACAATTAGCCATAGCGAATTGTACCATCAGTATACTGCTTTGGCTTACAGATGTTATTCTATGAACGTGTCACAGCACGAGTAGGAGCGACGTGGGCAGGAGCAGCACGTGGAGGGACAGGCACATGCTATGGATTAACTGCTGCAAAAGATCCTAAAGACGGATCGTCAGCAGGCACATGAGATCCATGTGGCATCGTAGTAGGCACAGTGTTCATAGAAGATCTGGTTGGCATGAGACCCAGGGAGATTTAGTGGGGGCATTGGCGGAAAACGCGTCCGTGCTTGCATCGGGTGCAGCGCCAACCTGCGCTGGACTCTACACGTTAGCAGAATCCACTCTAGGATCTGTGTCTGTGTTTATTATTCTATGTGGCATCTCCCTGCATAGTTGCGACCTGTGATGGAATTAGCTCAAAACAACAGCCATATTAGTATGTCCATTAGTCACATGATCATCTATCAAATCGCCCCCTTGATCAAAACTTGAGGATTTTAAAAGTGAAGATGGACGAAGGAGAATTTCATAACAAAGGCTAGCACTACATTGGGATGGAGTAGAGCAAAGGAAATGGATTCGTCAAAAATAACATCCCTAGAGATGTAGATGTGACCTGTTGAAATAACATCCCTAGAGATGTAGACGTGACCTCTTGAAATATCTAGACATTTGTACCCTTTGTGTAGATTACTATACCCAAGAAATGCACATTGCTTGGAGCAAAATTGAAGCTTGTGAGAACCCTAGGGAGAAGATTAGACCAGCAAGCACTATCAAAAGTGCGAAGAGATGAATAATCAGGTTGCTTTCCTAGAAGTCGACCTAAAGGAGTGGCATTATTAATGACCTTCCTAGGAAGTTGATTGAAGAGGAACGTGGTGCTTAAAATGGCTTCGTCCCAATATTGTAGTGGCGTGGACACGTGTGAAGAAGAGATAGCCCGACTTCAACAATGTGGTGATGCTTACGCTCAGCTAAGCCAATTCTGTTGATGAGCATGTAGATAGGAAACATGGTGAGAGATACCAATTTTCTAAATAAAGGAATTTAGTTTATAATATTCTCCTCCCTAATCAGTCTGCATGCTAAGAATCTTTTTACCTTATTGACGTTCAACATGTTGCCAGAAGTTTAAGAAAACTTGAAAGACATTAGCTCAGCTTTCCAACAAGTAGATCCAAGTGAATTTGCTAAAGTCATCAATGCAACTCATGTAACATTTATATCTTCCAACAGAATCAGGCACAGGATCCCATACATCAAAAAAGATTAATTCTAAAGAAACAGATTACACACTATTGGAACGAGGGGTAATATGACTCTTTGCTTGTTGATAAGCATCACAAACTTACTCTTTATTAGACTCTCTAGAATATAGAAGATGATTGAGTCTAAGAACTTGTTGAACGACAGTCTAGGAAGGATGGCCGAAATGCCACTTGTCTTGGGAGGGTTTGACCGCACCGAAAGCTTGCCTCCCTCGAGTAGATTACTTTGGTGCCAAAGGATAGAGACCACCTTTACATGTGCATTGAAGAAAAGTTTTCTTCGTTAGATGATCCTCAATCAGAAAGAAATTAGGATGAAATTCAAAGAAATTTTGATTATCAGAAGCAAGACGACGTATAGAGACAAGATTTTTGACGGCTTCTGAAACATAGAGAATATCTCTCAGATGCAAATTTTGACTAGGGGTACAAAAAATAGTATAGCCAATATAACTAATCTTCATACCTATACAGTTAGCAGTATGAACCTGATTTTGCTGTGGTACTTGTCGCGCATCACCAGCTGATCAAGATCGGATGTGATGTGATATGATTTCTACAGAGAAGGAGACTAGATCGTGCACTTCATTCAAACGCCGGACCCTCTCTCCGTATATTACAGTCGTGACTTGTGTTACATGGACAACTTCTACCTCCGAAGGAATACTATGATTATACAAATACAATATGAATAGATTAGGCTTAGAAACCCAGTCAGATTTCAACAGCGAGAACGCTATTGACCAAATGCCACGTACATTCCCACGTGCCAAATCGGCATCGAACACAGGTCGTCACAGGAGCATACTCGTGCAGCGTGACGTGGCGGTACATATCCACCCGTCCTTCCCGTCCTCTAGACGTCGCCTTGCTCTTCCGCCACCTTCCCTCCCTTTCTAGACCCCTCTCCACCTTTCCACCGCCCACGGCCCACCCCAACCCCGCCACCTCCTACATAAACATTTCACTCCTCTCTCCCCCATCGCAAGCAGCAGTCCAGTCCAATCCAACACCAACAGGTAGCTGATCGAGCACTCGAGCTGAACCAACCCCGCCAATATCGATGTCGCACATGCGCGTGGTGCACCGTGACGAGGAGGGGAAGAAGGTCACGGAGAAGCTCCCCATCCCGGAGACGCGGCGCCCGGACACGGCCAAGCACTTCGAGCGCAAGTTCGAGGAGCAGGGCCTCCACCGCCTAGAGCGCCACCCGGCCAACGGTCCCCGCGGCATCGGCGCGCCCCCGCCCAAGTCCGGCCGCGGCGGGAAGTTCACCTGGGAGGGCCCCGACGGGCTCGTGGACAGCGAGCTCGAGCCGATCCCGGCCGCCATCGACCGCAACGACCCCAACTACGAGGAGGAGGAGGGCGGCGGCGGCGGCGGCGACGAGGTGGCGAGGGAGGTTGTGGTCGGGGAGGTGGAGGTGGCCAAGGTCGCCGAGGCCAGGGCCGGCGTCGCCAGGGTCGACGTTGCGCCGCCGCTCCTGCAGGACCAGCAGTAGGGAGCTGATCGATCCATCATCCACGCATGCCACCATGAGTAGCGTGTCTTGGGTTTAGG
The DNA here is from genome assembly GCA_019208055.1 of Stipa capillata. Lineage (NCBI taxonomy): Eukaryota > Viridiplantae > Streptophyta > Magnoliopsida > Poales > Poaceae > Stipa > Stipa capillata. The sequence continues at coordinate 280,926 of JAGXJF010005443.1, read as the reverse complement.
TGTTGACGTGTTGATCTTGTCTGTGTTTACCATGTAATGATCAATAATCAAGCGAGGAACAAGCTCTAATTAAAATTCCCGTTGCCTGTGATTTCTTTGATTGTCCGTTGCCTGTGACTTTCAGTCGGAAAGTTCCGAGCTGTTCCTTGCTAGAATGTTCTAGTGTCAGTTAGCTGGCTCACTGTCTGCAAGTACTTGCCATGTGCGGCCCTGGTAGAACTGTTCTTGCGTTCACGACGTCGCGTAGTGGACTATGAGTCGGAGCTTCCCAGCGATTGCGGCGACTGATAAGGCCCAGCAAAGTAGCGGATCAGAATTTCGTAGGTGATCCATCAGGAGGGCCAGTATGTGCCGCTCGCACGGGGCGTCCAGATTTCATCCTGAAATTTGCCCCGGCCGGACCTTAACCTTATAAAACCGATACAGAAAACCGATGCAGAAAAAAGGGTTAATCAACATCCTAATAGGTTGTTTGGTTAGTAAGTTCATACAAAACCAGATTCCTGTAATCACGTTTAACAGCCTAACTAACTAAATCCCTGTTTGGATCATGTAACAAACTCACACCCTGTTTAGATCGTGTGACAAAACTCATGGATACATAAAATCTGATTTTAAGAAACCTCAAAATTGACGTTTATAGAAAAACGTTTTTTCAAAACGCGTTTCCATGGCGGTAACAATTTTTTTATTCCCATCCTTTCTCAACAAACACGTATTTATCTTTGGTACTAATTTTGCTGTTAGTCACCTATCTTACCTGTTTAAGCTTTTATTAATCCAAACATGGTTTCTTATAAACCTAGTATTAACAGAAAATCTATTAAAACCTGTATTCCTAAGTCCATTTAAATCCGGTTTTTCTAAAACTTATCTCTAATTCTCTTAATCCAAACAACATCATAGAACGGATACAAATAGCACCTGACTTGTTTTGTAGATGGTCTTATCTACATAGACGATGATGTGGCATTTATTAAGAACGGTTTTGCCACATCTTCTAGCAATTCAACGTATAAGAAAGGATCTTCACGAAGTGGGCCGACATGTCATCTCCTTCCCCATTCCTCAGCTTCTCCTGTCTGTTTCCGTTCAAACCCGGTGCGCTGCCTCTCCCTTGACCGAGGTCTCTAATGCACGAGCATCCTGAACCTTCTGCTGGCCGTGTTCGGTAGAACACGCGCGAGACAACGTCGAACGCTGAGTCTAGAGCACGCGCGCGACGGTGAGAACCCCGGGCGTCACCGGCGTGGTCACTCGCCTGATGGCACATGAACGGCGGTGGAGAAATGCACATGAGGAAGGAGGCAAGCAAGGACGAGGAGGACGTGGGAGTTAGCTGAGGGGCTGCTCATGCCGGCCCGCGGAATTGGTAGTGTCGTCGCAGTCATCGTCTCCGGCGCCGGCGCTAGAGTGGCCAGCGGCAACCTCATGGACTGCCCTCGCTGCTCCGTGTCTTGGATCTGGAGCGGGACGTCGTCACTTGTGAGGTCGGTGGAGCGTGGAGGCAGGAAGGATGCCGTCGGGAGGGAGAGGCAGGAGGTGGAGGGTACGGTGGAGAGTACGACGACATTGGGGAGGGAAGGGAAGAGAAAGAGAGGTAAGAGGGGTTAGAGGAACGAGACGCTGAAGTGGAATCACACGGGCAAAAAATCACTACACCTACGCCCGCTATGTGGCGAAACGGGAGCCCGTAATTTACGGTCGACCGTTCGAAACGGTCGATTCCGACAGCCCCGTTCCGACAGCACCCGGTGTTCCGACTAGTTGAAAAACAAATTAAAGCAAACTTTCAACTAAGAATCAATCAAAAGCTTTCAACTAAGAATCGTTAAGCTTCCAAACTCCTCTCTACCCCAGCTTTCTACAAGAACAAATCAACTTTCTACTAGTTAAATTAAGCTTTCAACTTGTTCATGGCTTTCTACAAGAATGAAACAAGCTTCCTACTAAGCAAACTGGGACTTCCAACTTCTACAAAGAACATTCAAAACTTTCTACTAAGCACTTTAGAGCTTTCGATTTCTACCAAATCAAAAATAGGTTTCTACTGAACAAATCAGAGCTTCCAACTCTACCAAAAAAATCAAAAATCAGACAACACCGGCAGCGGCCGCCGGCCCGTGGTGCCCTTCTCCGGCGCCGGCAACGCTGGAGGACGCTGGAGGCCAGCGGGCGGGATAGCCCCGGCCCTCCAGCTTGGGGAGCGCGGCGAGGGAGCCGAGGTGAGCCGCTCGGCGGGGGGCTTCGCGACGGGGAGCTCCGGCGTGGGGAGGCGGCGAGGGAGGCGAGGAAGCTCCGGCCGGCGGCGAGGGAGCCGAGGGAGCTCCGGCCGGCGGCGCTAGCTGCTCGGGCGCGGGGGGAGGGCTTGGGGAGGCGGCGAGGGAGCTCCGGCTTGGGGAGGCGGCCGGAGCTCCGGCTTGGGGAGGCGACGAGGGAGCCAGGGAGCTCCGGCCGGCGGCGAGGGAGCCGAGGGAGCTCCGGCAGGCGGCGCTGGCTGCTCGGGCGCGGCAGGAGGGCCGAGGGAGGACGGGGACGGGGCGACGTGTGGTGGAGAAAAATGAGAGATGCGGGGATAAGGACGGGGTTTGGTGGGGACCACTTGGGAGAGAAACGCGCTGTCGGAATTTGACCGCGCCGCGCGGTCGACCGCGCAAGATGGTTTTCGGTGGCGAAACCATCTCTAAAAACCAGTCTGGACCGTTATTTAAGCAGATTTTATGACTTTAGAGGATAAATTGTTCCACTTTTTAGTTTAGGGGTTAATTAACGAGAGGATCAAACTTCAGGTGAAATATGGAATATATTTTTGTATTTCAATCCTTCTTCCTATCATATCTCATCCATCACCGCACCGCCGTTAGTTTTTCGTTCACTGCAGCCCATCTCTATGTTCAGGACATACCAATTTATCTTCGGCAATAGTGAACCCTCTGTTCGGAAACAAAAAGGCTCAAGCTAAGGAAGAAGGAGAGGGCATGATATCATATTTCAATAATTTTTCTCACATTTGTGTTCCTCTAGAGCTACGACGCAGAAGCAGAGCGCACCGTAAATTTTTATTTCGTTAACTAGGTTTTGAACCTAGAACATCTTGGTTGCAAATAATATATACCTAACCAATTCACCAATTATTTCCCCTTTGTCTATGCTTCTTTTGAGTTATGATATGGGCAATGAAAACGGGGCATACCTAATTATTTTATTGTGCTAATCTCTTGATTGCGGTCCTAACTAGTTGATGCATCAGCTCAAGCTGAAGAGAAAGGACTGAACATCTTTCTCTCTTTAGTTTAGACTTCTGGGTGAACGGATTCGATACATATAATTTAATGTAATATCAGAGCTAAAAGATTTGGAGTTTAAGATTCAACCAACACACTAATAGTTATATATTACATCAAATTGAAAGTGTAGACTCCTCGCAAAAAAAAATTGAAAGTCTAGACGTGACAAAATGTTAAACCTGACCTCTTCGATAAAAAGATGACCGGTGTTGGGTCGGCCTTCGCCGGCGTGGTGGGCTTGAGGACAACCATCATGGGGTCGGGCTGACAGACCCATGCCGACGACGCGAGCATGTGCATTGTTTCGGGATGCAGCGACATGATCGGTTTCCCACTAAATGTAATAGGCCATAAATTTAAATCTAGGCTGCAAACTCACCACGGCAGGGCCCTATGCGCCTCAGTGGGTTGCCCTATTATTGGCAACGCAGGCTTTGTTTCCGTGGGCCACGGCGAATTACACCGGCCCATTAGCTATCGCTTTGGGCTTTGTTCTACTGGCGATACGGTATTATTTAAGTTTGTCAACGTCCACCCAATCCCACTGCCAAACAAATCAACGGTTAAGATTGTGTCCAACATACATACACATAGATTACAATTAAAATTATATATATAACTAATAGATAGAGTTATATAGTGTTTGAGTCAAACATATTGTAAAGCGAACTCCCATAATAATGCGGCGTCGCCACATATAACCTAGAGTAAGACTCGGATCAATCCGAACCGATATAGAGTCGGTTAGCCCGTTAGCCTCGGTGAAACCAGTGACGAAGGCGATCTTTTAATGGACCAGCAGAGCATTCACAGAAGGGCTTCCGAGTAGATAGGCTTCAGCTGAACCTCATTAAGAAATATTGGTGTTTATTTTCTTCTCGTATATCTATTCTTTGATTCTATGCTGCACAAGGACGACGTGAAGTCGTGGAGATTAGTTGACGGTGTTTCTTTGGTCCTCAGATAACGATCTTAGTGGTCCGGTTGACCAAAATGCCGCTACAGCGGCAAGAAATCTACTCCGTGGAGGAATTACAAAGCTCTCTATCAATGATTCTGTTACTTCTCGAAGTGCATTTATAGCGCAATACGCACACCCCTGTCTGTCGGAGGACAAGAAGACATTGAAGGTACTTAGAGTGTGCAGAGACTCTCCATTTCTTTCTTTCTTGCTTGCTTCAGTTTTTTGGTTGCATGGCTTCATGCATCGTGCTCATTCTCTAGTGAGTGTTAATGTACTAATGCTACTATGATTCTCCTTTATCACCTTCTTAGTTTTCACTGTAACACTTCAAGTAATCTATTTCCTACTTACTGGAGATTGTGTGTGTTTGGTTGTCAAACCGTAGATGTGCTCTGACAGTAATGACCTGAATAAGCATTTCTGTAACCTGCACCCTACTATTTAACTAATTATATGTCTGTGCTGATTTCATGGCTGATAGTTTTTTCAGCAGGAATTGTTCAAAATGCTAGGGAGATTTCTTGAGAGCACTTATGAGCTATTCTTGAGCAGATTTTAAGTAATAATGCTAGAAAGACAGCAAAGGTTCTGCTAGCAGCTGCAAGCAATCACAAAGCGCAGCACCATTCATCGTCCCTTAAAACTGCAAAACTGCATAGTGACTGACTGATGACTCTCACGGCAACTCTTTTACCATATGCAGCAGGTGCGGTGGTTCACCTCTAACAGAGTTTTTGTGAGATCTCCAGCCTCTTAGTTCCTTTACTAAAAGAGAGATTTTCAATCTCTGAAGGCAATTTGAGAACAGGGATTTCAGTCGCACCATTTTCTTCTGTTCGAGATTAGCTGTTAAGATATAATTTTAACCGACTTACGTTCCTCTGTATTTTCTGCAGTGTGTGGCTGATGAACATCTTTCACAACGACCGGGAGAGCATGGCAACGACAGATGTTGAGGAATTTGAGATTGTTTTGGTTGTGGATATGCCTCCTTCAGTTGACGACTATGTTAAATCATGTCGGTACCGCCGCAAAGGCGCGAAATTATGTGAACACCTTTGCAATGGGACCTCGCTGTCAGAGTGCCATCTCAAACGCTTAACGGGAATGCGGTGAACATCTTGTCTGTAAGAACTGATGGGCATCTGCATTCAGCATTGTTATTGTGCCTATGGGCTATGGGGCTCCTGAAGATGAACGGCCTACAGTGAAGAAATCACAGTGAAGTGCTCGGGTGCAGACTCAAAAAAGTCACACGACTGATGATAGATCTCTCACACAATTATTGTTGTTGTAAGCAAAAAAAGTCTTACAAATTGATGACAGATCTCTGGGCTCTGGACCTTTAAAGTGTATCAAAATGTCAAAGACATGGGCTTCTTTTGATGCTTTCCCTTTTACACCTTTCTCAGTTCCCTCCCCCTTTTCTCAGCGTCCCAAGTTCTCAACTGAAGCAGATTCTGAGGCTACTGAGCTGGTTGCAGCAAGTAAAGGTTCATGCAGGATTGGTCCTAGTACTCACACTAAGAAGCCTTTTGTGCCGGAGTTAGATGGCTGGATGCTGATCAATCTAGTGGAAGACCTTGGTGACTCAGGACCAGAGGTGCACCCAAACAGGAGGCAGCCTTGGCTGGAGAACCGGCTACGGCCTGTCGGACCCTAGGTACCTGTATCCATCAATTTTTTCGAGAAACCTCAAAAGGGTAGAGAGCTCCGAAATTAACAGTAACGTCTCTCATCATATTTCTGCAGCCAAGGTACATGAACCAACATAGATTAAGCTCGAATGAAAAATGCTCCTTGTTGCCTCGTTCTTGAGCGATGAATAAACACGCACGCTTGAAGCTGAAGCCTGTCGTGGCGAAACATTTTCTGACGGACCAAAGTTTCGGAAAGAACACATTTTTTCTTTCTTTCTGGCGGATGGTTCTGCTCGAGTTCGCTTCGCCAGCACACCGGCTAGCCGTTCTTTTCCTTTCCCATATCATGAGCATCTCGCTCTCTGCAGGACGCAGATCTTTTCGCCGCCGGTAAAATGGTTGTCTACATGTTTAAGCAGTAAAAATAAATGGGCAACTCGAGTAGCCCTTTTCACATGCTCGATCGAGCTCATCTTCCTCCGGTAAGGCAGTTTAAGCGAAAGAATTAAGCTTAGTTTACGGTTGATGTATTGTGTTTATGGCTAAAACTGCTGTGAGAAAAACAAAAATAAAACTTTAGATCCGTCTAGGCTTCAATCGACTAAGATTAACAAAATCTCAATTGACTCGACGAGTAAGCCAATGGATCTCTATCACACGGTAAAATAGAACAAATAAATTTTTATCTAAAAAATAGTAAACACTAATCTGATGACTAAACTTGGTTAACCGAGACTTAAAAAGGTTCACTCGACTGAGCATTGACAACGATGAAAGCAGATAGTAACGAATGATATCTTCACTCTTTGCATGCATTTACTGAATGGCCATGCAATCTGAATTGTTCATTTTATAATGGAAGAGAGAGTTCATCAAACATCTATATCATAAGATGCACAGAACTAATTCTAATATTATTTTAGATTGATTGATTGATTGTATGACTGTCTTAGTTTTCCATTAAAAAAACTTTTGTGCCCACTCCTTTTCCCGCAAATTGGAGATTGATCGACCACTACACATTTTATTATCCTGAGGCGTCGAGAAGAGTGTTACACTATAATACAGCCATGAAGGACAAAAAGTAGATGCGCAGATCGTCCAAGTACATGCACGCTCGCGCAGTCACAGTGTGTTTTCCACTACATAATTTTGTGCTAAGCATTCCGCAAGTATCCTATGGTTTCGACACGTTCTGATCAATATTCTTAAAGAAAGGGAGGAGGAGCAGAAGCTTTCATCATCACATTTATCGATCCAATCGCATTACGGCCACGAGGATAAAAATTATTTACCTCTCGATCTCTCAGGCAGCATGCCATCATGCTAATTGACTTAAGCCTTTCCCCATTCGTTAATCATATGTTGGTTAATTATGCAGCTCCATCGATCGTCACTTACTCGATCACCATCAAGCTCAGCTCCATCGCCATTATTGAAGAAAAAGATGATGGGTAATCGACTAGCTAGATTCTAGCTGCCTCTGGTCTGGTTTTTATGACGATTTAATTAAGAGAGAATTCTATATATGTCTCTCAAAATTTAATCGGTTCCAAATATGTTACTAAAAAAGTCCATCTTCCAAATATGCCACTAAAATGTTACACTGATTTTATATAGAGCTCTTTTCCGATACCTTTAAATTAATATGGACCATTTATTATTTCTGATCTAGTGGATATGATTTATTGGCACTCCAATCCACCTAGTAAGAGTACTATTACCAAATACAGGAAGTACATAGATCTGAGGGCTAAAATAGGAATGCAAAAAGACTATACACGAGATGCCGTATTGGAGAAAAAAAATCCCGCCTCCTTCTTGCGATCCAACGGCCATACTTCATCTTCTACCTTGGTCTAGCCTACCAACTAGAGCTTCGCTCCAGCTAGAGGTCGACCAATGAATCACCTCACCATTTTTGGCATGCCATCTCTCATCCTCCCTCACCAACTCCAGCGCTCCTCCTTCACTAACTCTAGCGTGCTCCGTCCTCACCAACTTGCAACTCCAGCGCCTCGTCCCTCACAAACCCGACTCCAGCATCCCCTTCCTCACCAACTCGTTCATGCCAGCAGCTGCGCGGGCTGAGTTCTAGACATGTACCTCATCGTCTCCAAACCATTGCGTTCGACACCGACGAGCATCTCCTCCCCGCCTTCTCTAGCGACCAGTCCGTCGCTACACTCTGCTTCCTCGTCACAAGAGCATCCATGGCACGGATCTGCCACTGACGTCGAGTAGTCGAAGATGAGCAGGAGGCAGGAAGAGCAAGAGGTTGAAGATGACCTCTTGCAGGTTGTAGCTATCCCGTGAAAATCATATCCAATGGTCCGCTAGAAAGGCTTTTCCCTGTCCGACGAGCTCTTCCATCCATGATTTAGGACTCAAATAATTGACTAGTCTGTGCTCGTATGCCAATGGAGCATGTCATCTCGTTATTGACGACACGGCACCTTGCCATGTGTGCAGACAGTGGTTCTGGCCTCCTTGAACTGTGCAAACCCCAGTGCTGAGCCATGTACCCGGAATATCAGACTCCACCTCTCTGGCGATGCAACGGTTGCATGCCGTCCTGACGAGAAGACGAGGTTGACTGGTTGCGGCGGTGAGTGAACCGCACATGCGAGCAGGAGAAGCGGAACAAAAAGCGTTGTCTACAGTAAATGGTATTAAGTTTTAATTCCCATAATACCCGTAAAGAATGAATGGTTGGATTTGATAGGTACTCCGGTTAGTCTATTGGAGTACAAGGTACCCGAAAAAATCTATTTATATATGTCATTGACGTTAGTTGACCGTTAAATAGTTATTAAAATAATAGGTTTACATTTTATGTTGTCTTTTTTATATACCATTTTCTTATAGATTAGTACAGTCCATGTGTAATGCGGGGCCGATCAATACTCGCTGTCGTAACTGAGCAGATCAAGCCAAATCAAATACGTATGTATATGCTTTGCATGCTACCTAGGGGACTTCTAATTGAAGAAAGAATCTAGACGCTGTAACTTGACTAGTACTCCGGGCTAGTTGTAATAATCTGTTAAAAGCAAGCTGAATTTTGTAATGTAGATTTGTACGCGTGCATGCACGATGTATAAAATGACCAACGACACAGCGCAAGCTAAGGATCGACATGTATCATTCTTTGTTTCTTTACTCGAATTAAGAGGCAGTTTGCGGTTGCTTTATTGGTATGTGACGTCTTGCAGACTCTAGTTGGGATAGATTTGGCATTACCATAGATTATATTCCTATTTAGTTAAGCTGTTTTTGTATGTTTATTTTGATATAGTCTGCAAAAAAAGTTTAAATCGTTTCATGGCTAACATAAGAACATAATAGACATATCCAACTTTTGGTACCATCTTTTTTTAAAAGATGTTATGGTAGTTGGTGTATTTTAGGAGTTAAATTTCAATTTGGTCTGTCAAATACGACGCTAATTTTTTCGTAGCCACTTTTATACGACAGCTCATCGAATAATTCCAGCGAAGAACGGTTCTTCAAACTCAAACTATGCCTCGAAAAGATTATTACAAGTAAAGCACTTAGTAGCTAGACGGATGGATGGGGGGAGGCATGTAGCCGATCGAGATATGGTTGGAATTGTGACAGTGTTCAATGTTCTTGGCACAATGGATAGACGGATATTGTGCAAAGGATTGCGGTGGTGGGTGGGTGAGAGTGGTGCGTACTGCGTAGTGTGGACTAACGTGTGTGATCATCGATCAATCATGCATGCATGGTCCAGAAAGGACATGTATCTCATGGACGTAGGTCAAACAGATACCCCAAAACCGGATATTTAGTTCAGACAGGCACACACGTCACATGCTCACAGGATCATGCCATGAATCTCCTCCTCATGCATGCTGTTAACGGAGTGACAAGCTATTCTACCTCATGTATGACTAGGATGTGAAACGAATTAGTGATGCTGCTACACTAGCTAGCCAGTGAAAATGATATGGCAAGTCCAGCACTTGCAACGAAACGAATGGACGGTATCCATTCTCCCTCCGTTCTTCCCACTTACACGCAAATCATCCATCAGTTACGAGTCGTAACGTGCTTCCTTTAATTTCCGATGTCACGTTCCGTAGATAGATACCTTGTTTAATTACCTGTGCCAGTGACATTTCACGATCACGGTGGAGTTAGTGACGAGTTGCTACCACTTACAGTTCGTTCTTTGCTGCATATGCATGACATGACATGCTCACGGCACACGGATTCGCTGCCCTACTTCCTAAAAACAGATCGTTTGATTTGGTAACTAGGATAGCACGTTTACACGCGTACGTAGGATATGAGATGACCAGTTATTCATTGAGCTCTTTTATGATACACGGAATGAATATAAAAGATCTGTTCATTCTAATATAATGGTTAATATCATCTGGTACTCTAATACTAGAGTAAGGAGTATCACCTCTAAAAACTTTTAAAAATTAAAGAGTACCTTCATATTAGGGGTAAAACTAGAATAAAAAATAATTAGTCTATTATTTATATAGTTATTTTAGAATATTTTTTCACATCTTTCAAACCATAACCCTAACCTCCAATTTGGAATCCCTAATTTACATTTTACCACGGTAGAACCCTAATCCCTAATTTGGGATCCCTAATTTACATTTTGCCACGGCAGAGGACGAGGCGGTGCACATCGTCCTTAAAAAAATTGTGCAATTGTGAGGTTTCAAACTCTCAATCTTAAACTTCACAACCTTACCGATCTACCAACTAAGCTAGGCAAGCTTCTTGTTTAATATACCAGGCATAATACCTAAGTAGCCAACAGAGAATGCATCTGAAAAATAATCAAAAATTCGCACACCGTAAGCTTCGAGAACCCACGACCACATGCTTAGCAGCCTCGCCAACTACCAACTGAGACAGTCATAGTTCCTATCTAAAATACGAGCGAGAACTTTTAAGTAGCCTGAATCTTTAAGCAACAAGCCAAAAAGTTAAAATTAACCCTTTAAATAAACGATTGGATTTATTTGGTACACCTGTAGCTATTTAGGGAGTACCAGGTACCCGGAAAAATTCTCTATTCATTAGCTGATGACACGAGGCCTCTGGCTAGCGCATGCGTGTACTTATGTAACCTGCACGCGCACACCCTCTTGGATAAGGAAAATGTATGACGCATGCACGCTAGCAAATTCCGATAAAGGATCTAGTTAGTGACTTCCACTAGCAAATGAAGGAGCAACGGAAAGAACTCTCGGTCTTCTCTAAGATCACGCTCCGAGGGATAGTTACTTAATTTGGTACTTAATTTGATAATCCTTACTACTTAAACTACGGTGCGAATTACTGCTCGACTCGGTTCTAAATAAGTATCGTTTTAGATATGAACACGATTTTCAATATGTATTTTTGATTATTACTTTATATATGTATATATATATTAACAAAATGATAAAAATTTATATTTTAAAATATTTTTCATGATAAATCTAATGATACTATTTTTACTTCATGATGATGAGTAATACACTATACCGTATGCGAAGTGGTGCCCGTATAAGTATTTCCTGGAATATCCGGAACAGGTAACGTACTCGCTAGAGATTCTAAGAGATAAGAGGACCTCTTGTAGAGATCCCAGACACCTTTTAAACTAGGAAACTATATCCCTACATTTAAGGAAGCCAGAGTTCGACTCGGAGATAAGTTTATGTCTCTTACGACTCGGAGAACCTCCTATATAAGGACCCGAGGACCTCTCAAGAAGAAAAGTTTTACAAGCCATACAGATCCTACAGATTCTACCAGAAGCTATAAGCAACTACAGAAGTCTCCAGCTGTTTAGATCTACTCGAAGGAACCCCTTATTAGGTTTAGATCCAATCTAGGGTAGCCACTGACACCCTTTGTAAAGATACTCGTGATTTAATATATACCAACAGGACATAGAGTTATTATCCTAAGAGAGGCCCGAATCTGTATAAGAATCCTTGTCCGTGCATCTTGGTACTGCTCGGCGACGGCCCCAGGGTCCCTACCCTTCAATAAATTCTCTGTCTCATGACTACCATAGGACCGGCGGTTTACCAGTTGTCGACACTTCACCAATCTAAATACTTTTTAACTTACTAATAGTCAAGTTAGAAAATTTTAACTACACGTTTTCTAAAATATCTCTTATTTTAGAATAGAGGTAGCACAAAAAATTTAGGAGGCTAGTTAGACAGTTCATCATGAGAACGTTTTGTGGCGTGATAGTTGATTTTGTGTTAGTGCTACCGTAATTTCTTGTGACAATCTGCACATAAGATACGTGTTCTTGAGCAAGTAAATACCATGTGTTTTTAATGTGATAAAATATCAATTAAACAAATTTGAAGTGAATTGGTCCTCATGTAGCCAAATGTGTATATTATATTTATAGTGTACAACGTGGTTTTTTCACTCATACATGGATGTCCACCGATTATCACTACCTCACAAAACACTTGCACTGACGGGCGCAAAACCGTCTTCACTGACGGGTTTTGCGCCCGTTAGTGGAGATAAAAAAAATCCACTGATGGGCGGCCACACCCGTCAGTGAAGATATACTGAAAAACAAAAAAAATGGCAGCCCCCATGGAGGCTCTGACGCTTCCGTAGCTGCTCCTGCTCTAGCGGCGGCGTGGTCGGTGGTGCAGCGGCCGCGGCTGCGGCAAGGCACGCGGCCATCTGCTCCCTGCCGAACTCGCAACGCGCAAACTCATCCGATCCTCCCCGAACACTGACTGGATCCCCTCCACCACTACACAGCAGTAGCAACCACCATTCCCATTGCAGTTTCTTCAGCATCAGCCACCAACCGCTAGGAAAAGGTAAACATAATGTGCGATAAAACGATCAGCAAAATAACGGGGATTACCAGGGAGCCGATGTCAGTGTCGATATTGGTGGACCTGATGGTGGAATCACAGTCGTTGAGGAGAAGTCAAGGCGGCACAGCGGGGATCCCTCCCTGGCGGCGGACTCAGCCCCGAGCTGCGGCGTGTTGGCTGGGGTGGGCGCGAAGAGTTGGGCCGGGGACCTGGAGACGCCGAGCAGCGCGTGGATGCGGCGGATCTGGAGCCCCGGCGAGGGAGAGGGTCTCCGGGGCGAGGGAGAGGGTCTCCGGGGCGGGGGAGGCGGCCGAGTCGGAGGGGAGGTCGAGGAGGCGGGGGAGGGGAGGCGGCCGAGTCGGAGGGGAGGTCGAGGAGGCGGGGGAGGGGAGGTGGCCGAGTCGGAGGGAGAGGATGGAGCGGCGGGGGCGGGGGAGGTGGCCGAGTCGGAGGAGAGGATGGAGCGGCGGGGGAGGAGGAGGAGGAGTTGGTGGCCGGCATTCTGTGGAGGGGCTAGGGTTGGGAGGAGGAGGAGGACATAAGAGGAGTGAGCGGCGGAGGGAGGAGGAGGAGAAATGAGGACTTGAGGAGTGCGGCGTTCGGGAAATTTGGGGACTTGAGGAGTTGAGGACTTGAGGAAAAAAACATCACTGATGGGTCGAAATTTGGGCCTGTCAGTGGTGTAACAAGCTCTACTGACGGGCAAAAATTTGCGCCCGTCAGTGGTACCTCCGGTCAGTAGAAATACAGAACCACTGACGGGCGCTGTTTTTGACCCGTCAGTAATTATTTTTTTCACTAAACTTAGACCATCTACTGGAATAACCACTGACGATGACTTGTTCGCCCGTCAGTGAAGAACAGTATCACTGACGGTTTTTTTCTGCACGTCAGTGAAGACTATGTAGGAGATGTGTTTTCTAGGGTAGTGTATCTCTAACATCCACTCGCCTTTAAGATTGGTGATGTCCATTTTATTGTACATTTTATATTTTTCACCTTTTCCTTTAGCATTTGACCGCTATTTCCTCCAACTTCTCTGTCCTCACTTATTTTGCTCTCACTCACTCTCTCTCTTTGGTTGCTCCCTGTGGCGGTTGACGGCGAGTAGAGGAGGTGCGTCGGTCAGAGGTTGGACTTCGGCAAGGTGTGCGGTTGCACCTTGGCGTGGACACCAACGACAGGGAAGTTGCCTAGATCTGCAACAATCTGATCTGTCAATGTATTTTGTTTTCCATTTTTCGGAGAAACTTGTTCATGTGCTTGAACGATTTTGTTTCATGATGTTAGATCCAAAAACTTTGGTTTTTCCATAAGATTCAAAATTTTGGGTTCTTGAACCTGTAAGCTTGTTTGTGATCCAAAAATGTTTTAAAAATGTATTGTGCATGTTTTGTGTGTGATTTTTGTAACGGAAGTTGTTCATGTTCTTAAACAATTGCTTGATGATGCTCGCTCCAAATCTTGTGGTGACGAACCTTTTTCCTGTAGTGCTTGTTCATGGAGTGTCCATCTCGAAGTGCTTGAACAATTTCATAGATATTTTTTTGTTCATGAGATGGTCAACATATGGAATGGTGAAATATGCATGATTTTTTTGCTTGTTTATTCATGGATTTTTGTTTCTTTGTTCATGAAACAGTGAAGATTAAACCATTGTCAAAATTTGAAACGTAAAAGAAAAATGCAAGGAAAGAACACTATGAATTATGAATTCCTTTTTTTTGGTTTGCCATGTGTGACAGAAACTATGGTAGCACAATTTGGTAATGAAATTGATCCAGTAAAATTTGGTACCATCATGATGTGTTGATCTTAAATGCTCAAGAAATGGTCCAGATCCAATTTTTCCTGAGAAATGATGTCAGGAAACGTGGTTTATGCAAATTGATGTCATAAAATTTGTTGGTGACGGAGGTTCATGGGAGCACCAGACAACAACTTTTATGTTTGAATCGTGTAATTATTATTTTTCATGATTTTTCTTCAATCAAGTTCATGATCTCTTGGCTCTTGTATGAACGTAACCATGAAAATGTTTGTCCTCGTTTAGAGAGAGAGAGAGAGGGAGAGGGGGATAAAGAGAGATGATTAAGGTAGGAAGGAGAATGAGATGAGGATGGAGCGTAGGTTTTTTTTTACTCCCTTCGTCCACAAATGTAAGGCGTGCACAGAATTTAAGACTCAACTTTGATCAGCAATTAAGCTAATAATATTGAATTATATGACATAAAAGTGGTACCATTGGATTCATACTCAAATATATTTTTAAATGATATCACTTTTGTGTTATATAGTATAATATTTTTAGTTTAATTACTGGTCAAAGTTGAAACTTAAATTCCGTGCACGTCTTACATTTATGGACAGAGGGAGTAAATGGAAGGACCTGCATGATAAGAAATTAATTGAGTCGAAGATGTGTATTACATGGGAGTTGCACGGATCTTGAAACAACACAAAAAATAAAGAGGACGTCCACATACGAGTGAATTGCATCTTGTAGCTGATCCTAACAGATTGAGAGAAACTCTTCTTCCGAAGTCCACGTCATTCACGTGCGAGCGAAGATTCGATCGATCGGTCGCAACTCGCAAGATACGGTCTCGCATGGGTCGCCGATACTTACGCGTCGCGTGCAAGCGCACAGCAATTGCCAGCCGCCCAGCCCTGCCTGATCGTGCCTGACCCGTCCAGCTCCCCTGTGATGTAGGGCAGCGCATGCATGCATGATGCATCACTGCATGCTCAGCTCAGTTCAGCTCAGCTCATCTGAAAGCTACAGACACCGGCCCGGACCTATAGCCGTTGACTCGTATGAACCGATGCGATGCGAAGGGAAAGGAAGCGAGCCTAGCTAGCTTACCACCCAGAGGCCCCACTGCACTGCTGCAGCACTGCACTGCACTGACCCAACCCAACACGGCCATCGATCGACAACGACACGATCGCACGCGCATATGCAGCTCTCTCTCTCTCTCTCCTGTCTCCTTCCCCTCGATCTCGATCGTCACGGCGTGGCTGCTGCCTGCCGGTGATGCAGGGATTCAGGGATTCGGCTGGCCCTGGCTCTCCGGGTAGTGGAAGCAGAAGCAGAGGACACAGGGGAAGCAGCCAGGAACAGGGCATGGTCATGGCACGCTACTGTGACTACGTCTAGTGCCTGGTCACTAGTGGAGTGGCCAGCCAAACCAAAGGCTTGGCAGCTTCCATTATAGTAGAGCTGCTGCTGCCGCTGCGTGGGTGTGCTGTGCATGTGGGTGTGGGTACCCACCGGGCTGGCTAACCAGCCATGGTGGTGCTGCATGGGCCCACGCATGCACTACTAGCTTTGAGTTCTGCACGCCTCTGGTTTTACCAAAATGCTTGAATAATTAGGCATGGAATTTTGCATGCAAGAAGGTGGTTTTCCATATTGGAAAATGGAAAGAAGAGCAGAGTGTATCATAACCTAGGCAAGTCCAGCATTCTCTACTTTTCCGTGGTACTCCTTGTTGCAGAACGCCAAGAAATCCAGCGCATCCTCCTTCCCTGGCTCGAACGTTGCATCCATGAAACGGCAGCTGAATAAGCGTTTTTAGACTTTTTAGTGCGTTAAGGGTTCTATATTTTTTCTGGGAGTCAGAAAAAGACGCAATGAGTAACAACTTGACTATTTCTCAAACTCTTGTTGAAAAGAAAAACTATTTCTATGAAAAAGGAGACTAGCATGCATCGCATGCTGTTGGACTTTACGTTGGTATTTCGTTATTCTTTTATTCGCGTCGCTCAGAAATAAAAGTTTCTTTTCCTGTGCTTGCTCTACCGTTTCAGTGTTTTCTGGGTGCACAGAAAAGGGGGAGCACAATGTCTCGGATTTGTACTACGTAACAATATATATAGTTCAGATGTACCCATTACCATATATATTCACAATTCACACAATAATAACTTGTTGACAATTCTTAATGCCCATAATCAGTGAACAACCAATAATCTTTTCACAATCTTTTTTTGTTTCCAGGGCTAAACAACCAAGGTGGAGCAAGCTAGCTTTTTTTTGTTGTTGTTGTTGGGGAAAACAGTAGGAGAGTATCCTACTGTATTTATTCATTTTGAAATAGACTGTACAAGGTTCAAGCTAAACTGTACAAAGCTAGGGATTACAAAAAGGGCTGTTGCATGGAACTAAACAAAAGTTGAGTAAGCCTTCTTTCTTGCTCTATGCGTAACAAGAGCAAGCTAGCTTACTTTTTGCCGTGAACAAAATGTGTGTTTGGCATCGAAACAACAGAGATGATAGGCAGTTGCCCTAGCGGGCTAAAACTAGGTGCTTGTTTGGCACTACTGAAAGATGCAGCCACCTGTGAACCCAAATCTTAATTAGTCTACTCGTGTTATACATGTAGCCAGCCGAGCCGACTCCAGTGCGCGCGCGTGCGAATTATCTTAAATATTGTCGTTTTCCATGTAAACTTCGCGTGTTAATTCTCTCTCTCTCTCGTGCTCACTTCACTGTTATGTGCTGCAAGTTGCAAACTCGTTAATTGTACCACTTGCCGGGTTATAAATAGCAGCTCATCGCCACCACCACCACGAACACCCACACCCATTCGCCAGCTCCCGAAGCCACTAGCTCGCAACAAGCTAGCTTCTGCTTACTTACACAGCTCGAGCATATTTTAACATCATCGAGCAGAGATGAGGCGCCGGTGCGCTCTGACCTCCTCACCGCTCACCGCTCTCGCCCTGCTGCTGCTGCTGCTGCTCCTCGTCTGCTCCACCCACCACGCAGTCGCCGCTCGCCTCTTGCCTCCTGCCACTGCTCCCCACCAAGGTACGTAGTAGCAATACTACTCGATCTCTGAAGCTCTGTTCTGACTGCCGTGCCGTGATGATGTTAGCTAATTTGGGAGCTGCGTTTGTTTGCAGAGAGTGGCGTCGTGAAGGCGGCGGCTGCATCAGACGGCGGCGTGGTGCTGCAGGAGGAAGCTGCAGGCGTCAATGGCGGCGCCGAGGTGGTGTCCGAGGTGACGGCGAGAGGCGTGGCGGCCGCGGCGGCGGAGGAGGAGGAGGAGGAGGCGTGCGAGGATGACTGCATGCAGAGGAGGCTGCTCCACGACGCGCACCTCGATTACATCTACACGCAGCACAAGGGCAAGCCATGAGGGAAGGAAGGAGATGTGCGCTTGCTAGAAACCAAGTTGACACAAGGAATCATCTGGTGATGATGATAATAATAACAAATCTACCTGCTGTTTTGGCTATATCTCCGTGAATGATCCCGTCCATCTAGGAATACATATGCGTGTGATCGACTGTCACGTCATCGGTTTGTACATCTCTAAATAGTCTACTAATATACATGGTATCGTCTTCTTCTTCTCCAAGTGTTTGCAGACAGAGTGCATGTGCAGTGTAAGATGGTGAAAGCGATGGCGATTTCTCTCTAGCTAGGCTCATATGCTCCGGCATGCAGAGCAAGAGTGGTTTAATCTGTGACAAACTTAGGATTTTAGTAGCCTCTCTTGGCATGATGTGAATCTGTGAATGCGCGTATCCGTACGTTGCCATGTTATATTAAAGAGTACTAGTAGTACATATGCATACGCACTTGCATTTGTTTTCTGCTGTCCGTATGTCTGCCGTCTTACTCTGTCTGCCTGCGAGGCCGTGACGACCCCTGCCTGTCTGAAACCTCTGAATCCCCCTGCCTTCCTAACCACACCTACAAATATTATCTTTTCTCCCTTCCCCCTGCTTGTCCCCAATCTATCTCTCCAAGAAATACAACCCAATTCTTTTATCACTCCAAGAAAACAAACAGTACTGTGATCGGTCTGTCAAATCCATAAATTAATAGAACACTATACAGGCTCATCGCATCGATCGTAGCATATCTGTTCTGCAAGATTCCAGACGATGGTCATGGGATGGGCACAGCTTTGAAGCAATGAAATGTCAACACCGTGCAGCTACAGCTCCCTTTGATAAATCCGGGCTGACGAGGAAAAGAGGGACATGCCAAGATGCCCCCCACATGGTAGCGATTGGCAATGATTCGTTCATGCAGTGGCCCGATAGATCTCTGTTTGATGGCCTGATTAGGTTCTCTTTTCTTTTCGGTCGCAAAGATGCCGTGCATGGGAGCTTTGTTGGGATGTGTTTGGGCGGTCAAAAGTGATGAGATGAAACATGGGATGCTGGGAGTACTCGGCGCCATGGTGGTTGCCAACTGCCAAGCCTACCTAGCTAGACTATGGTCGAGGTAAGGCAGGTGCTGTACTGATGATGTACCTGATGTGTTTGCTGTCCACTCTTGTTCTGTTGCTGAGGATAGTGGACAAAGGCAATGCATGCCCGCTAGCTTCTTTCTCTTCTTTTCACCGGAGAGAGGGGGGGCATTTCTTATATGCCACTCGGGTTGACGAATGTTTGTTCTGCCACCTGAGTTGGAATGTTGTTCTATTTGCCATCGGAAACACGTGTCACTAGTGTTAATGCCATTTTCAACGCTTAAGCGTATGAAAAAGAGAGAGACCGAAATACCGGGCCTTGTTTGATGATGTGTCATAGAACAGTTGCGAGGAATAGGCAAGTAAGGCGCGAGACACGGCTCAGGTGTAGGCAGGCTCTGCCCTTGGTCGTCATTGTTAAGTCTCTAGTGGTAATGGTAGTGTCACAGAGCAGTGGCAAAGCCAGCAATCTGACGAGGTTTGGCGCACGCCATAACTGCCAATACGTATATACTATATTTTAAATATCAATACTTAACTTTTAAATTTCGGTTGTATTTGCTAAACATAAACTCCGCCACACCTCAAAATTATTCCTGCCTCCGTCACTGTCACAGAGCATACATTGTCTCCAGCGGTAAACACAATAACACGAAAACTAACTCAGCTCACGGATCCCTGGAAAGGAACGCAAACTGATCCATCCATTTATCCGTGGAATATAAAGATATTCCCCCTATCTCGACATCTTTTTGGTTTGGTTTGTGCCGATCGAGTGGCCAATAGTGCCCACTCACTCCATTATCCAATCAATCTAGCTAGTGATCAGTACAGTGATCTCAGCTCACTTGCTATAGAGAGCACTGTTGATCACTATAGACTACCAGTATTAGTACCCCACTAGTCCACTGTAGTGCGCCCGGGTGGGCTTGATTGGTTAAAGCTCACCGTGTCAGCTAGCTCCTCGCACGCCATGAATTATCTAGGAGTATCTGCAGAAGCTTCAGTTGCATGCGTCATTTCCGGCAGATCGGCGTGAAACAGAGAGGTCGGCCACTTGCAAAGTTGCAATCGGCTTGGAGCGAGAGCAGCACTTTTTGCCTGCACCAACACAACACCATGACCTATCTGTCCAGATTAATCTGATCATGGTCTCATGGATGGATCATGGATGTATGGATCCGTGCAACGTGTGCCTGGGGAACAGGAGTCAACTTGGTCAAACTTATTTTATCGAGTAAGATATATCTATCTATTTATCTATGCATGTAGGGACGTGTCGTGTACACAGTTAATTAGGATGAACTCGATCGCAGGTGATAAGTGTCAGCTGGTTGAGTGGCCGGCTACATGCATGCTCATGCCCAATGGTGGTCGGCGAGTGTACATCCACATGGATGTGGCGTGCAGTGGCAGTGGCGCCCGCCGCAAAGCACGGGTGGTAGAGCTGCCGCATGTAGCCGGCCGGTAGCTAGGTACGTGGAACGCCTACGTGCATAAACTAATAATTTGATTTGCTATTCTAAGATGCTCGACCTATATTACATATCATTAAGACAAAATTTACATAAAAGACTAAAAATAACATATTTTTTAATATGTAATTATGCAACTACTGTTTGGTAAAAAAGTCATTTTTCATAATTGTGGACCGTGAAATAAGAATTTCTCAACCGATTGAGAAACAGAGGATTTCTAAAACATATAGTACTTCTTAAGTCTTAAATAGATGACACAATTAGAAAGCTTGCAACTAAGTTTCTCTATTTTTAACAACTGACCGTAAAAATTTTTATCTAAAATGGTATCGTTACAATTGGCATGAAAAATAGTTTCATAAAATAGGTTCTTTTCTACTTGAATAAATACACAAAATGTAACGGTTTAAAGTTACAAAGCCAAGAACGTCATCTATTTTGGAATAAAAATGTAGTATTTGCTACAACTCTCACACTCACATGATGACCTGTGTACATTTGGGGGAGTTCGGTTTCATTCCACGGACCGCGGTCCATGTATCTATGTTCAGCTTCAGAAAATGCAGGTATTAGCTAGCTAGCTAGCTAGCTTCCATGCTTTCTGGAGTAGCTAGGAACGCGGTTTACGCTCTTTTTCTTGATTGCGATCGATGCAGTGGTGACCATACAGAGTGTGTGTCGTGTAAAACAAACAAAATAAATCCATCAAAGATTCAAGTGGCTGCAGGTAAGACGGTGTTCAAAAAGAAAAAGAAAAAGATGCAGCTATGACACTAGAAGACTGTAGGGAAGCGGCATCTGCATTAGAACCCAGAGTAGCCGTTCGCTCAGTTTCCACATAACTCCTCCTCACTTACTCTTGACTCACTGTACCAAACTGAACTAGTATGACGATCGATGCGAGAGCAGGAAGAACCAGGCCAAGATTGGTCGCGGCTTGGGACAAATTCTGGCTTCTTTGCCTTTGACTTGGGTAGGGTTAGACTACTAGGTACAGCTATATCTTCTGGACCTGTATCTCTGCACGTAGTGTCCTTTTTTTTCGTATAGCTGCACGAACTGTCGTACTGTAACTGCACGCTAGCACAGCTGCACAGGGAAGTAACGTTCAATCTAGCCTGCAAGGGGAACCTCGAATTTGTGAAGTGGGCCACTGGGCTGCATGCTGGGCCGGGTTTAGGGCCGATCCAATAAGAGACCCGCTGTATGTGGGCTGGATAACTAACGTTTGGGCCATACATGGGCTGAATCATCCAACATGTTCAACTACTTAACGGCTGCGCTGCGCAACCAATGCACGCGCTGCGAGAGCATCTCCAATATACCAATATAGAGAAAGCAACTTTCTTTTATATCTTTCACATCTATTATATACTAAAAGTAGAATATAATAGAAAAAAATAAAAAATACTAGAAATTCTCAAAAAAAAACAAAACATTCGATTGTTAATTTGGTGGACCCTTTTATTATTAATAGATCACAACCGATAGATCTTCATAACTGTACCTAATCAGATCATAGCCGATAGATTTTTCATAACTGTACCTCAACATATCACAGGCAATATATCTTCATAACTGCACTTAAACATATCATAGCCGATAGATCTTCATAATTGTACCTAAACAGATCACATCCGATAGATCATCATAATTGTACCTAAATAGACGGCTCGATATAGGCTAGCAGGCCGACTCGCGATTTGAACTTTTATTTCCGTACTAATCTAATATCAAGCATACGAGTAAAAATACTAATCTAATATCAAACATGAGCAGGTAAAAAAATAAAGATAACCAAAACGTTTCCCACACAATATCTAATATCATGTGTACAAGTAAAACAATAAAGATAATTAAACAAATCATATCTGATAGATCATCATAACTGTACCTAAATAGACGGCTCAGTACAATGCCTAACAGGCCAACTCGCGATTTGAACTTTTATTTCCCGTACTAATATAGTATCACACGTACAGATAAAAAACATAAAGATAATTAAAAACGTTTCCGCACAATTGCGCGGGACACTGTGCTAGTTTAGAAATAACAATAAAAATATGTTATACAATAAGGTATTCCTTAATGCCATCTCTAGCAATTAATGCATGCATAAATATAGAATTAAAATTAAACTATAAAACATGAGTCTAAGTAAAGATATATTGTACAATTGAGAAAATAGTTATCTCTTAAGTGCTAAGATAAGGCTTCTTTTTCTTCTTTCTCTCTTTTTCAACTCAACAAAAATCCTATATGACGCCTCTAAGAGAAGACTAACATCACCCTATTAGAGATGTCCGAACGAATCCAAGACAGAAACTGAAACCGAAACACACCGTGCATGCAACCGGTTTCCTTTTTCCAACAGAACAGGAAGTGTTATATGCATGCTTACACGAACGATCGAGGCGCCATCGTTCCTCAGCTATGTATAGATTATTAAATTGCACATCTCGGCCTCCATTTATGAGTTATGACTATATATATTGTCGGTAATTCATCGACGATCATAGGTGTTGAATTTGAGAATAATTTTCTACTAAATTTAATCCAGAATGAAAACAGATAAAACATGACAGGAATTGTAGACAAACTAAACAAGACTACTGTCGTAAACATTATAAATATACGATCAGAAAAGCATATGAAACCTAGCAAATATATCCCGATATATAGCATCAGAGAATGGAAGAGAGACCCTATCAACAGAAACAAGAACATATACGTGACGGATGAAGGAGCCTGCGCAGCAGCGGCGTTGGCGTTGGCCTGCGCACCAGCGGCGTTGATGTCGGAGTTGTCCGAAGCCATGGCGGTAAAGTAGTCGACGATGAGGAAGGAGACGGATCAGCGAGCAGTCGCGCGAACGCTCCCCAAAGACCTTATTCGCCCTCACTCGTGCAAGTCTTCAAGGACATTGTGACTGTCTCTGTTTTTCTTGTCTATGTGAGGAGTGACCTCTTATCGACATTGGTCCGAGCTCGGCTCGATCACAAAACACGACGCGCATGCGAGGCGAGCGGCGGAGCAGGAGCGCGCGTGTATTAATCCTCTTCTCAAGCTCTTAGTGGAGGGTAGAAAACCAAGTCTTATATATTGGTGTAACTCCCTCTCCACTAGCAATATGGGACTAAAGTTCCACCATTTGCCATGCATGAATGGGCCTCTGAGATTTATTATGAATTATCGAAATTATTTAATGGGCATGGCCCATATAATTCCAACAATAGGTTGGCCCTTACAGTCTGAAGTCGATCAAATCGTGCGGCGCTAATTAGTACTACAAGATAACAACAGCTTAATCCTGGCACCGATCAATTGATTTGCTGCTTCTCCGGTGGTAACAATGGCCGTCGATGAGTGCATGGAGCCCGCCCTGGCATTCGTGATCGACAACAGCGCGGCGGCGAATGGTTCCGTCGACTCCCAGCAGTGGCTCGTCCCATTCCCATTATCCTATCATTACTTAGTAATACAGAAAATGCTTTTCTAGATAGTTTAAAATCGTTATTTCAGACGGTTTTTAAAACCCTCTGAAAACATCCATCGCGGATGTGAGGGTCTTATGCTAGATGGTTTGAAAACTGTATAGGATAGACGAAAACGGAGACAGTTGAAAACGACAAACCGTCTTGAATTGAATTTGCAATTTCAAAAAAAATAAAAAATTCGGCAGACCTGCTTGCCACCGGAGCCAGCCTCGCCCGTGCTTACCCTGCCGGATTAGCACCTGCCTCCACCGACGCATGCTTCTTCTCCACCTCGTTCTACGCCTTCTTTATTGCCTTGGCACACTCGTGTGGAAGCCACGACGAAAATGCTAGTTGGCCGGGATTGGAGAGAAGGATATACCTACCTTGGTTGCAGTTGGGCAAGTGGCAGACTTGGCGAATGAGGTCAATGGCGACCATCTGGAGGAGGTCGGGCCACTTAGCGATGGGTTCGACGTTGGCAAGTAGGTTGGCCTAGAGGTGCGGAGGAAGAGAAACACATGCATCCTTGCGACCACGTCTTGCTCTGTGGTGAGCGCGCTCACCATAAGGTTGGGTATGTCGGTGAGGAGCTGGTCACCTCCGGGCAGGTGACAGTGGAGTCGTCTAGTCGGGCCAGATCTGGTGGCGGTGGCTGAGAAGCCAGATCTCCCTTACCGGTGGCCGGGAGGCCAGATTTGGCGGCCTGCCCTTGTAGTTGCGTCAGTACCGGTGGAAGCGGCGGAGGCCGAAGGAGAGGAGGAGCGGCGGGAGGGGAGGAGAGGAGGCACGGATTTCTCTGAGGCGCATATTTCTCTAAGAGCATCTCCAACAGCATACCCATATTTTGCCTCAATACCCAAAAACTACCAATATGGGTATTTTGCTCAAAAAATGAGCTCCAACAGCATACCCATATCTGCATGGATACCCATAAAATATGGGTAGCCACCCATATTTTGCTACCAAATACCCATATGGGTATTTGCAACCTGCATACCCAAAACACCCAAAACCGAGCGCAGCAACCCAACCTCCCGAGCGGGAAAATTCATCGCCTCCCCGCCGCCGCTCCCCGCGTCGGCTTTGCCGGATTCCGGCCGCCGGACGCCGCCGCCGACCAGTCCCGCGGCTACCCCGACCTCCCGCCGCCACTCCCCGCCCCATCCCGCCGCTCGCCGACCTCTGCCCCGCCGCCCCCCGCCCCTGCCTTGCTCCTTCTCGCCGTCCGCCGTCCGCCGTCCGCCGGCCCAAGCCCCCGCCTCGCCCCACGGCCTACCAGCTGCCGCGCCGCTCCGGGTCGCCCGCAGCTCGCCGGCGCCGCCTCGCCCCACGGCCGAGCCCGCCGCCTTGCTCCTGCAGGCCGCCCGAGACCCCGGCTGCCCCGCCGGCGGCCCGCCGGCCCAAGCCCCCGTAGCTCCCGCCCCTGCCTTGCTCCTTCTCGCCGTCCGCCGTCCACCGGCCCAAGCCCCCGCCTCGCCCCACGGCCTACCAGCTGCCGCGCCGCTCCGGGTCGCCCGCAGCTCGCCGGCGCCGCCTCGCCCCACGGCCGCGCCCGCCGCCTTCCCTGCAGCTCGCCGGCGCTGCCTCGCCCCACGGCCGCGCCCAAGCCCCCGCAGCTCCTTCTCGCCGTCCGCCGTCCGCCGGCGGCTGTCCAGCCAGGTGAGCTCCCTGTTTTCCCCATTTTTCATATACCTACACTAGTTCTTTAAAACTAAAGAACAAATACTACACAGGGCATTTTCAGCTAATGGAACAGATACTTCACTTGACATTGGCATTTTCGGATTTGGGCT
The DNA here is from genome assembly GCA_019208055.1 of Stipa capillata. Classification (NCBI taxonomy): domain Eukaryota; kingdom Viridiplantae; phylum Streptophyta; class Magnoliopsida; order Poales; family Poaceae; genus Stipa; species Stipa capillata. The sequence goes on along the minus strand of JAGXJF010005443.1, from coordinate 255,225 downwards.
GAGAACAGATTACAGGGCATTTTCAGATTGCCTATTTGTTGCCTTAACTATATGATGCTGATTTCTCTAAAAAGAGAATCTAAGATGCTGCACATATTTCCATAGCTTTAAATCTGAGATGGATGTAATACTGCCATGTTGCTAACTGTTGATTGATCACTGCAGTTTTTGCTCATGTCTATTTGCTACGATGATTCCTCTTCCGAGGAGGAATATGAATGGGATGAAGACGAGGACATTGCCATGCTCATGTTGATGGACATGGAGAAGAACAAGCGGCCAAAACATGGCGGTTCCATTGTCGGCCGTGAGGTGATTCGTAGGAGGAGGCTAGACGGTCATAATAGGCTCATGCTCGATTACTTCTGTGCAAACCCGGTGTATCCAGAGCGATACTTTCGACGCCGGTTCAGAATGTCCCCGGATTTGTTCCTCCACATTGTCTCGGTGGTTAAAGGCATGATCCATTCTTCGTGCAGAGGAGGAATTGTACCGGGGCACTGGGACACAGCACTATCCAGAAGATGACCGCGGCATTGCGTATGATGTGTTATGGTATTCCTGCAGATTTGATTGATGATCATCTGGCAATGGGAGAGAGCACTTCCATCAAGTGTTTGAGGCAATTTGCGAAGGCGGTGGTTGAAGTCTTTAGGTCACAGTATTTGAGAGCACCCAATGCTCAGGACACTCAGAGGCTATTGGAGATGAACAAAGCAAGGGGGTTTCCAGGGATGCTCGGCTCAGTTGATTGCATGCACTGGAGGTGGAAGAACTGCCCTGCGGCATGGCATGGACAGTTCACCGGCCATGTGAAGGATCCAACCATAATTCTTGAAGCCATTGCAGATCACGAGACATGGTTTTGGCATGCCTATTTTGGAATGCCTGGAGCTTGCAATGACATCAATGTGCTCCACCGATCACCACTCTTTGCACGGTTAGCCAATGGAGAATCACCACCGGTGGAGTGTCAAGCAAATGACCGCACATACAACATGGGCTACTACCTAGCGGATGGGATATACCCAAAGTGGGCAACCTTTGTGAAGCCAATTTCCAACCCCCAAGGTAAGAAACAACTTCAGTTCCATAATGCTCAAGCAGCTGCTAGGAAGGATGTGGAGAGGGCATTTGGGATTTTGCAAGCCCAGTTTGCTATTGTGCGAGGACCGGCTCGGTTTTGGGACCAACATACGCTTTGGATGATCATGACTGCTTGTGTGATCTTGCACAATATGATCATCGAGAATGAGCGTGGCCAAGATTTGGACTACTCTTATTATGACTTCATGGGAAGGGTGGTGAATCCGCGTAGGAGAGAAGACCGCATCAGACACTTCCTCCAAGTTCACCATGAAATTCGAGATGCGGATACTCATGAAAGTCTTCAAGAAGATCTCATCGAGGAGTGGTGGAAATGGAATGGGCAACAAGATCACTAGTTCTACTTCTATGTTTTGTGTTATGTTTGATTAACTTTGTGTTATGTTTGATGAAAACAATCATGTTTACTTTTTTATTGTGGATTTATGAACTATGTAATAATTAAATATTATTCGTGTTTTATTTGTGTCAGATTTATTTAACATGTTTTTGATATTATTTACAGCATTGCATATGCACAAATATATGCGGTAGAAGTAGAAGCTGAAATATGGGTATCCGGATATGGGTATGCTGTAAAAGCAGAAATTTTTTTGGCTACCTAAATTTTCTCTCTCCTCTACCCATAATGAATTTGGGTACCCAAAATATGGGTATGCTATTGGAGATGCTCTAAGGAGTTAGGAGGGGCAGCAGGATGAGGAAGGAGGGTGCGACACTAGGGTTATTTTGGTATGGCGCGCGACAAGAAAAGGAGGGTGCAGATCTGGCCGGGCTGCCGGGTCATGGGCGGGCCCGTGCGAAGCTTTGCAGAACTGTCTAATTTACCTAATTTATTCGAGATGGTTTAAAACAAAAAATCACGTGAGATGTCATTTCAGATACGCAACGTTGCAGCAGCGCGGAGTCGGAGACGAAGCAGAGCAGCAGCTCGGTCGATCGGTCCTGCTGCTCCTGGACCTGGAGGCCCGCTTCCTGCTTGGTCTCCTTTGGCGACGACGAGGTCCTGCCGAACATCCCCCATCGGCCCATCCTCCCGACGACGACGCGTACCGCGACGGCGGGTTCGGAGTCCCCGCGTCCGCCGCCGCGGTGGTCGCAGGTCTGGAGAAGCGGATTCACCGCGGGGACGAAGGAGACGACGACGACGTTCGTGGGGGCGACGGACGGCGGGGGCTGCATCATCTGCATGGAGGCATTTGTCGCCGGCGACGAGCTCGGCGTGATGCCGTGCTCGCACAGGCACGGGTTTCACCAGTGCTGCATCGCCGATTGACTGGGCCGCAGCAACGCGCGCCCACTCTGCCGCCACGCGCAGCCGTCCTAGCGCGGCGAGGCCTGGGCCGTACGTGCATGGGGTGGTAGACTCGAAGCCCCACGATTTGTTTTGCGAAGGAGCGAATCCTATCTGATCGGAAGTCGGACTCCGAGTCCGAGTGCGATTGGTGCTTGCGCTCCGTCGCAGGCTTCCTTCCCTATATACATTGTCCACCACCATCAAATGTTGCAGCTAATGGTCATCACCCTGTAAGCTACGAGGCCCTACCCATCAGCTAGCGATCGAGCATCGATCGACCTCCATTACTTGCTCGGGCTCCAGCTATGGCCGGGCCGAGCGACGAACTCGCCGGCGCCGCCACGACGGTGTTTGAGACGCTGCACTACGGCGACGACTTCGTCCCAATCGACGATAGGTACCAACAGACAATTCAGATGGACGATCAGGAGTTGTCGCGCCACGAAAGTTTCCTCCCTGCGATGGCTGCATACCACCAGCTGAGTTCGGAAGGGATCTCGTCCCTTTTAGAGGCAGCAGATAGAGAGGCGTTGCTATCTGCGTCGCGCCACATCGCCGGCTTGGACATGGAGCCTCTCGACGACGACGACGACGAGCGATTCGTCCCGCCGGTCCCGCGTCTCCCGCGCGCCCGCCGAGATCCCTTCCATTACTCCCGCGCCGGTCTTGGCGGAGCCTACCGCGACGGTGGCGTCCCTGCTGCCCCCGCCGCGGCGGCCAAGAAGCTCGAGATGAGAAGGTACGGCGGGCCAGGAGATGGCACGAGCGCGGACTCCACGGGGTGCGTGATCTGCATCCAGGACTACGAGGTGGGCGACGAGCTCACCGTGGTGCCATGCTCCGGCGGGCACAGGTTCCACCAGAAATGCCTCGCCGTGTGGTTGGCGCGTAAGCGCCTGTGCCCGCTCTGCCGCCATCCGCTGCCGGCCGAGGTGCAAGTGCAACACGGCATAAATTAAGGCAAAACGAGACGTCGATTAGCTGTAATTTCGTGATCAACTGTCTGTCCTGGGTTAATTATGAACAATCTTGTAAAATTTGCTATCCTGCATCTCCTGGTACGAACAAAAGATGCGCAACTCTTTTGGATTTTCTCGAAAAGAGAGACGTCCTGTACACTTGCGGTATAGTTGCTTATGCATCGCCTTCCTCTTATGATGTACCAAATGGTTTCAGTCCTATGAAACGATTTTTTATTAGTGCCGGAAATGTATGTTCTTCCCCTGAATCAGAACTCTACCGTGCGGACCAGGCCCTGAGATGTCCACATTTGGCAGCTATCCCTCAAGGTCACCCTCCACCTTCTTCTCCCTTAACTCGCATCGAACCATTTTCCTGTCCCCCGCCTTCTCCCCCCCACACCTCCTCCCACTCACCTTTTCCGTTGCGCTACCAGGAGCCTTCAATGCCGTCACTGCCAGCCTGCATCATAGCTACCCGAGCTTTCGCAAGAACCTGATCGTAAAATTTTCGTTTTTGATTGGGTTTTCAAGTAAAAGTTCCACGGATTACGTTTTAGAGTTTGATTTGAGTTGAAATCCTCTCTACCATTCTTTGCTGAAAACTGTAATCTTTGAGTTAAATGCATGGGTATTCATGCCAAATGAAAGTTCAAAATTGTAGTAGATATTTTGCTGTGCGTCATTTTTTGTGTTATACTGTTGATTTTGTATTGTTCCTAATGGTAACATGAGTGAGTTTAATAAAAATATGTGCTTGTCCAAACATAAATTAACAAGAAATCAAAATTCAAAGAGCTAACTGAATTTATTTCTGTTACTTCTGTAGCAACACACCGGCATTCAGCTATATTAAAAATGACTATGATAGTGAAAATACCATTAACTTATGTTCTGAAAGCATCATAGTAATCTTTAGGGTCCGACTGCCGCTCAGTCGCCTGAGATTTTCTTAAATCTCAGTCGATTTGTTTTGGGCCGTTGGATCGAGATCAACGGCCAGCGCATCGTCTTCTTCCTCTGGCCGCTCCTGATCGTCTTCTTCCTCCCGACGCGCGCTCTCTCTCTCTCTCTCCCGACCTCCGACGGCTCCGCCGCCGTCATGTCCGGCGGCCACCGCCGCCGGATCAGGCCTCTCCTCTAAACCCGACGGCCGGCGCAGCTTCAACTCCGGCTCCGGCAACACCCCCCACCCTAAACCCTAACCCGGCGGACTCCGGTGATTCGGCCTCGCCTCCGCACGGCGCCGCCGCTCCGCGTCGTCGCCGGGCTCCGGCTCGGCGACGCTAACTCGTCGGCCTTGCTCGCCTCTGTCTCGCCGTCGCCTTCGCCGCCGCTCCGCGTCGTCGCCGGCTCCAGCTCGGCGCGTGCTCGCCCTCGCCGTCGCCGCCGCTCCGCGTCGTCGCCTGCTCCGGCTCGCCCACGTCGTCGCCCGAGGTTGAAGACGACTGAGATTTAAAAAAATCTCAGTCGACTGAGGAATAGCAAAACCGTAATCTTTAACATGATTTGATTTCCTCAAAGCTTTGCTACATTATAGAGTAAATCCTATTATATTAGCAACAGTATTGCATTACTATCTCTCTTTTCTACTTTATTTCTTCAATTGACGAGCCATTGGCAGGAATGGAAAAATCACATTGCCATTGTCAAAAATATGGCATCTTGATTAGTGTACTATGTATAATATATACATAGCTGACTCTGTTAAAGATTTTAGCCTGCCTCAGCTTCAATCTTGAGCTAACATTGTCATACTATATGAAAACCCTGTTTTCTTTGCGCCAAACTGGGTATCTATGTGAATATTAGTGATTAAGTTTCCACGTTGTTCAAAGTTTCTTCTTGTTGTCTGGTAAGTTATCCTTCCTTTACCAGCCTGTCCCCCATCCTTTTCTGTATGGTATTGCTGTAGTATCTATGAATAGATATTCAGATTGCACTTGTCAATTAACGTTCTGCACATGGACAAAAAAAAAGAAAAGAATTATGTTGTGTCGTTGTTCAAGAACTAAAGATATTGTGGAGCTAATGTAGGATCCCCAATGGTGTTCTAACTGCAGTCTAATGTTGTGAAAACCAAAAGGGTTCATCCTATTTTTAATGTCGTGAAATCCAAAAGGACAGAGACCATTTCACCACAGTACGAGGAAGACTCGTATAGGTACCTTCTGGTACGCAATACTAGAAGATGGCAAAGGAGACATGTGTTCTTACATTAAGTACTGATTAGTTGCAAGGCATGAAAGTGATGCAAGCTTGGAAGCAAAGTAGAGGTATTCATAACAATATCAGTTAGATCAATATTATGTTGTGTTGGATACATGGTTTTCATTAGGCCTTTTTTCCATTATCTATACTTGGGGGCTGGGTGCATTGTACCATACATTTTCCCTGGAACAATATCATAATTCTTTAGGGTAGCACTGTTATATTCTTCTAACAATTATTGAGCTACCATCAAACATGGTGATTTTATTTGTGGCAATGCACGGGGGTTCGTCACTTCATATTCACACTTTTAAGTAACGCAATTCTCTACGATGTGATTTTTATTGCCGCTGTCCATTGATTCTTGAGATTGCAAGGATCAATATGGCTTGCTTCATATGTGCGATGAAGAAAATTAATACTTACTGTATAATTTAAGTTCCCATATGTATCAATCTCTTTAGGTTAATAAATATGCGTCACTCATTTTTCTTGATATATCCAATAAGAATTTTCTAAATCTTGATGTTATGGTCAATAAGCTTAATAACTATTTTATATTTTTATTTTCTATTTAAATTATGTTAGTCAAGATGTGTCATGCACGGTGTACTATTACTAGTAAAAATAAATGTTTAACGGGTAATATTCCATAATTAATATCAGGACTATTTTTCTATGTCAGTTATTCGGCTTAAACACTTTCGGTCATAATCTTCGACTGCTACCCTCAGATCCTGACTAGGACCCATCCTACTTAGGAGTCTATAGTCTATTTGTGGAGCAACGCTCGTTGAAGGATTAGGACCATTAATCGCACAAATAAGGTACATAATAACTGACAGGTACTATTTGTGTACGTGCACGAAGTCACTAATAACAACCGCCATCCAGGCTGCGTACAGGAAGGAGTCATCGCTGACAAGAAACACGTACCAGACGTGTATTTCATCAAATGGATGTACATACGTATCTTCAATGGTTACAGCTGCCACCCCTTCAAAGGTATATGAAGGGATAGAAAACGGCAAGACAAGACAATCCACACACTTTACCACTCGGCCGATGTTCATCCGGACAAAGGAACTGGTCATTATCTCGAACTAATAGAGCACTTCAACTGTTCCATGCATTTTTATGAACTACTGAAGCACCACGTACGACCTTTAAAACATTCCTGAAAAATATGATTGTTCATACTTTAAATTATATTTTCTAAGGAAGATATTATTTACTATGCGTGCAAAATTTAAAAAATTGAGTTCTTTTTAGGTAATCTAAAAACATTGAGTGAACCAGCTCGCCATGCATGGTTGCGAGGCCGGCCTGGTCCGTACGTGCATAGGCTAGCTGACTCCAGGGCCAGCTCGGACCTTTCAAGTGGGTCTGGCCTTGTCGAGCTAGCCGAAAGTACGTCGGACTCCGAGTCCGACTGGCGAGTCGAATTCGTGCACTTGCTCAGTTGCTCTACAAATAATACAGCAGTCGACGCAGCTGCATCCGTTCCCGATCAATCGCCTGTTTCCTCGGAGGATGGACAATCATCAGCCAGCGATCACCGATCCATCCCCGTTACCTCCAGCCGCTGAAGCCATGGCCGGGGAGGTCGACGACCGCACCGTCGCCATGTGGGTGATGGCGCTGATGCCGGACGTCACACTCGACGCGAACATGTCCCTGGTTCGGATCGACGTGCAAGGGCAATCGGCTTCGGTATACGACGCGCTCGCCGGGGAGCTGCCGTTGCCGCACCACGATGACGGCGGCGACGTCTACGTATTTCTCGGCGCGTACCTGCGCCCGGAGGACGTCGCGCACCTCCGAGTGACAGAAGGAGCGACGCTGCTATCCGCGTCCCGTCGCGCCGCCGCCTGTTCGCGGGCATCGAGGAGGCTCGCCGCCGCGGCGACCAAGAACGATTCTTGGCGGATTTCGGCGTCACCGTCCCTGCCTCCGCCGCGGCGGTTGCGAGTCTTGATAAGGAAAAGTACGGCGGATCAGGAGGTGGCGTGGGCTGTGCAGGCACGAGCGCGGACGCCACCGGGTGCGCCGTCTGCATCGCCGACTACGAGGTCGGCGACGAGCTCAACGTGATGCCGTGCTCGGGCAGGCACAGATTTCACCGGAAATGCCTCGCCGAGTGGTTGTCCCGGAGCCGCTTTTGCCCGCTCTGCCGCCATGCGCTGCCCGCCGAGGAGCAAGACGAGCCCAGTGATTGTTACTGAATGCTATAGCAAACGTTGTTGTCAAAGAAACCACTCCATGGCAAAAACAAAGAAACCATTGTTGTCAAATTCACTGAACATTGCAGGTACATTATGTGCATAAGTAACGATCATTCCATCGACTGAACATTATGTGCACAGTTCTACCTGAACAACATAAAAAATTCAATGGTGAACAGAGTATAGGCGAGGAACATAACATTAGTAAACAAATACCATTGAGTCGCTCAAATCCATAAGTAGGTATAGGAAAGCTATATCTTGGAGAACAACACAGCTGTCATATTTTTATCAAGTAACACGTGCACCAAAAGAAAAACATCAAAGAGATAATCGGCATTAGTAGCGGCATAATCTGCAAGAGAAGAGACAGTCAATCTGCAACAGAAGAAATGCAGGTATGACCTGACCAACCAAAATTGATGTTTTCATATTTGAATCATCGTAAATATGTACTCCATATATATAATAATGTGTTCAAATGTGTGAGGCAAAAACAGAGATGTCAAAGTACACAATTAACAACCCACCAAATCTTCTATGCTGCAAATTGCATACAAAAAGACCTTCTGTGAGGCACTCTGTCGAGCAGGTGATAGGTATAGTGACATGCACGACCTGTCAAAAGGTTGAGGGAGGCGGAAGCATTAACAGTTCCAAGACAACCAACTATACTCACTAATTACGAACAAAGGGTGGCACTAATCGGTGAGGCCAGGTCGCTAGAGACATTGTAGGGGAGGAAGAAGTAGTCGAGGTCGCCGATATTGAAGCGGATGGGCAGGATGGGGGCGACGACACCGTTTTGGACGGCGGCTCGATGACGGCGCGCTCGACATTGGAGGGGCTTGACGGCCTAGCAGTGGAAGGAGAAGCGTCGAAGAACGACGGGGACGCCGTAGAGAGTGGAGATATATGGAAGCGACGCTGGAGGGGAGCAGAGAAGGCGATCGGTTCAGATGCCGAGTAGAGGGAAGGAACGAAGCGCTCAGCCCAGATCGGATGGCTGTAGGCGGCCGAGCTACTTCTAATCCAACGGTTACAGTAATTCCGGTGACGTGGTTGAATAGGGGCTAGCTATTTTTAGATATAAATGATTTCGGTGACGTGGTTGAATGTGAGGACAAGAAAAATCAGCACCAAGGACTAGCTATTTCTATTACTACTAATAATATATGAGAGTTGGTGAATGGTGTCACTCTTTCTCTTCTCCTTTAACCCTTCGCTTCACTTTTCACATTCCTAAAAAATCTTTGACAAAAAATAACAAACTAATTAACTTAGATATAATAAAGACTCTTAATAAATTGACTTAACCACCATCCTATAAATCTCTAACAATAAAATCACCACAACTCATGCTCTGTCTCTCCTCCATATCACCCTCCCTCCAAGCTGCCGCTGCCCCTTGCCGTGCTACCACCACCCTAGCCGAGCCACCTCCCCTCCTAGTCAGGCTGTCCTAGTCACCGATCAAGGGGAGGAAGAGGAGCTCGGTTGGGAGAAAGAGAAGAGAAGAAAGGGAAGGAGGAGGATGAGGAGAAGGACGAAGAAGGGAGGAAGAAACCATTGCCACCCCACCACTGCCGTGCGCCGCCACCGGTTGCCGCCACCTCCCCTCCTAGCTAGGCTGCCCTAGCCGCTGGCCAAGGGGAGGAAGAGGAGCTTGGTTGGAGGAAGGAGAAGAGAAGGGAAGAGAAGGAGAGGAAGGAAGAGAAAGGAGAAGGAAGAAGAAGAAGGAGGACGAAGCGGAATTTCGAGATTTTGATCAAATTCTATGAATTTCTGCCAATTTCAAAGTTCGTGCAAATGTAGTCTTTGATTAGTCCCTACTAGACGCCAGCCTGTGCATTTGCATAGGCTAACTTATCTTTACTATTACGTAAATGGCGATTGATGAAATGCACGGGCTAACTTATCTTTATTATTACGTAAATGATAGTGATGATGAGTGATTGTGTCACGCACATTTCTACCATGTAGTGGCTATACATTTGAATTTACTGGGCCCATAAAAAACTTACGGCCTATTTGGCAACATTAGGGAAGGGCAATTGGAATTTGGAGGAGGGAGTTTATAAGAGATTAGATATGGGAAGTTGATTTTTAGTCCCAATCCCTAGTTTGGTATATGACTATAATTACTAGTGGAAATTTTAGAGAGAAGTTTCTTTCCTTGTTTGGTTAGTGGGAAGTCATAAAGAATTAGTTTATAGAGGATAACATAAGTCATGATGAAGGGTTGTGATGTTTTCTTGAAAGCAATTCCCTTTCAATTCTCACCTCTCTCCATATTATTAAAATGGTGGGAGTTAGATCCTCAATTCCTATGCCTCATCCCTCTTGAATTCTCATGTCCACCAACCAAACAGATGATTTTATAACTCAGCACCTCTAAACTCTCATTTTCTCTTCTCAATTCCCTTCAACCAAGCAAACTATTAGGATATTGGATAACATCCTTGAGATACGCTCATAATTAGGGAGAGAGAAATGCGCGGGAATTGTTTTACACCGTAACAAACTGACCCAAGCGAACCCTAACAACCTCCTCAATTCTAATAGGGTGCAGTAACATGAAGATTGCTTTCTAACAATAAAAGATTGCTTTCTAACTTTGAGAATGGTGTCAGAGAGAATGGTTTGGTGAGTATATTTAGCATTGCCGACCAGTGTAACAACTGCAGAGGTGCGAAACTCAGGCAAGGGCGTGGCATAGGCCAAACTCGACAACACTTGTGGCTTGACGTGGCATAGGCCAAACTCTATAACACCTGTGGCTTAACGTGTAAGGTAAATTATTTTATCCGCAACAACGCACGAGTGTTTAGCTAGTAGTCATTGAGAACAAAAAATCCTCTTTTAAGAAACGAATAAAGGTTGTAAAAAAAAGATGTGGGCTTCGACCGTGATGCGACAAAACAGATCAGAACCTCAACATGTACATGCCGTACCAATTCAGGCTAGTACAATCCAAACAAACATGTGTCCTCGAAAAAATATATTCCAACAAACATCGCAATGGGCTCACTTCATACCGTCACCATGTTGGGCCCATAAAGCTAGACCGAATCATCAACGTGTCTGGCCTTTCCCTTTCCGAATCATCTTCGGACTTCTGATCCGACTCGGCGACTCTCATCAGTTCGACCGGGGCGAGCTGCCTGCACATATATTCCCACGCCATCGCAGCTCCTTCCTACAGATCAATCGACTTGGTAGTTCGTAGTTGGCAGCAGAACACACACAACTTGGTAGAACACAAACTCCTTCCTACAAATTGACTTGGCAGAACGTACACACGCAGCCGGCAGCCATGAGCGACGACCGTCCTCCCCAGCCCCGGCCGGCCCCAACCATGGACGACTACTATCAGTCCGACGGCGATGACGACGACGACTTGTTTCCGATGATGCCTCCCGACCGCCTGTACACGCGGGAATCGCGCCCGTGGCACCAAGAGCTCCGCGGCGCCTACGACTACACGGGGGATTTCCCCGTGTACAGTAACTACGACTGGGCAGGCGCCAGCTTCGGCGTCCACCCGCCGGACTACGATCGCGCGATACCGGTGCCGGCCGGTCCGGCAGAGCTCCTGCAGGGAGGCGTTGAGTCCGACGATCTCGAAGCAGGCCTCGGCGGGCTCCGTCTCGGCGCGTTCGGGCTCGGGGAGGAAGATGCTCAACTCCTCCTGGTCATGGCAACGGCGGCGGACCTCTACCTCGGGTACGTGCAAGAAGCGGCCGGAGAAACTGGCCTTGGAGAAGGCCTGGACGACGACGACGATGAAGAAGCGTACGGCGGCGGCGGCTTCGGAGCCGTGCCGGCCTCGGCCGTGTCGGTTGCCGCGCTGGAGGCGCACGTGTACGGTGGCGGCGCGGTGAACGATGGGGCCCTGTGCGTCATCTGCATCGAGGACTTCGAGGTGGGCGACGATCTCAGCGTGGTGCCGTGCTCGTGCAGGCATACGTTCCACCGGAGCTGTCTAGCGGAGTGGTTGGCCCGCAGCCGCTTCTGCCCGCTCTGCCGCCATTCACTGCCCGCCGAAGGCGAGGAGCAAGAGTAACAACACGGCGCAAGAAGTCAGCTAGGTTTATACTAGTAGTAGTTGACCATGGATTAATTGCCTGTATATTATATTGTAATTAGTGTGACGACCAGGGTTTTTGATTTGATTTGCTGGAAATCTTGGTCCACACAAGAATACACAAAAAGGATATCGGGGACAAAGCTAGTACCTCCAAATGCCTTCCGGCTGTACCAAAAGCATTGATGAACACATTTAGCATATCACGATTCGGCTCAGTTCCTTCGGCCTCCATCAAATGAATGTTTTCTTCATTTCACATTCAATCACAATCACAAGGATCCAGAGTGACCCAACACTGAGCAAGGTGGGTAGGCAAAAGGAAAATCGTTGCAAGGAGAAAAATTGTTAACCGGATTACCTCGGTATCTACATCCAGTTTGTGCTGACCTCGCCTTGGCACCCCGCATACTCTGCCATCTCCATTCCGCAAGCTGCGCTTCTGCTCGACGGTCAGTGTGTGCAGCTCCATGCGGCCGCCTCCCGGATGTGGCGCTCCACCTCCTCACAGTCCGCGGCGGAGGTGTGCCCCCGCGCCGATCAAGACTTATGAGACAGCCACCGGGGGAGGCAGGGCTCTTGGGCGGCGGCGGCGACAGAGGGCGGAGGCCCGGCGAGCGGGGTGGTAGAGGTGGGCGCGGGACAGGGCCCACAAAGGTGGTGCAATATGTTTTTTTTTCATCAAAAAAGGGTCCCTTCGATTGCACAGGTGACTAATTTTTTTTAAATTCCAGTCACTTTTCTGATCCACCGTTAAATGTGGCTCTGACGGTTCTGATCTTCATTTCTGGTATTTTGCTGCAACCAAACTGGGCTTCTGGGCTTTCTCTATGTTTTGAATCTGGTAATTTTTCTTTCGCGCTTGCTGGACTGGACTTCTAGATGTAAGCAGAGTTGGGCTTTGTGTCTAGTTTTTTTGTGTGCAAAAGGCAAAAAAGCCCTACAGAACTTTTGGATCACGTAGCAAATAGTGGTTTCAAACATCTTGTTAAGTTTGAGCCACTGATTTCCAACCCTTGGTCAAAAAATAAAAATAAAAAATTCTATTAGTGCAAACAAATATTCATCCAGAAAATAATCCCAACTTCTATTAGATAACAAGTACTAGTCCAAACATGATCTTAGTTTCACAACAACCACAAAATGAGTTTAACCATGTTTGACAACTCGCACACGGAAATACTTGCCATAGTGTTACCACAAAATATAGTTTAAACTGACACTAGAGAACTCCGAACATAATGGCGAAAACTGCACCCTCTGTGAAGAAAGTCATCAGAACTTCAGTCTTTTTGGCGAGCAGCTTGTGCGACAAAGCTTTTCCATCCCTGCATTAGCGCCAGCCGGCAATCAGTAGAACATATCTTGTAATTTCCATAGACTGACACATTGGATGCATCACAAGCATGACATGGCCTGCTTTTTTACCTTCATTTGTTTGACAACTTTGGTAGTAATCTTCTGCTTAGGCATAAACTAATAAACAGTTACAATCTAACATATTGCATAAGTGTTCAGAAGTACATAATGAGTGGCATGCTATTTGGTAGGACTAAGAACAGTTCCAAAATTGCGCTGTAACACTACTGGGATTGCAAGAATTAATTTTGTGCAATTACTTAGAAACATGAGTGCAATTGTCTAGCGCGTTAAAATAAGAAGATATGTCAGCTAGCTGCTCACATTCTACACCAAATATAATAATTCATAAAAAGCATATAACCTTCGGAAAAAAAATTATCACTAGTAGCAAGCGTTGAAAAGACAAAAATAACAGTTACAATCTAACTTATTGCAAAACTGTCAAAAAGACAGAATGAATGACCTACTATTGGCAGCAGCAGGGGCGGAGCTCCATCGGGGCCAGGGGTGGCATTGGGCCCTTGGCCCCTCCAAACATTTGTGCAATTCTAATAATTAGTAGTGTTTTTTAGGTAGTTTAGCTATTAAGCCTGAAAATAGCTTCAATAAATGGCCTAATTACGCCTTGGCCCCTCAAAATTTTCCTCCAAGCTCCGCCACTGGGCAGCAGTAAGAACACTTGCAATTGCACATTAGCTGCTGGGATTGCACCAATTAATTAGGCACATGAGTGCAATTGTTGATGGCGTTAAAATAAAAAGATCTTTTTAGATAATGGAAAGATAAATCTCTCGGTCTCTGCATCCTAAGATGCACAAAGCTATAATTTATTGCAAAAGATGTAAAGCGTCAGAACAAGTCGGCTTACAAAGATGACAACAAAAAAGGTCATCATCCAGAGGGCAGCATATGCGACAGTCATTTTCTCCAACATCCACTACAACTCTATCAGCAGGGACCAAAATGATTTTGGGTGCGATAGCACGGTAACCAACAGAAGGGGTTGGCACTCCCTGAAAACGCCTTCAAGAAAGGAACGCTACTCGTACGCCGATGTTGCCGAGTCCAATTATGTCGGATTTAAAATTTTCACCCCTAAAATAGAGTTCCGAAATAACACCTTCAATAAAAAAACGATGCATGCACGTCGACATTGCCTGATGGAGTCTAAAAAGAACAGATCATGGGGGCCCCCGGGAGAACAAGCCTCCTCACACTGCATCCATACCAATGCCACCATCCATCATCATCACCGGCCTGCGCCTGCACACGTTGGCCGACTCCCGACGCAACAAGGAAAGGCTGCACACACCGGAGCCATAGGGAAAGTTCACCAGGAACAGGATGAGCAGCGCCCACGCTTCCCGGCAGCTATAACGCATGCACCGGATTGGATCTGGGCACACCGGCCCAGATCTGGCGGCCCTCGTCGTCCCTGCACGACCGGAGCCGTGGGAGCCGGCGAGGAGACCACAGGGACAGGGGACAACAGCGCAACGAGAAATGGTCGTCACAGTCGTCACACCGGCTTGCCGTTGCGTGCCGCCCGGCTGTCCCCGGCGTGGATCTGCGCACGCCAGGTCCTGCCAGCCATCTAGCGACATGGGCGACAGCGAGAGAAAGGCCGCCGCTCGCCGCGCACCACCAGCTGCCTGGACCCGCCGCTCGCCACGTCGCGCACCGCCTGCCGCCTGCAATGCGCCAAGTCTGAGCCTGCCGCATGCCTCGCCGTGCGCCTGGATCACGCCAGGTTAGGACTCACCGAGCACCTCCTTGCGCCGCCTGCCGCCTGGATCCCGCCAGGTCTGGACTCGCCGTGCGCTGCCTGCCGCCTGGATTGTGCCTAATCTGGGCCTACCACCGGACCGCACCGTGCCGACACCGTCGGGAGCAGCCCGGGAAGAGCCGGTGATGAGAAGACGCCCCACCGCCGCCGTCTGCCACGTGGGCTTTGCCCGGCGGCGTCCTCCGGCGGCGGCAAGGGAGAGGGGAGGAGGGAGGGCTCAGTGGAGACGGTGGCGGTGTGGCCGCCCGAGCTGCCCCGCAGAGCGACGCGGGGACGTGTTAGGTTTTTTGATCGTTTTGGTGGATGGTAATATAGATGGTAAGAAGATATGCCAGCTAGCAGCTTAAATCCTACGGCCAACAAAATTCATAAAAATCAGATAACCAGCAGAAAAAAGAAATTTTAAATAAGAAAAAAAATTAGAAATTAACAACATTTCGCCCACATAGGTCTTTGTCAAGCAGTGGGTGAGAGGAGCAACAGCACCCCTTCCGTGAGCTCGCAGATGATCAATTAGACTCGTGGTTTGCGCTTCAGGCAGATGAGTCCCTTTTGTGCAGACAGCATCGGCAAGCTAATCCTCCGCGTTAACCAAAAAGAGAGGATACGCACAAAATTGAAAAACAAATAAAAAGATCAACCTCTTACAAAGATCATAGAAACAGAACCACCTAAGAGAACAACAACAATATACCATAAGAAGTGCAATTTGATCAAGGTGAGTGTGCAAAACTAGTTATATAACTACCAGTCTTGGTTGCATGGTAATAATCTACAAAATAACTAGCAGCATTTTTGTTCGTAAGCTCATAGAAACTATATGCGATTCTAATATTAAAACATGCCAAAAATCTATGTGTCGGTCAGGTTTTAGTATACAGATAAAAAAGGGACTTGTCATAAACTACCTGCAGAATAGTGTGAATAGTTTCTTCACATAAATAAGGATTGAAAAATAGAAACAAGTCATCAAATTGAAGACAAATATTTGATGCCTTGATACTGAATAACATGCATTAATTGTCTAACTGTAGCTACAATGCTTAAAATCTCATCAAATTGAAGACAAATGTTTGATGCCTTGATACTGAATAACATGCATTAATTGTCTAACTGTAGCTACAATGCTTAAAATCTAAAACTAAGGCCCCGTTTGAGACAGCTCTAGCTCCACGAAAAAGTGAAGCTAACCCATAGCTTCACTTTTCGTGGAGCTAAAGCTGGAGGTACATCGAAGATGATTAGAAGTCATATTTTATTGATATTGTATACTAAAAATGGATATATAAACCATTTTATTTTAGCTTTTAATCTTCAAATCTGACGTGAAGCTGGGAGCTGGAACTGTCCCAAACGGGGCCTAAGTAAGTCGTGTTGGCAAATTGAAGACTGGAAACCATGGTACACTCACAAGTCATAACAGAGCAAAGCTTTAGTGTTTTACCGGAGAGAGCCCAGACCGCAGAATTGTTGACGCTCTTGCAATCCCCCAGCTTGAGGACCCTCAGGTACCGGAACGAGCCGAGGTAAGCCAGCCACACCGCATCTACGGCGACAGTGCCGCTCAAGTCGATCCTCCATCGAGTGTGAAAAACCAAGCACAAACCACCCACACGCCGCAAGAAACCATAGATCTAAGAAAGAAACAGTGCAAACCCGTGGTCTTGTGGTACAAAACAAAGGGAGGATCTCGGGCATTTCTACGCGGAGGAGGTGGATCGTTTACTCGAGGAGGGAGGGGAAGAGGAGACAGCGAGCGGCGAGGCGGAGGAGGAGCGCGTTGGCCAACTGCATGGGGAGGCGCTCCAGGGAGCAGCGCTGCCGGCGCCAGGCCTCCACAGTGGCTGGGCCGCGCACTGCTGCGTCCATGCAGCGGTCGACCAGCCACGGCTGGCCAGCACCGCTGGCGGAGCCCATGGCAAGTCAGGATTAACGAAATGGGCCGGCCAGAACTCAGCACGAATCATGGCGTAAAATCAAACGGTGCAGAAATCAACTGGAATGTAAGACTTCTCCAGGTGACTGTGCAGTAGCAAATCGTAAAGTAAAATACTAAAGAACTGTGTCACATCATGACATGAGGGGCCAAATCAGATGGAGAAGTGCAGGACTCAAAAAAGAGAGAGATTCAGGTGTACTCAAATGCAGAAAATCTTAAGCAAATGCAAAGGAAGGGGAAATAAGTACTCTACTCATCATCAGTACTCACATGAGCCTGGAAACTCATTTGACAAACACATATGTCAAGCAAAAAAAAATCTGACAGCTGATTTAACTTTTAGTAATTTTTATACTGATTATTCAATTAAGGGCTCTACTGTATGGCGACGTTCGCTCGTTAGGCTAATCGAGGGAACGTTCCGACAAACTCAGGAATCCGACAAGCGGAATTTCTATCTCGCACGAACTCCTGACGACCACCGGCTACCCGCGTAGCCCAGGCTGGCCCAAGAGGCCTGAATGGTGCATTCAGAAAAATAACATTTTCAGTCGAGAAGCGCACGGGCCAGCTTGAACCCTGGTCCTTCCGCCTGAAATGCTATGCGCGAACACCATCGCTCTACTGGTACGTAATAGTCCCCGTAGATACTTTACAGCTCGACCAACACGAGTTTATTAGTTCAGGACGAAAAGGCTCCATGCATCTGCATCAGACAAAAATAAGTCTAACCTGCAGCACTGACAAAAACATAGCCACTCATAACAAATAAAAAATTGGAGTGGAGTGCTTCATACAGGCTCGTGACTTCACTAATGCAAGGATCCAGAGGGAGCAGTAAGAGGAAAGGAAGGAGTCGAAGAGACGACGGCAGGGGTATGCGCAATCACTTGCGAATCAAGCGATAGCGCGAGTCATGTTCGAACGTAATTTTTTCCGCGCGCTCACTCGTTGTTTCTCACACACGTGAATTCAACGAAAGTATTGTACTTACGAATGTACATAATTAAGAAAAAAATCAATACTAGTCCTTACTTTATCTATACCTACTTAACAAGATCATTCGACGAACAGTTACCACTAGAGTATTGTTACAGTTATTTGTCTATTTACCAGATTGTTTAGTAAACAGTTACCACAATAGTATTAGTACAATTATTTGCCTAATTATCAAGCTGTTTAATAATGAATTTGTTACTAGATCATCTTTTATCAGATAATTTTTTATATATTTATCATGTATAATTTGTAGTCTAGAGAGGATCGTGAACCCGTCTAGAAAATGGTGGAACATAACAGCTCCAGCGCCCCATATATATAAGCCTAGAGGGGAAACATGTCTAGAAAATGGGTAATGTGTAAGGCTCTCCGCTATCTATTTAAGCCAAAAGAGGGAGTGATTAACTTGTTCAGGGTTGGGTGGAACATAACACTTCCCAACAGGTGTGCATCTAGTTTCCCTCCAGCCCGAGCAGCTGGCCAGACGTGCCCTTACGTGCTAGGGTCTCGTCTGGAACAGCGCGTTCTGATTTTTGTCTTGGCCCTGCGACTAGACTTGCTTCCGTTGGATCTGGTGCGCTCGCCTCTGGCCAGATCCGACGGTACAGAAACCGACTGGAGTGGGGCCTGCGAAAGCAATCGGGACAAAAGGAAGATAGAAAACAAACCTCGTATATCAGCAACTACAGAAGCCCTGTCTCAGCTCATCACCGTCTCATGCTCTCCCCTGCTTCTCTGCTCTTCTCCTCCTCCATTTCGGCACCATGGCTAGTGAGGGAGACCCATCACCGCCACCAGTACTACCACTGTGAGCATCATGCAGCAATTTGTATTTGTTCATTACTGTGTTCGTCTCGTATTGCTGCTACTTTTTCTGAATTTTTGATCGTTGTACCTGTGTCAATCTTGGATCGCACTTTGCACATATCAATCGTCACAGTTGCAAGTTCTTATTCACGTCTGCGCGGTTCTTACTTGTTCAATTACTAATGCCATAATTCGTTTGGAGTAATTGTTCAATTTCTAGTCCAATGATTCGTTCGGAGTAATTGTTCAATTTCCAGTCTAATTATTCATTTGTATTCTATGCAGGCTAGTTTGGTCGTTGGTTGATCATGAATACAGAGATGAGGCCTACCCCGGTGAGGAGGAAGAGCGAGAGGCTTTAGCTCAGTGAGTACTATATACTTTCCTCCACGAATATTTTTTTGAATCGTGGAAATCTTCAAGTGTCTGCATTTTTTATTGACCCGTCCGATGATTGGAACACTAGCTGATACACGAATGCCCTTCGTTTATTAATTTGGTTGTGCAATCCATTGGACCATATCAAGTTTAAATATTGACAGGATATTGTCAGACAAAGAGCAGCCGAAGATCTCTGACATTCTTGGATCAGCACAAGAACTGGCAGTACCTACAGAAAAGACCCCTCCAGAAGAGGAATCGGGATTACTATATCTTCGCAGGTAAGAACAAGTTTCTAAGTGTACATGTAATTATATAATTTACAATCTCAAGTGTATTTTCTCAAATGGGTTGCTTGTCTCAAATTCGAATAGTTTGCAGAATGGATTGATTCTAGCAACAACATACCGCCCACGCCTCATGTTTTTTTGCTTGGTTTGACCACTCATCACTCTCGAGTACAACTGAAACACGAAATTAAGGAATATTGTCCATATATCCCTGAAGCAAACATCTCCTGCTGTTAATTATATGGAGAATATACGTACTGACTTGGACTAGTGTTTTGCCCCCATGTGAATTTTGTAGAGTCCCAGCAGGGGATGCTGATGTTGGAGATGAAGTGACTTCAGGAACAGAAGGCGAAGCTATTCAGGAAAGCGTTGACAGGACCGAAGGTGAAGGTATCCTGGAACCCGGCAATAAGTACGTATTGACCTGTTCTACTCACTGTTAATGGTAATCTTTATTTGCAGTACTCTAGCCAGTATTGCAGAGATCCTAGTAGTATTTTCGTGTCTCTAGCCCGTTACATACAAACGAGTCAAGTTGTGCACATCTAGATGCGTCCGGATCGCTTATTGAGTTAGCCACTTAAATAAAAGTTCCTTAAAAAGTTAAAAATTATATATTTAGGCCCCGTTCGGGACTCCTCCGCTCCCCGCCGATCCCCGAATCCGGCTCCCCAAACCGCGTTCCGCGCTCCGCGCGCCAAATCGGGAGCGCTCGGCGCGTTCGGCTGGCCCGCTCCGGCTTCTAGCGCACGAGCAGGCCGCGGCACAGGCGGGCGCGGAGGGGTAGAGGAGAAAAACGAGGCCGGCGACGAGGGCGAGGAGGGCGAGGAGCGGAAGCGTGCGGGTGGAAAAGCGGCGGAAGCAGGGGACGCGGCGCGGGCGAAGGCGGCGCAGGCGGAAGAAGACGGGGGAGGCCGGGAGGAGGACGAGCGTCGGGGGAGGAGGAGGCGGCGGCGGGGGGGGCGTAGGCGGCTGCGGGGTAGGCGTAGGCGGAGCAGGGGAGGGAGCAGCGGCGGGAGCAGAGGAGGCGAGCGGCGGCGACGGTGACTGCAGGCGCAGGGGCGAGGAGCGGCGGCCGCGGCGGGAGCAGGGGCGGGGAGCAGGGGTGGCAGCGGCGGGAGCAGGGGCAGGGAGCGGCGGCCGGCGGCGGCGGGAGGGTGCGGCGGCTCTAGATCGGCGACGAGCGAGGGTGCTGAGCTCGGGAGCGCGTGGGGGGAAGAGAGCAGTGGAGGGACCGAGACGTGGGGCGCGGGGGGAAGAAAGCGTGGAGAGGATTCCGCGGTGTGGCTCGCAGCCCGCTCCAAGAAAATGCACTGGGACGCGCTCCGCTCCCCGGTTCCGGATCTGAGAAATTATTTCGTTCGGGTGCGCTCCGCCGGCTCCGAAAGTGGATTTCGGGAGCGGAGGAGTCCCGAACGGGCCCTTAGGAAATACTCCATCGGTCCCATAATTTGAAGTATATTTTGATTGATTAATACAAGGTTTTGATTAAAAATTATTTCATTAGTACGTGGTTAATGTGATATAAAATTAATGTCACTAGATTTGTATTAAAAAAATACTTACTTATGATTATAACTTTGTATCACATAAATTATTAATAGAGTAACTGTTAGTCAAAGCTTATCTTAACTAATCAAATTATGTCTTAGATTATAGACGGAGGGATATGCGGACGCGTCTAGAAGCAATTTTCAGTTTATGTAGTTAGATCCTATATGTACGGGTTGCAAATGAAATTTATACAATCAACTACCCCAGAGTGCGAATGCGCACATATCTCAACCATGAAGAGATAGGTGCACATATTGCAATAAATGTACCCCGAGGTTGTTTATAGTTGAGATAGTGTGTACTTCGTTTTTCCACATAAAAATTAACTGAAAATTGTGTTTATTTTTAAGTACAATGCAATACTGAATGGAATGAAAAAGTCAAAAACTAAATGAGCCGGAGTTCATATATTTTTGTAATATTTTCACTTGTTGAAGTTACAACTCCCTCTGTTTCAAAACAAATTAGGTTTTCGATTTTGCATAGTTTTCAATATGCAATTTTGACTATTCTTTTTTACTGAGTATGCCAGTAAAATGTCATAAAAATTTATATTTGAAACAACTTTCAGTGACAAATCTAATTGTATCATTTGCATCTAACCAATCTAAGTCATTTTTAATTAATTACTAGTCAAAGATAAACAGCATATTTTTTAAAAAAACTTCTATTTTAAAACACACGATACTACTTGTTAGCATTTAGTTCATCTAATGAACTGAATGAAGTAACTAAAGATTGCACTTGCAAATGCAGTGTTGCTGTGACGAGGCTTGTGCAAGACTCTGAGTTGGAGGCTTATCTGACTGCTGGAGGATGGGACAAGGCGGTGGAACGCCTGGCTCAGATGGTAGAGAGTGGACAAGCTGAAAGCGTGATATCAGGGACTCAGTCGCGAGACATCTACCGAGCCCACCCGGAGCTGGTTCTTCTGCTGCGACGGCGGCGTTACCTTGACCTCAGGAGATCAGGGCAAATTGCAGCTGCTAGGGTGTATTACCGGGACCAGATACAAGCCCGATATCCGCAAGGTACAGAGAACTCCTTCGTCAACTCCACCATCCTTGAGGATCTGCGCACATGGTCACGCTCGGTATCGGTCCCACAGTAAGTCACTCAAATATCCCACTCTTTGACACGTCTTCATCTTCCAGTAGTTGGATTTGTCGCATGAACTTTGTTGGGTTATAACTACAGGGGAGATGTGCTCCGAGAGCAACCACACGCCAGTCTGTCAGGGACTATTTGCAGCTTTACTTCCCCGCCTATCAGTACGTCTACCGATTACGAAACTGAAACTCCAATTAATGCATGATATAAATGCTAAATGAAATGTTTTACGAATTTTGCGATGTTCTACAAGCCTGACGTCCAAGCTAAAGCTGGTACCACTACTACAGAAAGGCTCATCTAGGACGTGTCATCTTAGTCGGGCAAAGCTCAACCGCGTCTGATTCACTTATCACAAGCGGGTTGCCACGGGTACCGTCTCTGATATCGATGCTGTGTCCCCAGATGGAGACATCGGAGTCGATTTGAAGACCAACCGCCTCAGATGAGTCATCTGAGGCGATTCGCAAACGGAACTGACTCTGATATCTAACACATATCACTGGCGGTTTGGTGTGAACCGCTTGTGATGACTGTTTGAGGGATATCGCAGTCGGCTTGAGTGACCCAACCGACTGTGATAAATGTCGCCTTCATAATCGGGAAGTCTTTTAGGTTTTCCCTGATCTGTTCGGGTAGGGGCGATTTTGAGGCGATTTTGAAGGGAGGGAGAGTGGATGCTGAGGAGTAATTGCATTGGACATTGAAGAAGGTTAGTACTACTTGCCCTTCTCTCCCTATTTTGCTTTCATTTCATTGGATGATATAATTAGGTTTAGTTGTTTAGAGATGATGAAGTGAAAATTAATCATATAGTGAGGATCTTTTAGTATGTGGTAGGTTAATAAGTCTCTTGCATATGTATTGTGTAACAATATGTGCGAGATGGATCGAAGTTGGATGTATCCTGAGAACCGTGTGACCCAAGAGTACATTAATGGTGTAGATGATTTCCTATTAGTAGCGCGAGACGATATGTTGGCAAAAGGAGCTAAATTTATGTGTTGCCCGTGCTATGATTGTAAGAACGAGAAGATGTTCAAGGAGACAACCCAGATACAAGATCATTTGATTCGTAGGGGTTTTGTAAATGGTTATACACGATGGACTAATCATGGCGAGGTGCACATAATTTTACCGGGTGGAGATGAGTCGACTAGCAACGAAGATGATGTCCACGGTGAGTCCGATTGCGAGGAGGATGAAGATATGCAGCCGGTCGATAATGAATTGGAGGAATTGTTGCGTGACGCAGAAGGAAATGACCTAGAGGGGAGACAATACGAGCAATTCCTGGGCTTGATGGAGGACTCAGAGCAACCTTTGTTTTCGGGTTGCAAGACAAAATGCACAAGATTATCAACTGTTCTTGAACTATTCAAATTAAAGGCAAGCAATGGTTCGTCCGACAAAAGTTTCACCTCTCTCCTAGTACTCATGGCAGACTTGCTTCCACAGGGAAACGAGATGCCCACGAGCACATACAGAGCGAAAAAGATTCTTTGTCCTCTAGGTCTGGAAATAGAAAAACTTCATGCTTGTAAGAACAACTGTATCATCTTCCGTAAAGAGTATGCGAACGTACATGTGTGTCGGTATTTCAGAGCTAGTTCTTATGTCTAAGGTTGAAACTTGTCTAGCCTCTAGCAAATACCAGAATTGCATTTCTAGGTCCTATTAGTAGAAAGCGAGAATTTTCTTCTGACTAGTATAAGAATTGAAAAGTTCATAAGGAATTTTTTTCCTAAACTTCTGCTAAATACCCGTACCCCGAACGGGCCTCCTCCAGGGAACCAGATGAAGGGGCTGTTTGGTTGGGCTTCCAACCAGCTTTCCATTGCAAAAAGCTGAAGCCCAACCAAACACCAGGCTTTTAGAGCAACAACTAGCAACAGCCGCTGCTGATTTCACGTGTAAACCCAGCTGTACCGAAAAGCTAGCTAACCCCCAGCTTCCCGCAATGGTGAGTACCAGCGTACGAAGTTGCCCCTCGATTTGAAACAATTTACAGCAAATTACCCTTTCTCCTCCCGAGTTCCCTTTTCCTCTCCACAGCGACTCCCCCCAGATCCCCTTCTCGCTGGCGCCTACACCGTCCCGTTGTCCACTCGCCGGCCACTCGCCGGCCACCACCACCCGCTGCCCAGCACCGCTGCGAAGGCCTGGCAGCACCGCGGCGCTCCTCCATCGCTGCGCGCCGTCCCCGCCGACCCACACCGACGCTGGCCCCGTCCGGATCCGCGGACCGCGCCGTCCCCGTCGACCCCCGCCGTCCCCGCCGTCATCTCCGCACCGCGCCAACGCTGCCCTCCTCCGCCCCGGCCGGCGCTACCCTCCTCCTCTCCCGCTGGCCCTACCCTCCTCCTCTCCCGCTGGCCCTGGATCTGCTCCTCCGCCCCCGCCCTCCTCCTCCCCCCGCCGTGTGGCGTCCCCCGGTTTTAAGGCCGGGAACTCCCTCGTGATTACTGTACCGGTCCCCGGATCAGTAGCCGATACACACGAGTTAACCTGTATATCATTGTCATACATACGTAAACAATTAAATTGACCGTTAAGGTCGATAATCTGATATCTGTAGCTCAACGGCTATAAATCTGCAGCGGAAAAACAAGCGATGATGTGGCCCAGCAATATGCCAGATCCCGACAGGCAACTGACTGGGGTTACGCCCTAGCTTTCGCGATCGTAATTGCTTCTTCTGAATGGACGTCTTCTTCGTCTGGCCAAATCAACAAGCCAGGTGAGTACATTGAATGTACTCACAAGCTATTCCCACAAGAGGAAATATACGGCAATATTTCATGCAGGGAATAGATCAAGGGATAGCTCTACCCTAAGTTGCGAGTTGTGCGAAAATGTAAGTTTTCAATGTAAATACGAATATTAGATTCAAGAGCATTTCTGAAAACTTCACGGTACTATAAAGAATCCAATTCATCTCAACACAGGGAGTAGTCACCACTACTCCGCTATCTTCCTAATGCCGTTAGCTCCACCTATCGATGGGGCTCCATCTATCCTCGGATAGCTCCATCTGCCAATCGATAGCTCCATCTAACCGGCATCTAGGTTTTACAGTATCGGCCCGTATGGTCCTTCACCACCCGACCAATACGGCCGGAGACCGTTCACCTGCAATTCCTTGCCACCGCAACATGGCCTTAATTGCACACTGTGGACATGTCAGGCCCACGTCCTTAATCCCATTTCCCAGCTTTCACAAACAAAGCTCAGTCTAACCAATGTGTAGGCAGTGCATGCTGCTTGTAGCTTTGACTAGTCTTACTAGAGAAGACTGTGATCGCAGGGAGCGAGACTCAATTATCAAAAATGGGTCTCTTGTCAAAGGAGGAAATTCCATAAAATTTGTGAGATGCATGTATTTGAAAATAATTAAACTGGACCTCACAAGATTGTTTCATATATATATATATATATTTTGTGAGTATTGACGTTGTATACCTCCTGGAATTTTGTAGAATTTTTGACAAGTTAGAATTGTATAAAATGATTATGTTAGGGTTTCTGATCAAGGAAAATGTATTAAGAGGAAAGAGGTTCGGGTTGGGAATTTACGATTTCGAGATGAGGTAGGATATACACCTCATATAAGATGTTTTAGGGTGTTAGAGTTTCTTGGACTGGGGTATGGGTGCATATGTTGCCAGCTAGGGTTTCGATCGATTCGTCGAGAGGAGGCGACACTTAGGGTTTGCGTATACGGTGTGTATGTGTTGGGTATCGGTTTTGAAGAAAGGTGGTATTTCTATACCGTGTTGGAGATAAAGAAGGGCGGAGAGATGGTGATCACTTGTCCTGAGGGTGTACTTTAGGGATTGCTGATTTGTCGCGGCAGGGGATGCTAGGGTTCCTGAAAGTAGATTGGCATTCTTGCCTTTCTAGGGGTTGCATAAGGGTCGATCATGCCCATTAGGTTATTAGGTCATTTACCGATTTCTAGGGCTTCATAGATTTGCTGGGAAAGGAATATTAGGGTTAGCGCATGTGAGCTCTTGTATCGGCATACTTGTTGTGTGATAGATAGGGTCTGGGCCCGATTGCATATGATCATATGTTAATACACAGTTTCAAGGACATCGAGAAAAATCTCAAAGGCGAAGGAGACGGCATGATCACATGCGGCGTATACGCGTATACGCGACCGTGCCAGGGTTTGGTATAAAAGCGTTTTGGTGGGAACGCAGATTATTAGAGTAAAAAGTTTTTTTTTGTGGGCCCTGATTTTTGGGTTTTAGAAAATCGGAATGTGACACGCCGGTGCCACCCTTCTCCTCTCCGGCTGCCTCCCCGCGTCCCGCCGCCGCCGCCCCGGGGTCACTGGACCGCGCCGCCAAACGAGCGTGGAGAGCAGCACGGCGGTGGCGACCCGAGCGGTCGCTGGTGTCGCCGGGGCATTGCGAGAGGCACAGCGCCGGAGCTGCGGCCTGGTTAGCCGGCTGGCCGCTTCTCGTGCCGCCGCGGACGAGGAGGAGGAGGCCGGCAGCGAGATGTGCCGGCGGTTCGGCCACATGGGGTTGGAGGAGAGGAGTACTTCAGCGGCAGCATCGTGCAGAGCGGACGCAGAGGAATTGGGCTACATTACAATCGTGCAAAGCGGAGGCATCGTGCAGAGCGGCAGCATCTCTACAAATTCTCAGAGCTTCTACACTACAATCGTTGTGTTGAATTTACATTAACTCTGAAGGAATTGGAAGCTTCCTCTTCATAATGAGCATTTCTCCATGTAAAACACAAAATTGTTGTGGACATTGGCGGGTACGAGCAGCTAGTAATTGCAGAGATTAGCTTGGAGCATTTCTTATAGCTTGCAAACTCCAGATCGTTCTCTTTTCCCTCAAACATGTTAATGGCTGTGTGAAAATTTGATGTGTGAAATTTTGATATGCACTGGTGATGTATTTCGAGATAATTTGATATGCACTGTAACAGAAGAGTTGGGTTTATGCAAAATTTTAGATATCTACTTGCTAAATTTGTACTATATGCGTACAGGAGAGGCAATGAAATTAATAAATCATTTAAATTTGTTTGATCCGTGAGAGATCATTGGTGCTGATGTAATTTGAATACTAATTTTAGGGTAATTATAAGCATCCAATAGGGTAATAACATTCAAATCTATTTTTTTTATTTTTTTTATTTTTTGATTTTTCCTGATTTTTTCTGAATTTTTCTGATTTTTTTCTGATTTTTTTGAATTTTTATGATTTTTTTAAATTTTTTCTGATTTTATCAGATTTTTTGAGGTTTTTTATGATTTTTTATTCATAAAATTATAAAATATACACTCTCACAACTCCAGGGGCATTTCGGATGTTTTCTCATACAATAGCCAACAGCCACAGCCCAACCAAACACGCACGTGCCAACAGACCCACGTGCCAACAGCCACTGCCACTTCTCCAAACAGCCAGCCAACAGCCGCTTTTACAACAGCCACAGCCCAACCAAACAGGGCCTTATACATGCTCCCTATAACTAGAAGATTCGTCAAACTTTGAGGATTTCATCTCAAAATCAAATCGTTTTGATTTTCTCTTGAGAGGACTCAAATTGCTTCAACTGTTTTGCCAAGAAAGGAAAAGAAAGAACAGGTGACGCCAATATTTCCGGACCACAGATGGGATGAGCGACCATCTGAATCTTGACAAGGAAGAAGGTCGCTGTTCCACGCAGCGGCCCGGCCCTGCGCCACTGACCAGATATTACGCGAGCTTGGCTGTCGAAGACAGGTGGGCCTTCGCGCCCACCGTTCTCCGCTGCTTCCACGCGATAGAACGTTCTATTAAACCCCCTCTGTGCGCTCGCCACTTCTATTTCGGTCATTGCGAAGCCCAGCAAAGGCAGCGCCGATCCCCGAGCAAGCAAGGAGGCTGGAGATGCAGCATGTGGTGAAGGTCGAGGATGGCCGCCCGGCCGCCGAGGGCCGGCCGTCCGTGGGGCCCACCTACCGGAGCGCCTTCGCCCGCGACGGCTTCCCGCCCCCCGTCCCCGGCCTGGACAGCTGCTACAACATCTTCCGGTGAGCTCCCTGCTGCTCGTCCGTGCCCCCGATGCTTGCTTATGTGTTCAATTGGTGAGGGGGGATGGCGAAGAGATTGTTCTATTGAAATATATTAGATTTTTTGGACGTTATGTGGAAAGGACTCAAACAAGTTTGAAAGATTTATTGGGATTATATTAGAGTAAATATAACTTTAGAATTTGGAAATGAGTTCATATTTGACGTGGTATATATTGAGCAATGCGATTGCATTATGTGTGCTTAATTACTATTGTCTTTTAAAAATTAGTAAAATTATACTATGAATATTTCAACTTATAATATTTTATAATTATAATTTTTAGCAATCGAGACATGCATTGCACGTGCACGCTTGCTAGTCTTGACTAAAGGTGGGAGTCGAGCCGGGTCGGGCCAGCCCGACACAGATCTGTCGTGTCTCGGGCCGCATCGGGCCGACACAAGCCGGCCCGTCTAGCCTGTCGTGACGTGCCGTGCTAGCTCAGATTCCCCGCGACGGTTGGCATGCGTAGCTAGCAGTTGATATGACAAGCACAGAAGTTGTGACAGACGCTCCTAAACAAAACACTCGTACAGCGTACAAATTGCAAAAAAAAAGGGGGGAAAACTACCAAAGGGGAAAGCGGATTCAGCTAGGGCCCCCAGGTCGTGTCGGGCCGTGCCGCCAGTCGTGCCCAATTTTCTGGCCCAGCCCGGCCCGGTATCTGGGCCGGGCTGGCCTGGCCCATTACACTTCGTGCGTGCTTTCTTGCGTGCCATGTCCCAGATTTAGTGTTGACAAGGAAGAAGGTCGCTGTTCCACGCAGCGGTCGCTGGCCTGGCCAATTACACTTCGTGCCGTGTACAGTACTTTCTGCCGTGCCACCATGTCCCAGATTTAGTTTCACCATGTCCCAGATTTAGTGTTGACAAGGAAGAAGGTCGCTGTTCCACGACAGCGGCCGCTGCGCCACCGACCAGGCATTACGCGATGGAGCTTCACCGTTCTCCGCTGCCTCCACGCGCTAGAACGTTCTATTTAACCCCCTCTGTGTGCTCGCCACTTCTATTTCGGTCATTGCGAAGCCCAGCAAAGGCAGCGCCGATCCCCGAGCAAGCAAGGAGGCTGGAGATGCAGTTCGTGGTGAAGGTCGAGGATGGCCGCCCGGCCGCCGAGGGCCGGCCGTCCGTGGGGCCCACCTACCGGAGCGCCTTCGCTCGCGACGGCTTCCCGCCCCCCGTCCCCGGCCTGGACAGCTGCTACGACATCTTCCGGTGAGCTCCCTGCTGCTCGTCCGTGCCCCCGATGCTTGCTTATGTGTTCAATTGGTGAGGGGGGATGGCGAAGAGATTGTTCTATTGAAATCTTTCTTTTGGTGGCGTTGATCCAAGTATTGATGCACTGATCCTGTCCTTGCACAGTAAGATTCAGAGGATGTTCTTTTCTTCTTCAGGATATTTGCCACTGTCTAGTTACATCGAGATCGGGGTTTGATGGGTCTAAATTCTCCTCTGGCTAACCTGCGATTAATTGGAAACTTTGTATGCGTTGCTCGCCGCTCGGTTAGTTGCTTGCTTATGTGGATACCTTGTGTGGATTAGTTGACCCTTGCCTACTCCCCTACCTTGGAGTTTTGACCAAAAAACAAAAGAAATTCAATTCTGTATGGGATTTTATGTGCAAGATTAGTAACCATGCTCACCTTTTTATAGTTGTGCTTCGAGATCCTGGTTAGTTTCACTTCAGATTCGTTGGGCGGTTGTGTAAGCATTACTATTTTACTCTCTCTGTTGCTCTTGATCCAGCGTTTCATTGGCGAATTGTAAATCTTTGACGCTTCATTTTCTGTTCTCTTGCCCGATTTGTTCCTTGCTGTCAATGTTTTGTTTGAGAGATCACAGCTTTCTCTCCCTTTCAGTTGCCCTTTACGGCTGTGGATGGATAAGAATCTCCTATATTTTGGATTAGTTATGCATTATGTCTTTTAGAGGATTACTTTTTCATTACTAGTGCTAGCAAATACTCCAGTTTGTCCTGACCTCGCCTTGGCACCCCGCCTACTCTGCCATCTCCATTCCGCAAGCCGCGCTTCTGTTTAGCACCAGCTAAGGGGTGTATGGGTACACGGCACGAACCACTCGACGGTCGGTGTGTGCAGCTCCATGCGGCCGCCTCCCGGACGTGGCGCTCAACCTCCTCACAGTCCGCGGCGGAGGTGTTTTGAACGTAGTTTTTCTTTCGCGCTTGCTGGACTGGGCTTCCAGATGTAAGCAGAGTTGGGCTTTGCGTCTAGTTTGTTTTTTACAAAAAGGAAAAAAAGCCCAACAGAACTTTTGGGTCACGAAGCAAATAGTGGATTCAAACATCTTGTTAAGTTTCAGCCACTGATTTCCAACCCTTGGTCAAAAAATAAATAAAAAACCCTTGGTAAGAAGATATGCCAGCTAGCAGCTTAAATCCTACGGCCAACAAAATTCATAAAAATCAGATAACCAGCAGAAAAAAGAAATTTTAAATAAGAAAAAAAAATTAGAACTTAATAACATTTCGCCCACATAGGTCTTTGTCAAGCAGTGGGTGAGAGGAGCAACAGCACCCCTTCCGTGAGCTCGCAGATGATCAATTAGACTCGTGGTTTGCGCTTCAGGCAGATGAGTCTCTTTTGTGCAGACAACATCGGCAAGCTCATCCTCCGCGTTAGCCAAAAAGAGAGGATACGCACAAAATTGAAAAACAAATAAAAAGATCAACCTCTTACAAAGATCATAGAAACAGAACCACCTAAAAGAACAACAACAATGTACCATAAGAAGTGCAATTTGATCGAGGTGAGTGTGCAAAACTAGTTATATAACTACCAGTCTTGGTTGCATGGTAATAATCTACAAAATAACTAGCAGCATTTTTGTTCGTAAGCTCATAGAAACTATATGCGATTCTAATATTAAAACATGCCAAAAATCTATATGTCGGTCAGGTTTTAGTATACAGATCAAAAAGGGACTTGTCATAAACTACCTGCAGAATAGTGTGAATAGTTTCTTCACATAAATAAGGATTGAAAAATAGAAACAAGTCATCAAATTGAAGACAAATATTTGATGCCTTGATACTGAATAACATGCATTAATTGTCTAACTGTAGCTATAATGCTTAAAATCTCATCAAATTGAAGACAAATGTTTGATGCCTTGATACTGAATAACATGCATTAATTGTCTAACTGTAGCTACAATGCTTAAAATCTGAAACTAAGTACGTCGTGTTGGCAAACTGAAGACTGAAAACCATGGTACACTCACAAGTCATAACAGAGCAAAGCTTTAGTGTTTTACCGGAGAGAGCCCAGACCGCAGAATTGTTGACGCTCTTGCAATCCCCCAGCTTGAGGATCCTCAGGTACCAGAACGAGCCGAGGTAAGCCAGCCACACCGCATCTACGGCGACATTGCCGCTCAAGTCGATCCTCCATCGAGTGTGGAAAACCAAGCACAAACCACCCACACGCCGCAGGAAACCATAGATCTAAGAAAGAAACAGTGCAAACCCGTGGTCTTGTGGTACAAAACAAAGGGAGGATCTCGGGCATTTCTACGCGGAGGAGGTGCATCGTTTACTGGAGGAGGGAGGGGAAGAGGAGACAGCGAGCGGCGAGGCGGAGGAGGAGCGCGTTGGCCAACCGCGCGGGGAGGCGCTCCAGGGAGCAGCGCTGCCGGCGCTAGGCCTCCACAGTGGCTGGGCCGCGCACCGCTGCGTCGATGCAGCGGTCGACCAGCCACGGCTGGCCAGCACCGCTGGCGGAGCCCATGGCAAGTCAGGATTAACGAAATGGGCCGGCCAGAACTCAGCACGAATCATGGCGTAAAATCAAACGGTGCAGAAATCAGCTGGAATTTAAGACTTCTCCAGGTGACTGTGCAGTAGCAAATCGTAAAGTAAAATACTAAAGAACTGTGAGGGGCCAAATCAGATGGAGAAGTGCAGGATTAAAAAGAGAGAGAGAGATTCAGGCGTACTCAAATGCAGAAAGTCTTAAGCAAATGCAAAGGAAGGGGAAATAGTACTCTACTCATCATCAATACTCACACGAGCCTGGAAACTCATTTGACAAGCACATATATGTCAAGCAAAAAGAATCTGACGGCTAAAAAATCAACTTAACTTTTATACTGATTATTCAATTAAGGGCTCTAAACTCAGGAATCCGACAAGCCCGCGATTTCTCTCCCCGCACCAACTCAGGACGACTACCGGCTACCCGCGAAGCCCAGGCTTGCGCCCAAGCCCACCAGCGTAGCCCAGGTTGGCCCAAGAGGCCTGAATGGTGCATTCAGAAAAATAACATTTTCAGTCGAGAAGCGCACACGGGCCAACCTCGAAGGACCTTCCGCCATGAAATGCTAAGCGCGAACACCATCTCTCTGCTGGTCTTTTCTAATCATTACACGTGATAGCCCCCCTAGATAGTTTACATCGCTATCCCCTTTTTTTGCTCCTTAATAAATCGGATTTACTAGTCCACCGCGCGCAGGTCCCAAGGGCGGCACACACCGAAAAGCCGATCCGAGCTACAGAAACAGATTGTAGTTTAGGGCCTGGAAACTGGAAAGCAACTTGGAGTAGCAAATAGGCAAAAAGAATGAAAAATGTCCTCGATCACAGTATATCGCA
The DNA here is from genome assembly GCA_019208055.1 of Stipa capillata. Classification (NCBI taxonomy): domain Eukaryota; kingdom Viridiplantae; phylum Streptophyta; class Magnoliopsida; order Poales; family Poaceae; genus Stipa; species Stipa capillata. The sequence continues at coordinate 222,411 of JAGXJF010005443.1, read as the reverse complement.
CAGCATAGAACGTCCAAAACTGGCATCTCATTTGTCCTACCTCGTCTCCTCTTCTCATTTCAGTTTCATTTCTCCTACCTCCTCTTCTCATTTCTCCTATCTTCTACTCCTCCTCCTCCCATTTCGGCACCATGGCTAGTGAGGGAGACCCATCACCGCCACCAGTACTACCACTGTGAGCATCATGCAGCAATTTGTATTTGTTCATTACTGAATTCGTCTCTCGTATTGCTGCTACTTTTTCTGAATTTTTGATCGTTGTACCTGTGTCAATCTTGGATCGCACTTTGCACATATCAATCGTCACAGTTGCAAGTTCTTATTCACGTCTGCGTCGTTCTTACTTGTTCAATTACTAATGCAATAATTCGTTTGGAGTAATTGTTCAATTTCTAGTCCAATGATTCGTTCGGAGTAATTGTTCAATTTCCAGTCTAATAATTCATTTGTACTCTATGCAGGCTAGATTGGTCGTTGGCTGATCATGAATACAGAGATGAGGCCTACCCCGGTGAGGAGGAAGAGCGAGAGGCTTTAGCTCAGTGAGTACTATATACTTTCCTCCACGAATATTTTTTTAAATCGTCGAAATCTTCAATTGTCTGCATTATTTATTGACCCGTCCGATGATTGGAACACTAGCTGATACATAAATGCCCTTCGTTCATTAATTTGGTTGTGCAATCCATTGGACCATATCAAGTTTAAATATTGACAGGATATTGTCAGACAAAGAGCAGCCGAAGATCTCTGACATTCTTGGATCAGCACAAGAACTGGCAGTACCGAAGATCTCTGACATTCTTGGATCAGCACAAGAACTGGCAGTACCTACAGAAAAGACCCCTCCAGAAGAGGAATCGGGATTACTATATCTTCCCAGGTAAGAACAAGTTTCTAAGTGTACATGTAATTATATAATTTACAATCTCAAGTGTATTTCTCAAATGGGTTGCTTGTGTCAAATTCGAATAGTTTGCAGAATGGATTGAGTTGGCCCACTTAAATAAAAGTTCCTTAAAACGTTAAAAACCATATGTTTAGGAAATACTCCCTCCGTCCTATAATTTAAAGTATATTTTGATTGGTTAATACAAGGCTTTGATCAACAATTATTTCATTAGTATGTGGTTTATGTGATATAAAATTAATGTCACTAGATTGTATTGAAAAATACTTACTTATGATTATGACCTTGTATCACATAAATTATTAATAGAATATTAACTGTTAGTCAAAACTTATCTTAACTAATCAAAATATGTCTTAGATTATAGATGGAGGGATATGCAGACGCGTCTAGAAGCGATTTTCAGTTTATGTAGTTAGATCCTATATGTATGGGTCGCAAATAAAATTTATACAATCCACTACCCCAGAGTCCGAATGTGCACATATCTCAACCATGAAGAGATATGTGCACATATTGCAATAAATGTATCCCGAGGTTGTTTATAGTTGAGATAGAGTGTACTTCGTTTTTTCACATGAAAAATTAACTGAAAATTGTGTTTGTTTTTAAGTACAATGCAATACTGAATGGAATGAAAAAGTCAAAACTAAATGAGCCGGAGTTAATATATTTTTGTAATATTTTCACCTGTTGAAGTTACTACGCCCTTTGTTTAAAAAAAATTAGGTTTTCGATTTTGCATAGTTTCTAATATGTAATTTTGACTATTCTTTTTTAATGAGTATGCCAGTAAAATGTCATAAAAATTTACATTTGAAACGACTTTTAGTAACAATTCTGATTGTATCATTTGCATCTAACCAATCTAAGTTATTTTTAATTAATTTCTAGTCAAAGATAAACTGCATATTTTTTTAAAGACTTCTATTTGAAAACACACGATACTACTTGTTAGCATTTAGTTCATCTAATGAACTGAATGAAGTAACTAATGATTGCACTTGCAAATTCAGTGTTGCTGTGACGAGGCTTGTGCAAGACTTTGAGTTGGAGGCTTATCTGACTGCTGGAGAATGGGACGAGGCGGTGGAACGCCTGGCTCAGATGGTAGAGAGTGGACAAGCTGAAAGCGTGATATCAGGGACTCAGTCGCGAGACATCTACCGAGCCCACCCGGAGCTGGTTCTTCTGCTGCGACGGCGGCGTTACCTTGACCTCAGGAGATCAGGGCAAATTGCAGCTGCTAGGGTGTATTACCGGGACCAGATACAAGCCCGATATCCGCAAGGTACAGAGAACTCCTTAGTCAACTCCACCATCCTTGAGGATCTGCGCACATGGTCACGCTCGGTATCGGTCCAACAGTAAGTCACTCAAATATCCCACTCTTTGACACGTCTTTGTCTTCCAGTAGTTGGATTTGTCGCATGAACTTTGCTGGGTTATAACTACAGGGGAGATGTGCTCCAAGAGAGAGCAGCCACACGTCAGTCTGTCAGGGACTATTTGCAGCTTTACTTCCCCGCCTATCGGTACGTCTACCGATTACGAAACTGAAACTCCAATGCATGATATAAATGCTAAATGAAATGTTTTACGGATTTTGCGATGTTCTGCAGGCCTGACGTCCCGCTCGCATCTTGGCGGAAGAGCGCGGAACACAGGACGCCGCAGCAACACCTACCCCTCCACGCAGATGACCATGGTGCAGCTCCGGCAGCACAAGCTGCCTGATATATTCCTCCTCGATCGTATAGGCATGCATGCAATAGTATGATGACCTTCCTCTTCGTACGTGTACGTTCACCGGTTCGACGTCCATACAAACCACACTGTCGTGATAAATTGTCAATTGCGTACCCTCTTTAGGTATGCACGTTCCTGTCGTGTACCCTTTGGAGAGTGCCGGCACGTATAGATAGTCAGAAAATCTTTTCGCAGATTGCAGGTGTTCATCATTTGACATACTTGCAGCTAGTACTGTACGTTTTCCTCTCTTCTAGCAATTAAAGAACTAGCAGGTTCTCATGTTATTTCATAGCTCATTTACTTGGGTCTGCAGAGCTTATATGAAATTTCAGTGTTCCAAATGCGTCTTGGGCTTGTTATCGTACCAAAATATTGTTAGTGATCAATTTTGGGTGTAAATTTGATTAGTCTGCGCTCTCGATTTGGTCTCAACGCGCGACCCACATAATGTGCGGCTTCTAGGGGCAGAGTCGGCTCAATTCAAGGGTATCCTATATTCTTATAAAATGATTGGAATGATGCTCGAATGATGAAACTCCTTATTTATATGTATTTTTATTCAACTTTGCTGATCTAAAATTCATTATTGCCCATACCTAACTCTACATACATTCATCCAAATTTTACTTAGGGGTAGGATGAGGTCACTTAAATACTTATACCATGTGATTGAGAGAAACTCTGGTACCTAGCTCTACATGGTCACTAAAGACTGATCACTATTTCTAGAAGTTCTATGTTCTTTAACTGATATCGATAATTAAAAGTCACTTTATTGCTTATGATTTGATATTGAAATTTAAGTTGTTTGTGATATAGTGTTCAAAACCATGAATTCTACCAAGTAATATTATTGCTCTCATAATTTGTTTTTTCTCTTTATTCCTTCCATTTCCTTCTAGGCATCTAGCCTATTATATACCAAAAGTACAATACAACACAGAAAAGAGCGGTAGGCCAGAAATTCTCACCAAAAATAGAAACATCTAACCATTAATCTGGTGGACTCGCTTATTGTTAGTGGAACACAATTGACAAATCTTCATAATTGTATCTAAACAGATCATAGCCGATAGGTTTTCATAACTATACCTAAAGACACTACTACGAAACATGCCTTTAGAGGCGGCGGCAAGGGAGAGGGGAGGAGGGAGGGCTCAGTGGAGACGGTGGCGGTGTGGCCGCCCGAGTTGCCCCGCAGAGCGACGCGGGGACGTGTTAGGTTTTTTGATCGTTTTGGTGGATGGTAATATAGATGGTAAGAAGATATGCCAGCTAGCAGCTTAAATCCTATGGCCAACAAAATTCATAAAAATCAGATAACCAGCAGAAAAAAGAAATTTTAAATAAGAAAAAAAAATTAGAACTTAACAGCATTTCGCCCACATAGGTCGTTGTCAAGCAGTGGGTGAGAGGAGCAACAGCACCCCTTCTGCGAGCTCGCAGATGATCAATTAGGGCGTGTTTGGTTGCTCGTATAACCCTGGCTCGCATCATCTCCCTCATGCAAGCTCATCTTGGCCAAGCTTAATGCATGCAAGAGGTAGTGTTTGGTTGCTTGCATCTGATGATGCATGCTGAGTTGAACTGGTGTTTGGTTGCCTGCATGAGGGATACAAGCTGATCTGAGATGTTATTTGGTTGGAGTTTGGGTTTGCATTCCGGCAGCTCCGGAACAGACAACCGGGTGTTTACCAGGTCGAACGCCAACTTAATTTGTATGAAAATTTGCATATCAATTTTGATGTTGCATATGCCAAAATTTGTGTGAAAATTTGCATATGCTATATATATGGATTGTATAACAATCCTTATGCCGTATTAAAAAATCTCCCCAGCTCACTCCCATTTTCCCCAATCCCTACTCCCATTTTCCCCAATCCCTCGCCAGCGCGCTATTAGCTCACTCCCCACGCTCCCTTCTCACTCCCTCCGGAGGCGGCAGGCGCCCTAGCGGGTAGCGGCGGCGGCGGCAGGCAGCAGCAGCCGAGTGGGGCGGCGGCGGCAGGCAGCAAGGAGCCGAGCGGGGCGGCGGCGGCGGCTCCAAGCAACAGCCGAGCGAGGCGGCGGCGGCGGCTCCACCATGACCACCAGGCGGCAGCGGCAGCCAGACCGGGCCGGGCCGCGGCGGCGGCTGACCATCAGCACGCGACGCGGCGGGGGCGGACCAGCAGCAGGCAGCAGCAGCCGGGAGGGGCGGCGGCGGCGGCATGCAGCGGCAACCCGGCGGGATGGGATCTGAGCGGGTGCACGGGCTGCATGCGCGGGTGCGCCCCGTTGCATCGCTACGGCTTGGCTCGGGGGAAACGATCGATTTGGGCGTTTCTGTTGGTGCAGCATTTTGGGCGTGTTTTGCATGAGCGGATGCGAGTCTGGAGTCCATGCAACCAACCAAACAACTGAAAAGTAACCTGAAAGTTGCACGAGCAGGTGCGATCCCGTTTCACCCAAGCAACCAAACACGCCCTTAGACTCGTGGTTTGCGCTTCAGGCAGATGAGTCCCTTTTGTGCAGACAACATCGGCAAGCTCATCCTCCGCGTTAACCAAAAAGAGAGGATACGCACAAAATTGAAAAACAAATAAAAAGATCAACCTCTTACAAAGATCATAGAAACAGAACCACCTAAAAGAACAACGACAATGTACCATAAGAAGTGCAATTTGATCAAGGTGAGTGTGCAAAACTAGTTATATAACTACCAGTCTTGGTTGCATGGTAATAATCTACAAAATAACTAGCAGCATTTTTGTTCGTAAGCTCATAGAAACTATATGCGATTCTAATATTAAAACATGCCAAATATCTATGTGTCGGTCAGGTTTTAGTATACAGATCAAAAAGGGACTTGTCATAAACTACCTGCAGAATAGTGTGAATAGTTTCTTCACATAAATAAGGATTGAAAAATAGAAACAAGTCATCAAATTGAAGACAAATGTTTGATGCCTTGATACTGAATACCATGCATTAATTGTCTAACTGTAGCTACAATGCTTAAAATCTGAAACTAAGTAAGTCGTGTTGGCAAACTGAAGACTGAAAACCATGGTACACTCACAAGTCATAGCAGAGCAAAGCTTTAGTGTTTTACCGGAGAGAGCCCAGACCGCAGAATTGTTGACGCTCTTGCAATCCCCCAGCTTGAGGACCCTCAGGTACCGGAACGAGCCGAGGTAAGCCAGCCACACCGCATCTACGGCGACATTGCCGCTCAAGTCGATCTCCTCCATCGAGTGTGGAAAACCAAGTACAAATCACCCACACGCCGCAGGAAACCATAGATCTAAGAAAGAAACAGTGCAAACCCGTGGTCTTGTGGTACAAAACAAAGGAAGGATCTCGGGCATTTCTACGCGGAGGAGGTGGATCGTTTACTCGAGGAGGGAGGGGAAGAGGAGACAGCGAGCGGCGAGGCGGAGGAGGAGCGCGTTGGCCAACTGCGCGGGGAGGCGCTCCAGGGAGCAGCGCCGCCGGCGCCTGCAGGCCTCCACAGTGGCTGGGCCGCGCACCGCTGCGTCGATGCAGCGGTCGACCAGCCACGGCTGGCCAGCACCGCTGGCGGAGCCCATGGCAAGTCAGGATTAACGAAATGGGCCGGCCAGAACTCAGCACGAATCATGGCGTAAAATCAAACGGTGCAGAAATCAACTGGAATGTAAGACTTCTCCAGGTGACTGTGCAGTAGCAAATCGTAAAGTAAAATACTAAAGAACTGTGTCACATCATGACATGAGGGGCCAAATCAGATGGAGAAGTGCAGGATTAAAGAGAGAGAGAGAGAGAGATTCAGGCGTACTCAAATGCAGAAAGTCTTAAGCAAATGCAAAGGAAGGGGAAATAGTACTCTACTCATCATCAGTACTCACACGAGCCTGGAAACTCATTTGACAAACACACATATGTCAAGCAAAAAAAATCTGACGGCTGAAAAATCAACTTAACTTTAAGTAATTTTTATACTGATTATTCAATTAAGGGCTCTACTGTATGGCGTCGTTCGCTCGTTAGGCTTTGGGGGTTGTACATTGCAGATAGGAACAGGTTCGCTAGGGAGGGATCGTTCTGACAAACTCTAGGAATCCGACAAGCCCCCGATTTCTCTCCCGCATCAACTCCTGCCGACCACCGGCCACCCGCGTAGCGCAGCCTTGCGCCCAAGTCCATTTTCTTTTAATCCTGATCCGGCCACCCGCGTAGCGCAGCCTTGCGCCCAAGTCCATTTTCTTTTTAATCCTGATCCGGCCACCCAGCTGATCCGCCCGGGGAGAAAGCGCTCAAGACAGAAAGCATCGTCCCCAGTCCATTTTCCTCTAAACAACCTAACCAGCGTGAACACGTGTATAACGACCTGACACTCCCCGCCCTTGGAGAAAGCGCTCAACACAGAAAGTATAGGATCTCCTCACTGTAGTGTGAGCGGAGTGAGGCTTTCCTGTGCTTATGTAGTCTTAACTTCTTCCCTCTTCACAACATCGTCCCCAGTCCATTTTCTTTTTAATCCTGATCCGGCCACCCAGCTGATCCGCCCGGGGAGAAAGCGCTCAAGACAGAAAGCATCGTCCCCAGTCCATTTTCTTCTACGTCCTGCTCCTCTCATCTTCCTCCTACATTTCGCACCATGGCTAGTGAGGGACACCCATCACGGTCACCAGTACTGCCACTGTGAGCATCATGCAGCGATTTGTATTTGTTCATTACTGCATTCGTATTTGTTCATTACTGTATTCGTTTCTCGTATTGCTCCTACTTTTTCTGAATTTTTGATCAATCTACGTTGTTTTCTGTGCCTCACTCGCCTGCCTAAGCGGAATGTTCGGACATCCGCAATGGGCAAGCATTTCCTTGCCATCGCAGCTTTTTTTTTGGGCACCCACCGAGGAGTCCGAACCTCCTTGCCATCGCAGCTTAATTGCCATGGAAAGCTCGATTTTTCTGCTGCTACCAAACAGCTGCCCTTGCTTAGCAATGCTAGGATCATCCTTGCCTCAAATTCAAACGCGCCCTAATAAGTTGAAGGGGCACCGCCTTCTCCGGTCGGAGCAGCAGCAGCTCGAGGGTGACGGCGGGGCTTTCATCGGTACGTGTCCAGCGAATTTCGAAGGTGACGGCGGGGCTTGGTTGTTATTGCTGCTGGACTCACGTGCGTGTGGGCTTTTTGCTAATATTATTTAGTAATACCTTTTGAGGCGTTTTAGAAAATGCCTCCGTTGATTAGAGGCATTTTAGAAAGTGCCTTCATTGTTTTTTAAAGCCATTTTAGAGAAATGCCTTGTATCATTTTTCCCTTCACCGCTATTTCTAGCATTTCTAAAATGTCTTGGAAATGATTTGGAGGCATCTTGACCCGGTAAACCGAATTAGAGCCTTCCTCTTCCCTTTCTCTGGGCCCAGCCCACTTACCCTTTCACTCTATTAGCAGGCCGGCCTCTAAGTCCTCTCCTGAGTCACCAAGTCTCAACCCTAGGCGCCCTGAATCCCTCCTCTGCTGTCTGCTCTCCCGTGCACGCCGCCAGCGCCAGGGCCTCCTCTCCCTTGACGCACCGCTGCTCCTCTCGCCTCCCGTGACGCGCCGCCCGCCTCCTCTCAGCTCCCAGTTCCCGCGATGCGCCGCTGCTCTCATCTCCCCTCCCACGGTGACGCGCCGACGGTGCCACCGCCCTCATCTCCTCTCCCGCAACGCGCCGTCGTGCTCCTCTCCCCCTCCCGCGACGCGCCGCCGCCCTCCCAACCCTAGCAGCAGCTCCAGCGCGTGCTCGGACTGGGAGACCGGCCGATTGGTGCGCAGGGCGACATCGCGGCAGGGAGCCAGGGACGGCGCGGACGGATCGTCGCTCGAGGAAGGGGGACGATCATGGCGTCGCCACGTCGGTGCGAGGAGGATCTGGTGAGGCGCCATCACCCGTCGGGGAAAGCAAGAAGTGGAGGACGGAGAGTTCGAACCGAAATTTTCGGTTAACCGAATTATCGGTTCCCAGAAAATGGTAAGTTAATTCGGTTCCTAGATCTAGAAGACCGAAATTTTTTAAAACCGGAAAAACCAAACCGAAAAAACCCGAAGAACCGAATGCCCAGTAGTTTTGGAGCTTTTGAGGCATTTTAGAACGCCTTAGAGTCTAGGTCGTGTTGTAGCGAGACTCCGTGCCGAGTACATGCGTGCGAGATCGAACAAATCTACATGCTCATATTGCTTAAGTTATGGGTGTGGTTGAATGGAATTTCATAGGTAGCTCTACTCATCCACGGAAAATGCATTCGCGCTAGGGTGTGCGTGCTCACATGTGGAAAAAAAGCACCTGCACACTTCTAAAAATTGTGAAAACAAACCTAAATTGACTTTGTTTTTTTGCGATTACAAGAAAGAAGTATATATAGGCATATCACCACATACACGTCATACACATACCCATGTTAGCGCATCCTTCAATTATATGCTAGAATTGACGGATACCTGAGATAAATCAAAATTGATTTATGATCTAATGGTGGGAGTGACGTTGTTCATTACCATCTACTCGTGTTTAATCACTAGGACTTACAATGTTTAACGCGAGTGCACATTAAGACATGATTCGTTCCTAGCCATAATCTGCTACGTCTGGCCTTAGGTGTGTCATGTTAGGCATATATGGTTTTCAGCCACAATTTGTCATGATTTCTTACGTAAGTGGTCGTTTTCATCGCTACAGTTGGGACTTGCCGCATTTTGCATAAACTTACTTGTGGGAACATTAGGCATGAACCAAAGAGGTCCTTAAGTTTGTGTGTTAAGTGTGACCATCAGAGCCTTTAATATTTTTCTAACGTCTGTAGGAAACGTCCACGCGTGTTTTTCCTAGCGTGTGTAGGCATGTGTTTATATGCTTGATGATGTGGGTGTGGTGTGCATGGGTTCCATGTAATGCTTGCACTCCCACAACAATAATCGTGAAAGTGTGCATCATGTAAAATCATGCACACCAGAAAAGGTTTATACTGAAATATGTCTATTGTGATCTTTTCAATAGATCTAAAAACTGAATGCCAAAGTCTCGACAGGTTTTGTTGAGATTGTGTCAAATATATGTACGAATATATTACAAGTTAGACTTAGAGAAGGCATAGTATTGTAAAAGGGTACTACGAGGAGTCCTAATAGGATAGAAGTTGAGTATGGGTAGAACTCGTGTATCCTAGGCCTCCTATATAGGGGCACCCTGTGTAACAACACAATGTAACTTGGAGAGAGTTATCATAGGGAGGAGCGCCCGTAGTCATGTCCTGTGGATGTAGGCCCCATGGTTGAACCACGTTAAAAACATCGTATCTCTTGTCGCTTTTTCTGCAATGCTCTCAGAATTGATCTACACTTGTGAGTGTCGCTTTCTAAGAGATCGGTGTGCCTAGGGCTGATTTTCATAACAGGTTTGCATGCATGTGATTTTAAAATTTCATACTTATACATCTCTGAAAGATCTCAATATATGAAAGATCTCAATATATTTGTTAGAATATGAACACTCGTAAAAATCAGCAAACATATGATTATTTAACTTTTTGAGAAATCATATGATGTTTGTGCCTTAGAAGACAGAGGATTGTTCTAATCTTTCGTAATATATGCTTAATTGTTTATGTATTTTTTATGCAATACGCTATATAGTCATATTTTTACACGATTGTTTTGTAAGTGTACATATTCCAACACGATACATGTGTGAATTCTTTAAAATTGTTTTGTGAGGCACAAGTACACAAATCAAAATGTGTGCGCACACACTTTTGTGCCCAATCTGCTCTCAGAAATGGAGAAACTTTGGCACAGTTTATAGTACACATACTTTGCTCAATGTACATGTAATTTTTAAAATGTTAAAGTACCTTTTGCATTTTTCACTACTTATCAATTTCATATCTTCCACATGTCATCACCTTCGGTCTTGAAATTTTAATTATTTACTATAGGATATGACTTCCTTTACATCTGCACCGGGTATTCTTTCCGAACCTCGGGACTATGTTCCATTGACATGGACAGAACGTAGAGTATCTGCGTCAATCTTGGATCGCACTTTGCACATATTAATCGTCACGGTAGCAAGTTCTTATTCACGTCTGCGCGGTTCTTACTTGTTCAATTTCTAATGCAATAATTCGTTTGGAGTAATTGTTCAATTTCTAGTCCAATGATTTCAATTTCCAGTCTAATAATTCGTTTGCTGAATATGAATACAGAGATGAGGCCTACCCTGGTGAGGAAGAAGACCGAGAGGCTTTAGCTCAGTGAGTGTATTATATACTTTCGTATCGTGGAAATCTTCAATTGTCTGCATTAGTTATTGACCCGTTCGATGATTGGAAGACTATCTGAGATATGAATGCTCCGATGATTGGAACACTAGCTGATATATAAATGCCCTTTGTTTATTAATTTGGTAGTGCAATTCACTGGACCATATCAAGTTTAAATATTGACAGGATATTGTCAGCCAAAGAGCAGCCGAAGATCTCTGACATTCTTGGATCAGCACAAGAACTGGCAGTACCTACAGAAAGGATTTCTCTAGAAGAGGAATCGGGATTACTATATCTTCCCAGGTAAGAACAAGTTTCTAAGTGTACATGTAATTATATATTTTACAATCTCGAGTGTATGTTCTCAAATGGGTTGCTTGTGTCAAATTTGAATAGTTTACGGAATGGATTGATTCTAGCAACAGCATACCGCCCATGCCTCATGTTTTTTTGCTTGGTTTGACCACTCATCACTCCCGAGTACAATTGAAACACGAAATTGAGGAATATTGCTCCATATATCCCTGAAGCAAACATCTCCTGAGAATATACGTACTGACTTTGACCAGTGTTTTGCCCCGAAGGTGAAGGTACCCTGGAACCAGGCAATAAGTACGTACTGACCTGTTCTACTCGCTGTTAATGGCAATCTGTATTTGCAGTACTCTAGCCAGTATTGCAGAGATCCTAGTATTTTCGTGTCTATAGCCCGTTACATACAAACGAGTCAAGTTGTGCACATTTAGATGCGTCCGGATCGCTTATTGAGTTGGTCCACTTAAATAAAAGTTCCTTAAAACGTTAAAAATAATATATTTAGGACATGCATTTTAAGAAATACTTCCTCCGTCTCATAATTTAATGTGTTTGGTTAATGCAAGGTTTTGACCAACAACTACTTCATTGGATGTGGTTTATGTGATATAAAATTAATGTCATTAGATTCGTATTCAAAAGTACTTACTTATGATTATAACTTTGTATCACATAAACGAGTAACTGGTAGTCAAAGTTTATCTTAACTAATCAAAATATGTCTTAGATTATGGGACAGAGGGATATGCGGACACGTCTAGAAGCGATTTTCAGTTTATGTAGTTAGATCCTATATTTATGGGTTGCAAATGGAATTTATACAATCCACTAATACAGAGTGCGGATGCGCACATGTCTCAACCATGAATGAGATATGTGCACATATTGCAATAAATGTATCCCGAGGTTGTTTATGGTTGAGATAGAGTGTACTTCGCTTTGCCCCATGAAAAATTAACTGAAAATTGCATTTGTTTTTAAGTACAATGCAATATTGAATGGGATGAAAAAGTCAGAAACTAAATGAGCCAGAGTTCATATATTTTTGTAATATATTTTCACATGTTCAAGATACTACCTCTGTTTCAAAATAAAAGAGGTTTTTGACTTTACACAATTTTCAATATGCAATTTCGACTATTATTTTTTAATGAGTATGTAAGTAAAATGTCATAAACATTTATATTTAGAAACGATTTTTAGTGACAATTCTAATTATATCATTTGCATCTAACCAATCTAAATCATTTTTAATTAATTAGTGGTTAAAGATAAAAAAGTTTGACTATATATTTCTTAAAAGGACTTCTATTTTAAAACACCCGATACTACTTGTTAGCATTTAATTCATCTAATGAACTGAATGATGTAACTAATGATTGCACTTGCAAATGCAGCGTTGCTGTGACGAGGCCTGGGCAAGACTCCGAGTTGGAGGCTTATCTGAGTGCTGGAGACTGGGACAAGGTGGCGGAACGTCTGGATCAGATGGTAGAGAGTGGACAAGCTGAAAACGTGATATCAGGTGCTCAGTCGCGAGACATCTACCGAGCCCACCAGGAGCTGGTTCTTCTGCTGCGACGGCGGCGGTACCTTGACCTCAGGAGATATGGGCAAATAGCAGCTGCTAATGTGTATTACCGGGACCAGATACAAGCCCGATATCCGCAAGGTACAGAGAACTTCGTCAACTCCACCATCATTGAGGATCTGCGCAAATTGTCAAGCTCGGTACGGGTCCCACAGTAAGTCACTCAAATAGCCCGCTCTTTGACACGTTTCGTCTTCCAGTAGTTGGATTTGTCGCATGAACTTTGTTGGGTTATAACTACAGGGGAGATGTGCTCCAGGAGAGAGCAGCCACACGTCAGTCTGTCAGGAACTATTTGCAGCTTTACTTCACCGCCTATCGGTACGTCTACCGATTACGAAACTGAACTCCAATGCATGATATAAATGCTAAATGTAATGTTTTACGGATTTTGCGATGTTCTGCAGGCCTGACGTCCAAACTGAAGCACTAACTCAGGACTGGCTTCGGTAACACATGATTGTGCTATTATAGCTTTAAAAAGGTCTTACTAAGACCTGAAATAACATATTTTTTATATGTTCTTATAATTCGTGTTACTACAGTGGTATTTATTATAGCACATAATAATGTTCCTATATGTAATAAAAGGTGTTGCTACTATGGTGTAGTAACACAAGTCATATGTGTTACCATAGGTCCTAATAACACATTTTTATAACTATAGCAACACAGTTGGTAACATATTTTTTCAGGTGTAGCAACACAGCCAGTAACATCTTTTTCTGAAAATTGTAACACAATTATTGGTGATTGGCAATAATTACTATAGTGCCTGGTAACACCTTTTGATATCTTTAGCAATACAGTAGGCAACAATTTTTTTTAGTTGTAGCAACACGGTTAGTAACACTTTTTCTCAAATATTGTAACATAATTATTGGTGATTGGTTGTGACTTGTAACATATTTGTCTATTTATAGCAACACAGTTAGCAAGAATTTTTGCTAAATATTGCAACACATAATTTTAACCCCGCTATATGTCATTGATTTATTTAATATTGATTTATTTAATTAACAAAGTATTGCTTCATACTTCCAGTAATATAGAGAGAACGATAAGCGTGATACATTACATAATAACAAAAAACATCATGGCTATAATGAGCATATCATACATAGGCATTGCATTAAGGATATGAATACAAATATTATCTATATAATTTGAAAACATTTATAACAATTTTACCGAAGAGAATACATGTCTTAAAGAAAACACTACATTTTTCAATCAATTAATGTAAACTACAATAATTAGTACATCAATTCCTCGTGCAATAATTTGCTCCATGATCTTGTCACAATTCAGAGCATCCAAACTCAACCATTGATCTTCTCAATCTGAAAAAAATATTTATCTTCAGAGTTGCAATCAAATATATCATATATATGTAACTAATCAAAATTCAAGAAAGTAATTATGAACGAATGGATGCTGAAGGCCAAGCTATTGTTAATTTTGAGGCAAAAGCATCGCCAATAGTCTTGCAGTTCTCTTGTTCCCTTACCAAGGCTTCATATTCCGCAATAGGTTGATCAACTCTCACATGCATAAATTCACCACCTAACTCAACACCACCAACCAATGTATCTGATCCATAACCCAAAATAGTAGCATATGCCACACACCGTTTGTTTTGATGTGTTGAAACTTTAGTATTACTACAGTATCAGCCTGTATTGGGATCAACATTATCATTAATTGACAAACATAAATAAATTATGTGAAGGTTTGGGAACTAGGAGAGAAGCTGAACAGGGGGCACCGCTGTCTGGCGTGCCATAGGCTCTTTCAGGACTTCTCGGTGACGAAGCTACGACAGCATCTTGAGGGACGTGGCGAGGGCCATACGGCGAAGTGTCCAGACATCACAGAGTACGTCCTCGGTAGACTCGCTCACATCTTGGCGGAAGAGCGCAGAACACAGGACGCCGCAACAACACCTACCTCTCCATGCGCTCCTCACGATGGCGACGACGCAGATGACCATGGTGCAGCTCCGACACCACAAGCTACCTGATTCCTCCTCTATCGTATAGGCATGTATGCAATAGTAGGATGACCATCCTCTTCGTACGTGTACGTTCACCGGTTCGACGTCCATACAAACCACAATGTCTGTGATAAATTATCAATTGCTCTTATTTCTTGAAAATAAGGCAGGCGTTCTACCATTTCA
Source organism: Stipa capillata (assembly GCA_019208055.1). Lineage (NCBI taxonomy): Eukaryota > Viridiplantae > Streptophyta > Magnoliopsida > Poales > Poaceae > Stipa > Stipa capillata. The sequence goes on along the minus strand of JAGXJF010005443.1, from coordinate 207,387 downwards.
TTTAGACGGGTTGAAAAGTTTATGTACAGGAGGACAAAAAAAAAGGGAAAAACAAACAAGGTCTACCTTTGCTAGGAAAGCAACCTCCAAAACACGTAAGGAGGAATTCTGAAAAATTCGGTGATTGCGTTCCTTTCAAACATTCCAGAGGGCATACATCAGCACTTCACCGAAGATCTTTTGGCGGTTGCTTGGTAGAGCCATGGTGCACGCGTCCGACCATTCATCGAGGAGAGCGAAGGGGGGTGAAGGCATGTTCGAAGCAATGTTGAACCAGTTTGCCAGAATGCCCCAAACTCCTCTGGAAAAAAGGCTCGCGTGCCAGGTGCTCATTAGTTTCCAATTCCATGGAACACAGGCAACATAGGTGCTCATGGGGCCACCCCCCGCTGTCGGCGATGAGACGCCGGCGTCGGTGGTCCAGAAGGACCCCCTTGGGATTCGGTCGGGGAACCGAAGGAACAAACGCTACGCCGGACACGGAGGCCGGGGTGGGTTAGATTGTTGAGACTGTGGTTTACCCAGGTTCGGGCCACCTTGATGGTGTAAAACCCTACGTCCTGCTTTGTGCGTATATTTGAGAATATGTGAGGGGATTACAATGAACTAGGAAGCATAGATGCTCACGTTCTTCTCCTTCTAGGGTTTTGAGTTGTCTATGGCTGAGAGCTCACGAAAGATCTGCTCAATCGGCCTCTAAAAGATCCCTTCCAGAAGAATCCGTCCCCTTCGCATGGCCACGGCTCTCCCCTTATATATCCGGGGGTTACCACAACTGCAGCAAGGGGTAAAACAATAAAATAATATGGTTGCTGACGAATGGGGTGTGGGCAAGCCACGCCGGTGGTTGAACTCCACTGTAGCGGAACAGTGCTTGTCAGGCCTTGGTTGGAATATGAGCCATCCAGGTGCGGTTCATGTCAGGGAATGAAGACTTCCGCGGATGCCGTCTGACACAGACCATGCGGCAGGTACCTAGCTCCCATAGGGCAAAGACCGAAGGCATGTTTCCGGGTGCACGGCGGCGTTCCCTAAAGTCAAAAGGGCGTCTGACAGCCCCATCCCCTGCCAAGAATGATAGCTCATGTAGCTTATCTCTTGGGAGGATGGGAACCTGTCAGGATTCGCCATAATGTCCACTGCGGCGGACTTGGAGTAGACAGGCCTGACAGACGTGCATTAAATGCGCCTGTTGGGCCATGTGGAGAGAGGAAGGGCCCACAAGGGGTGCTTGGGGCTCCCGGGATCGGAAGCCCCCGAGCACGCCCCCTAGGCCGCTCCACCAGGCGGGGCACTCGGCGCCCCCGAGCGGGGGCTAAGTTGCCTCGGGTGCTCGGGGTGAGCCCCCGAGCACCTCTTCTTGATTCGTCCTGAGCGGTGGCTAGCTCGCCTTGGGTGCTCGGGAAACACCCTTAAGGGACGACACGTGGTACCCCGCGATCGGTCGAGTGGGAACAGTGCTCGGGGTGGGGCCCCGAGCACCTCTTCTTAGCACCCCCGTCCCTGGCGACGTGGCGTCAAGTTGGGCATTTGCCAGCGGTTTAGGGGACCCTAGTCCCCATATCGCCGACACCCGCGCTGCGAGTCTGTCAGCGGTGAGTGTCTTCCTGTGGAGGAGGAGCCAAGTGAAAAATTTGCGGTTTGGCTCCACCTTGGAGTGCCAAATCTTGGTCAAGTTAAACAGGGCAGAGGTGGCACATGATTGGAACTTGTAGGCTGATGCTAATGAATATTCGCTGCTAGCCGTCCAGCGCCAGGTGATTGAGTCCGGTGTGCCAGGCTAGATGTGGGCATTTTGCAACATGGACCATAGTAGCACGTAGTCACGTATTTGGGCAGTGGTGGAGATTGTACGAAAGGATCACATCCAAGTGTTGTCGTGGAGCTCATGCTTCACGGATCTCCGCTTACTCTTGGCTAGCGCGAAAAGAGAAGGCGCCAAATATTTTGGTGCCGATCCTTGTAGCCACTTGTCATACCAAAAATTGGTTTTGGCCCCATCCCCTATAGTGATTTTTGTTGCAACCCTAAACAGGGCCATGTCAGTGTCGTCGCAGGGTAGAGGGGAGTTGGCTCAAGGGTGATTAGGGGCGGTCCATTGCAACCATAGCCATCGCAAGCGTATTGCCCTGCCAAAGATCTCCAAATCCAGCATGCCAAAACCACCTTTATCTTTTGGTCGTCTCTACTCAAAGTGTAGCAGGCAGCAGGACAGCTGGTCTTGACTTTGATACCATTCTTCCCCGTCTTGGTCATTTCTCTGGTTGCCCACAGCTCAGGTCTTATATTCATGTGTTGCATGTCTGCTCGTGCCTTCGGCCCTTTTTTGTCTTGTCCGAAATATTGAGCAAGAGACCAAGCAAGCTGTCGTAGACATTTTTCTTGACATGCATTACATAAATGCTGTGATGTGTGTCTAGGTGAGGCCAGTAAGGCAATTTCCAGAAAACAGATTTCCTTTTCCAAACGCCTTTTACCGGCGGTTGTTTCTTTCCTTTTCCTGGCTCAACCTCGTCCATTTCATTCAAGAGATCATAGATTTCTTGTCCGGTCTTCTCACGAGGCTTTGAACGGATTTCTTTTGTTCCGTCGAACCTTTCCGTGTCCTCTCTCCATGGGTCATTCATGGTCAGCCACCTTCGGTGTCTCATGAACACGATTTTTCTAGAGCCCTCTAAGAAAACACTCGTCGTTTCTTCCATGCACTTAACACATGCTTCGTATCCTTTGGTGCACTGACACGCGTTGTTCCCGTACGCGGGATAATCTTGCACCGTTGTGAACAATAGGCATTTCAGAGTGAAGAACTATTCTCTGTCCGCGTCCCAGACCTGAGCCCCTTCTTCTCACATCGTAGCTAGTTCGTCCTTCAGTAGGTGTTGATACACGTTAAGATTCATTCCAGGTTGTTTTGACCCTTGAATGAGAATAGACAAGTGCATATACTTCCGCTTCATGCACAACCATGGAGGGAGGTTATAGATCCAAAGAACAACAGGCCATGTGCTGTGTCTGCTGCTCATGTTGCCGAATAGATTTATTCCATCCGTACTCATACCGAACCTGATATTCCTCGGATCACTACCGAAATCTGGGTATTTGGCGTCGCTTGTCCTCCACTTACAAGCATCGGCTGGGTGTCTCAACACCCCGTCCTTTCTTCTCCCCTCTTCGTGCCAACGCATCAGCTTTGCCTCCTTCTTGTTACTGAATAAACGCTTCAGACGGGGGAGGACTGGAAGGTACCATACAACCTTTGCAGGGGCACCACTCGTCACTTCTTCCTCATCATCGTCTTGGTTTCTGCCCCCGCTTATATCGAGATGTGTTGCACACCGGACATTTTTGCAGCTCTCTACTCCTTGCGATAAATAATGCAGTCGTTCCGACAAGCATGGAGTCTCTCTACATCCAATCCAAGGGGGCAGACCACCTTCTTGGCTTCCTCGGTGCTCGTAGGCAACACGTTCTCCTTTGGAAAAACCGTCGGAAGGTAAGCCAGTGTCTCATCGAAGCTTGCGTCCGGATAGTTGTGGGCTGCCTTGATCCTTAGAAGTTCTAGCGTGACAGACAGACGTATGTGCTCAGGATCGCAGGTGGGATACAGCGGTTTTGTCGAGTCTTCCATCAGTTTCGCAAACTTTGCGACCTCTCTTTCATCCTCGGGGTCTTCGACTATCTGGTCCGCCATGTGACTGTCTCTCAACATTTCATCCAAATTATTCCCCGCCTCCCCCGTCAAGTCATCCCTACATTCCGGAATATGGTCTTCATCTTCTTCTGCGTCTCCATGTATGGCCTCTTCTTCCTCACCGTGACTTGTCCAACGTGTATAACCTTTCATGAAACCTTTAGTCAACAAGTGTAGCTGCAACATGCCTCTCTCCCTGAACATTATCGTGTTTTTGCATACAAAACACGGACAACACATCTTGTTCGCACCCTTTTTCTCCCTATCTTCCTCGGCCACATCTAGAAACCCATTCAGAGTATCGACGAAACTCCGTGTTGCCCTTTCGCCGTACATCCAATTTCGATCCATCGATCCCTACAACAATAAACTGATTTATTATAATCTAAATTAATAAAGTAATCATAAAATTTATTATTTTCTTTCATGTATTATATCGTACCAAAGAGAACTCGCTCGCTAGCCTTCGAAATAGGGTAAGGAGAGGGAGGAGGAGAAGGGAGGAAATTAAGAGAGGGGAGGGAAGGGAGGAGGGAGGGAGGAGGGTTAAAAGAGCTAGATCTAGATATAGATTGTGTATTTAGGAGGAGGAGAAGGGAGGGAGGGAGGGAGGAAGGAGATGATTAATTAATGATCTAGAGGGAGAGAGGGAGGGAGGGAGGGAGGGAGGGAGGAGGGATTAATTAATGATCTAGATCTAGATGAGGAGGGAGGGAGGAGAGGGAGGAGGAGGACAAAGGAGAGCAGCAGCCTACCGAAATCTCGACAAAATCGTCGGAGCTGCAGCTGGCCGTGTTGAGGCGCGCGAGCTCAACGGCCAGCTACTGGCGCACACTCCTTTATAAAGTTGCAGTATTATCATTGACGGGCACACAAAGGTCAACCGTCAGTGATCAGTAGGCCATCGAGGGTTAATTTGCAGCTAATTTCCACTGACGGGCATCACCTTACCCGTCAGTGAAATTTACAAATTCACTGACGGGCGCCTTTGTACTGCCCGTCAGAGAAGGTCAAAGTCAGTAGCGATTCCTCTGTTGACACTTCTGCTGACGGGCATTCCTTTACCCGTCAGTGAAAGTTAAACATTCACTGACGGGTTTTCTTTTATCGCCCGTCAGCGAATCTTAGTGTCAGTGGTGATACTTCTACTGACGTGCTTTTATTACGCCCGTCAGTAGAAGTTGTCTCTCTCGCCTTCTTCATCACATTTACTGACGGGCCCGTACTCGCCTGTTAGTGCTTTTTATAATCAGTGACGGTCATCTTGTTGCCCGTCAGTGATGAGCGTGCAGCAAAAGTGTTATCTAAGGTAGTGGGACTCACGCATCACGGAGCAGGGTTCTCTGTGCCGGCTCCTCCTCCCCGACTATCCTCTCCTCAGATGGTTATGCCAACACCAGTATGGTCACCACGGTGAAGCTCTAGACATCATCATCATTGGCATCAACAGACAATTGAGGGAGAGTGAGCGATGCGGTGGTTGCAAAGGGAAGGATACACGTGAGGAGGGAGCAATGAGCAAAAACGGCCACATTGATGGCAAATATGCAAAACCACTACGACAATCCCGCCTCACTATCCACTTAGACAAAACCTCCTCCAAAACCGCCCATGTGCTTTTGCACCGGTTTTGGAAGGTCAGAGCTTAGATCGGCCCGTTTTGTTGGTTTACATGGTATCATGGCGGGAAGGGCAAACCTCAGGTGAATTCAACAACTTTTTTTTCTAGATTGAAAAGCAAAATACTAGGGCATTCTCTCACAATGGAACTAGCCTACATGGGCTTGCACCCGTTTAGGCCCGGTAAATGCGCCGCCTGATCCTCTATGGCTATATCCATATTAAGGCATCTCTAATAGTAGAGAAGGTAGTCTTTTCTTATATTTTTCACCTCATTTAGAGATAACAATAAAAACATGTTATACAATAGGTTATCCTTTGATGCCATCTCTAGCAATTAATGCATGCATGAATATAAGATTAAAATTAAATTAAAAAATATAGATTTAAGGAAAGATATATTGTATAATAGAGAAAATAGTGATATCTTAGATGAGAAGGGATCATCCTTTCACTAAAAAAAGCAACATTCTTTTTTTTTCTCTCTTTTAACTTTACAAAAATCATATATATGATATTTTAAAGAAAAGACTAACATCACCCTGTTAAGGATGCCTGGGTAGTCGGGCCACTCCCACAACCCCCGCCTCCACGAATCAGAACAACCCCCTCCTGCGGTCCTGCCGTGGCCGTGAACGGGATGGGTAGTCGTCGCGATTCTCAAGCACCATGGTCTCCACCACACCGCACACACGTACGCACGGTGCAATTTGCTCTTGATTTCTTTGTTCGGTTCGCAGTTCAACTCAATGTTTCGATTCCTTGCAACCCAGGCTGGAGATGGAGGCCGGGGTGTTCTTCGAGGCGGCGCACCTGCGGCGGCTGGTGAGGCAAGAGCCGCCCACCGCTACCTTCGTTGCTTCTCTGCCTTTTGGCAGTTGGAGGACGCCACCCAGTACTCCGCCCTCCTCGACAGCCTCGCCCACCACTCCACCCTCGCTTGGTTCGCCTGCCGCGGAGAGGAAGGCGGCCGCGCGGCCGCCTCGCTCAACCCCCCCGGCGACGTCCTCCGCAAGGCCTACCGCGCGAGGTAGCCCAACGCAAGGCCATCTACTGCTCCATGAACTCCCAACAAGCCAGGTACATGAGTTGCATATATGGAGATAATACTTACTCTGACACGTAGGGGATGTACTCTGCTCGATGAATGCATGGCAATTGTTAATTTGCGTAATCCCAACCGCTCTCTGTTTGATCTCGCCGGGAGAGACGATGATGTTTATGCTTGCTAATTGCAGAGATTCCGTGAATTGGGAGGAGATAAAGCTCAGGACCTTAGAGAGGGTGTGAGAGTTGGTTCATCTGCGCCCCGACCTGGAACGCATGTTGTCGAATCGGCTGCCGCGACACGTGCCCACGCCACGGGACATTGTTCCTCTTGGGTACGGGTCTCCAGCTCCATTGTGAGCTCTCACCATATTCAAGAGCCAGCATCCCATTGATTTTCTTTGCACTTACCACCATATTACTGTATGTATTGTACATATCTTGCTAGTTTGCGGGGATGTCGGAGGCATCAAAGGAAGAGAGTCAGCCATAGACCAGCACGCGATCTCACCCATTTCCTTGTACACAAGAGGTAGCACGTGTAGAAGCTCTGTCCTAGTACTTTCGATTGTGAGCATATACTTCTGTTTTTTCCAGAATATGCAGGGATTATCAAATTTACACAAATTCCTTTTTCATGTGCAGGCTGCCCTCCAGTCACGAGATAAATCATTCAGGTGAATCAGGTATGTGTTCTTCCTCGATACATGCAACCTCAGTCTGCGTCCGTACGCATGCATGTTAGTTTTTTCTTTTTAAGCGAAAGGTAGAGGGATCATCTACCTTATATTCATTCATTCATGAAAAGAACCAGTACAAAGCCACAACCATGAAGGCTGTAGTTCTAAAGTAGTGAGGTAGAGCTCAGAAGTCCCGAAAAGACAAAAGAGAAAAAGGATCAGTACAGCACGGTTGTGGGTCTTGATCGAGTTTGTTAGTACCTAATATTTCAGTTAGTGCATCAATTGTAGTGCTGCCCACAATTTTATCTTATGAGAAGATACAGAATTAGCATCTTTTATAATGCTGATTTTCTTGTTAGACACTACTTATTGAGTAGCCGTCAAATCTTAAACACCTATCATTTATTTGTTGATCCTGAACATGAAATGAATTGGGTTTTTTTGTTAAAATCAGAAATTGGAGTTACTTTCTAATATAGTTCCTTCAAATATATCAAGATGAAGAGTAATCGCTGCCTGCGGCTTCCTAACCTAGCCATTTATTTGTTAATATTAACGTGAGATGCCTTATGAATTATATCTTCTAGTTGCTTCTTGGGAAGCTGAAAACTCCTCGATACTAAATCAAGGACTTGCCCCTGAATGGTCCTTGCAAAGGTTTGGGCATTTATCTACTCTTCACTTGCCTATAACTTTTGGCTCCTTTAAAAGCTTTAGTGTCACCCTTCTTTGTAAGTACTGGCTTCCAAGGGCTATTACCTGTTGAAGTCATGTCCATGTCAATTCCTCAAGACTCTTGTCTCTTTCCACCTCTCTCTTACTTAGTTACAATTAGTCTCAATTCTCACATAAAATTTCCTCACGAATAGGCATCCAGCTTTTAAATTTAGTGTTTATCTACTGCAGATGTGCTATGCAGTTCTCAATTAGTTGCGTAGCATTTATTGCATTTAGAAATATTAACTTACATTTTTAACTATCAGGCTCCCTTGGTATTGTCAGTGATCATGTCTTGTAGCCTCTTTCCTTTTCAGATCCTGCTAAAATTCATGAGATCGCATCATCAGTAACTAACAGGCGTAAATGGAATGCACTCTCTTTGACTTTTTGACAGAAAATTGTCAATATGTATCAGTGTAGCCTGAAACTGTTAAATGTTATATGGCGCAAAGGACTTTTGAGTTAGGAAACAGAATATGACTAGCTGTAATATTATTGTTAGAATGTAGATATTGCTGTAACATTTGCTGATGTTAGTCCATTAGTGAGATAATGCCATGTTTCAAATTATATCCTTAACGTTGTCTTGGGCAGGTGTGAATCGTCCTGGTTGTGAAGATGCTTGTGATACTCAAAATGGCCAGCAAAACCTTGATTCAGGAAAGGATACAAAAGGCCACGAACACCCGGGGGTTTGACGAAGTTCTGTGAAATAACGCCCAAGAGTTTATAATAGCTCTACGGTGTACAGTAAAAGTAGGATTTGGGGGGGAGGGGGGTGTGGAGTTAAAGAGTCTCATGTCCAGGTAACAGTGCTAGGATTGTTTAAAATCTGTGAAGGAAAGTATTAGCGACAAGCTAAAATATGGTCTTCTGGTAAGCCAAAATATGGGCTAATTTGGAGAGATTGGGAGGGAGATGGCTGAAAAGTGTGGTTTCAATATTACCAAATACATAATATATTTAGTAACGTTACTCTTTCCTGATAATATGGTAACAAATACTTTGATAGATCTGAACAGGAAGTACCTCCACAATTTTGATTATGTTCTCTTCAGAAAACTTGAATCGTAGATATGAGACCAGGACCAAATAACCAGGGCCCTCTGTAAGAATTGTTATTTGGGCATTCCCTTTCCTTCTCCCATTTATCAAAGGCAGAAATTGTCAAACACCTTTTTTCTTTCTCATGTATTTCCTCCAGAAGTAGATAACAACCTGACTTCATTGTTGTTCCTCTGTACAATATTGTTCTAAGCAGCAATCCATGGAGAAGATTCCAGCAGAACAAATATATCAATGAGGGCAACTCTGAACCTTTGAAGACTCGGGAACACATAAATCTAGCACATGCAGTGTGATGATAGAACTCAGTTGGTACTTTCTTTTTGTGAATGTATGGTCCCCTTTAGTATGTCTTAACAGACTCAATTTTAGAAGTGTGATGTAAGGACTTAGTATGAACGCGTACTTGTTTCTGTCAATTTAATTACCTTGTTAGAGATAAGGTGGTGTTGACGCGACGCTCTCATTCTCAATGGAGCATGAATGACCTAATGGCTAATCCATCTGCTACTTGACACTACTCCTTGAACCGGACTTGAGGCTCTCCTCGAAACTATTCCGATGTTTTGAATTCCATTTCCATGGATAAGTTCTAAGCATACGAGAGAGAGCGGATGAAAGGCAGTGACCCTCTGTTGCGAATCTTGCCCTGAACAAGTAGGTAATGTTGCATTCCAATCGATAGCACTCACCGCGTATGAACAGGACTAGGATCCGTGCCTGGATCAGTACCAAAACTTATCTAAGAAAAATACAGTCAGATTGGATTAGTTTCCTGAACTTCTGGCACCCTTTCACCAGTATGGAAAACGATAAATATTCAGAACAAGAGTTTCATGCCGCAAATTAGTCTCTCTCATTTGTCAGTTTCTGATGGACCCAACGATCGGTCCTGGATGAGTAGATTGTAACATTTTTACGGTTGGTCAATAGGGTAAATTAATTATTGGAGGAAGCCAAGAAGGACCGCAGCAGCTATACATGATGCAGTTGTGATATCCTAGTCCGAATATGAATGTTAGTCTTAGTCGAAAATATTGTTCCTGCAACGATCAGGCCAGTTCGGACTAGGACTCATGCTTTCATCATCTTTAAATATGCCATGAGCCAAGCGTGCCGTCCATATCACTACGAATCGGGTCCAAATCAGTTGGCATAGCTGCTGATCAGACGTGCGTACGTAGCTGCCGGCCTGCCGCCGATCAGAGTTGACTGGGCCGCCGATCGGAGTTGAGCTATGGATCTGCACGAGGCAAACAGAACATCCCTGCAAACGTTTCTTGCAGTGCTATGCAAGGCTCACCGACGGCTGGGAGGAGATCACACTTCTCCGTCGTTGTCCGCAGGTAGCGACGGTCGCGGGGATGGCCTGCCTGATTACAGCAGGTTCCCAAGTGTCGTCCGCGCTGCGGAGCCTCCTCACGTGGACGGTGGCTTCGATCCCTCGTACGACGATGATTTGGAGCCTCCCTACGATGAAGACGACGACGGCGACGGCATTCTCGACGACGATGACGACGACGAAGACGAAGAAGAAGGAGGAGGAGGAGGAGGGGTGATATTGGAGTACGACGAAGCGTACCGCAACGGCGGCTTCGGAGGCGTCCCTGCCGCCGCCGCGGCGGTCGCCAATCTCGAGAAGCACAAGTACCACCAGGCCGGGTCGACGACGACGACAGGAGATGAAGCCGCCGCCGCCAACCTGAAGAAGCGGAAGTGCCACGAGGCCAGGTCAACGACGACAGGAGATGAAGCCGCCGCTCGGGTGGCGGCCGCGGGATGCATCATCTGCATGGAGGACTTCGAGGCCGGCGACGATCTGGGGGTGATGCCGTGCTCGCACAGGTTCCATGAGGGCTGCCTGGTCCAATGGCTCGCGCGCAGCCGCCTGTGCCCCTGCTGCCGCCATGCGTTGCCCAGCGAAGCGCAGCACCAACATGCGTAGCCAAGCATGCATGTATGCATGCAGCAATGTTTGATTTGACTTGACTGTAATTGCCTGGCTGCATGCATGTATGTATATTTTTCTAGATGATTCCCTGCAAATTAATGTAGTTCACCAGTACTTCTTTGTTTTTCATCCCATCGGCCATCGCACGTTGTTCCCTTGCAAAACTTGTTACTAGCGTAAGCTCCCAATTTACTAGTGCTTAGTGTCTTGCAGCCTTACATAGCACATAGGAGTGCTAGATGGGTAAATTGCAGTAAAATCGATTTTGGACAGTATATTGGGTTGAATCGTAACCAAAGAAGTAGTTATATCACGGATAATTGCAACTCGCAAACCATCGCGCGAGTACTCAACCCACATGCATATTGCACTACGAGACACTCAAAGTTTCTTATATCGCCGTGAACAAATGATGTCACATTCATGGACAAGCTCGTATGAGATCAAATGGTCGGTTTGAAAGTAGGGAATAAAGAGACTACGACCATTAAAATGATGTCACATTCATGGACAAGCTACGACCGTTAAAATTTACACGATACATCAACTCTAGGATACGAAACTATCCAATTTGACCATTTTTATATTGAAATGCACCAAATTAAATTGACTACGACAGTTTCGGTCATAAGTCAATCACACTGTAACAGCTTTAGAAATTTTTCTAGATGTTTCCATAAGTTTCAAATTTAAAAATTACAATTTAGAAAAAAGTATACCAACATACATGTTCGACTACTCTCGTCACAAAGAACATGGTGATTCTAAAGATCGTACATCCGGTTCAAAAATATATGTGTTTTAATTTGGGAATCAAACTTTGATGCATAAGTGGGTGGTGAAGGGAGGGAGAACGTGTGATTCAAAGTGTACCCATGTGAGATATGCCTCACGTGCCACATAGTGTTATGTGTGTCACATAATTCTTGGTATTGTGTATAAGTGAGACAAAGTACACAATGAGGAGGAAGCAACTAGTAAAAAGTATGCCATTTATATGGATAGGCGCACTCTAGTCGGATGGACATATAAAAGATCATGAAAAATTCTGAAAACATTTGACAATATTGATACAAGATCAATTCACATATTGAGAACACAATTCAATACTATGTCACAGAATTTCAAAAAAAAACAAATTCAATACACCCAAGTACATGCAGGATAGCATTACCGAACAATATAATACACATGTTTTCAGTTCTGTTCAGACCAATCAGGACAACGCACAGAACAACAAACCATCCGCATCCGGGAAACAAGTTACATAATCGAAGTAAACGCCTATACAGATCGAAGTTTTCACCAGTCAGCTACATGTGCTGATGAACTGAAGAATTGCGATACCTGAATGTTTAACCATTGCTAACATCAGCACACAAACAAGCAAGAAAACCAGCAGCAATCCACACTACTACACAAACAGTTTTTCTGGACCCCCTATCTCAGCTGGTTTTGATAAAATAGATGAAACTATCTCAGCCGGTTATAAACATCTCAGTCGGTTAAAAAAAAACGACTATAATAATTACCTATCTCAGTCAGTTTTTTTCGGTTTTAAAAAAACCGACTACTGACTGAGATATTGTATCTATTACAATCGGTTTGTTTTATTAACCGGTTGAGATGTTTTGAGCCCAGCCCAAACCGACTGATCCCCTTCTCAATCATCTTCCTTTTCTCAATCGTGTGTGCCTAACTCCCCCTTCCTTCTCAATCCTCCACCGCCGCCCTAGCTCTCAACCCTCTCCTCCGTCTGCGCCTCTCTCGACCATCTCCAGGTCCAGTGAGAGCTCCTCCACAACCCGCCCGCGAGAGCTCCTCCGCAACCCGCTGACGAGGGCCTCCGTCCCCTCTGCCCGCCCCTCTCTCCCTCTCCCATCTCCAGATCCAGCGACGGCTCCTCCGCAACCCGCCGGTGAGGGCCTCCGTCCCCTCTGCCCGCCCCTCTCTCCCTCCCATCTCCAGATCCGGCGAGGGCTCCTCTCTCTCTCCCTCTCCCATCTCCAGATCCAGCGAGGGCCTCTGTCCCCTCTGCCCATCCCTCTCTCCCTCTCCCATCTCCAGATTCGGGGACAGCTCCTCCGCAACCCACCGGCGAGGGCCTCCGTCCCCTCTGCACCACCCGTCCCGGATCCGGCCGCCCTCTTCCTCTGCTCTCCACCTCCCGTCCCGGAGCAAGGAGTGGCGCACTTCGCGGCGGTGCACAAGGTTTTCGGCGCCAGCAATGTGTCCAAGCTGCTGCTCTAGATCCCTCCCCACAAGCGCCTCGACGTCGTTGTCACCATTTGATACGAGGCCCAGGCGCGCCTCCGCGACCCCGTCTACGGCTGCGTCACCCACATCTTCGCCCTCCAGCAATAGGTACGTACGTGCCATCAGTATAGAAATAGTGCTAGTTGTGGTTGAATTGCTATTTAGGCTTCATGATGGCTTTGATTGGTTAGTAGCAAAAACTTTTATGATTACTTTGTCTGACTTTAGTTTGTGTGAGTGAGCAGAAGCTTTCTTATGCCGCGGTCACTCTGCGACAGGTTTGGTAAATTTGGGTTCTTAAACCAATTAATTCTTGTCGTATTATTGAGAGCAAAATGATATGCACTACATAGCTTCTTTGCTGATTTTGAACTGAACTAGTAATTTGTAAAAAGTGCTACATGAGGAATTCCAGCAGCTCGGACTTGCCGGCGCTGCTGATTTTGTAAGCCTTTCTAACCTCTTTATTCCTCTTTGTTTGTTTGATTTCGTAAACCTTGCCAGCAGCAGCTTGTAAACCTTCCACAGTTCCACTTAAGATCGCTTCCAGAGAACCTTCTTGATGGAGAGGATGGAGAACATGGTACTGACAAGGGCAGCACAGTTTCATCATCAAATATTTAGTCAACTTTTATTCGGAGTTCAAGGCTGGAAATTAGTCATTGCTGTAATCATGTGTGTGTGCTAGTTTTGTAATTATGTGGCACAACCGTAGATATTATAATGTAATCAGTTGTATGTTATAATCAATCTACATGTGTACAGTTCTATTTTATTTTGTATTTTTTTAATCAGTAGTAGCATTACAGTCGGTTCAAAATTTTGAACCGGCTGAGGACTTTTATTATTGCTAACGGTTAGCTGGCTAGAACCGACTGGGAAAATGAAGTATCTCTGTCGGTTTATATTTTGAACCGACTGAGAGATTATATTTCCAGCTGGTTTGAAAACCGACTGAGATAATTCATATTATTAGCACCCGTTCTCTACAACCGGACGGTAAACCGATTGAGAAAATAATTTTCACCGGCTGTAATTGTATGTTCTGTAGTAGTGCCACCTAGTAATACCATACCTTTCTCCTACGTCTATTCTAGAAAAATAGTGTTCTAGCAGAGGGTTGACTTTTGGCCAGTTCATACTTCATGTAACAGTACATATTTGTTTCCAGTAGCTGCTGCAACTTGCACTCTTGCAGATGATGCAGAGTCTCAGCTCATACATTCTCGTCCACCAATCCAGCCATGTAATTTGCATTCTTTTTTATGATGTTGGTCAACTTTCTGATGATTGCGCGAGATTGATACAGGCCAGATCAAATGGAGGCGCACACATCGGCCGTTGACCTTCGATCTGATGATGCATATGCACATATATAGTATGTGCTACTCTGTCCCAAAGATTTGACCTTTGATCGCCTTCTTTCATTTCCCTGCAATGAGGGAAGGCAAGGGTGATCCGGCGATGGCCGTCTTCCTCGCGGCGGCGCTCGTCGTGGCGTTGGCGGCGCTCCTGATGGACGTAGCCGAGGGGGACGAGCTCGTGACGCAGCTATCGAACGGCTTCACCGCGACGCATTCCGCGGACGCCACGGAGGGGTTCGCGCCGGTGCTGTACGCGCCCAACGGCGTCTTCGCCTTCGGCTTCCTGCGCGTCGGCACGGCGTCGCTGGACCTCGCCGTGGTCCACCTCCCGTCGTCCTTCCCGCTGTGGCGCGCCACGCCGGCCCGCGTCGGGGACTGGTCCCGCCCGGCCACGCTCTCCTTCGACGGCCGCCTAGTCCTCACTGTCCCCGGGTCCCGCTCCGGCTCCGGCTCCCGCGTGCTGTGGACCACCCTCAACGTCGTCGGCGACACCGTCGCGCTCCTCAACTCCTCCGACCTCGTCATCCGGCGCTTTGACGAGCAACGGACGTCGTGGCACAGCTTCGACAGCCCGTCCGACACGCTCGTGCTGGACCAGAACTTCAGCATGTCCTCGCCGCCGCTCATCTCCGGGAACCGCCGCTTCGCGCTGCGGCTCGCCAAGACGTACATGACGCTGCACATGGAGCTCTACAGCGGCCGCGCCACGCCGGCGTACTGGCAGTACACGGCCCGCGAGGCTCAGCCGGAGAACGCCACGCAGCCGCCAGTGTACGGCCGCGTGGACAGCCGCGGCTTCTTCGGGCTATACCTCCAGGGCGGTGGCCAGAGCGTCGACATGCTCGCGTTCGACACCTTCGTCCAGAACTTCACTGGCGCGTTCCGGCGGATGACGGTGGACGACGACGGCAACCTCCGCGCCTACTACTGGACTGACGGCGCGACGGTGTGGACCTCCGACTACAGCGCCATCACGGGGCCGTGCGATCTGCCAACCTCGTGCGGCGCCTACGGCCTGTGCGTCCCCGGAGCGGCGGTCCAGTGCCAGTGCCTCGTCAACAGCACCGGCACGACGACCTCCCCGCCGTGCCACGCCGAGGAGACCACCGACCTCTGCGGCGGCCGGCGGTGGCGGCCAGCCGTTCGACGTGGTGCGGCGGAACCGGGTGTCGCTGGCGTACAAGGAGCAGCTGCCGTTCGAGACGTACAAGACGGCGGCGGAGTGTGAACTGGCGTGCGCGGCCAACTGCAGCTGCTGGGGCGCGGTGTACAACGGCGGGAGCCGGTACTGCTACCTCATCGGGTTCCCCGTGGAGACGGTGGTGTACGAGGCCGACGACCGGAAGACGGGCTACTTCAAGGTGAGGAAGCCGCCGCAGGAGCAGAGCGCGACGCGGCGGCGGGCCATGTCGCCGGCCGTGACCGCCGTAACAGTGGTGCTATCGCTGGCCCTGGCGAGCCTGGCCGCGGCTGGAGCGTACACGGGGTACCGGCTGTGGGAGAGGCGGCGGCGGCGACGGCGCGCCGGCGCCCTGGGGATGGAGCAGGAGCTGACGCCGGGATCGTACAAGGACCTCAAGTCCATGGCCAGCTCGAACAACTCGTTTAAGGCATGATCGATGATTACTTCCATGGAAACGAATGATCGTTGCGACTCTGAGTTTTTGGTTATTGAAGCCGAATGCGCCGGCCAATGTGAGCTGGATCAGTACCCTGCAGCTTGCCGAACTGCAGAGCTTGGAGAAGAGAATTTGGCTGCAAATGGCTTTGCTCCTTGCAGAATTACAGAGCTTGCAGTAAAGAGTGGCTGCCGACAGGACTCGGATATTTTTGTATAGGGTTTTCGTTCCCTCATTTTTTCTGTTTGTCAACATGCGTGTTTGATCATCAGTATACCTCTGTAAGTATCGATCGGGGAAGAAAACAGTAGATTGATCAATGTTGGAACGTGAGCACATGGGACCTGCTTCTTTCTGTTGTACAGTACCTGTCCATGTATACCTTCAGGAAGATAAAGCTTCACCCCCTTTTGAATGTTCACGATTGCTATGCACATCAACATGAGTGTACCGTAAAACATGTTAGGTTATCTACAACACTTTTCCGGCGACCAAATTGTCAACCATAATGGCTGGCCAATCTTGGTTAGTAATTGTGTATGATGAGTGGAGAGGCGTGTTAAAACTGTGACGGTGAACCAAACAGCTGTCCGAAGGAGAAAAATGAACTTTCCTAACTTTGTTATGGTAAAAATGTTGCACTGAACCAGCCACACGCATACGTCAACCAGTAACGCCTATTTGCCCAGCGTAATGTGCTAGAGTGCTTTTGTGCGAACCTCTTTGTGGTAACGTGCACCATTTTTTCGAGGATGCGCAAATGCAAATCTTTGCATTACAGAAGAAAAGATAAGCGACAATGACATGTAGCGAAGTAGATCCAATGGTATGATCTCAAATTTACATCTCCTCTGTGTCACAACTCACATAGCAAATATGATTTGCGTATATCTTTTTGCATGATGTTTGCCTCATCAGTTCGATAGTGACATGGATTCATGGACCGAGATGAGATAATGACAAGTGCGATTGCCATGAGCAATCTACGTGGACCAAGATGCGCATCAATTTGGACCGGGAAATTCGCTTCCCAAGTCAAATGTCCTTTTTGCTTCCGTGGAAGTTCTGGGCGGGATTGGGCCAGGATCCCTGCGGTTTTGGCCCGTCCAAACAGGTCATAAGGCAACTAAACGGATCAGTAATTTGCGGTCGTCGTTCCAACGATCTATTTCAGACAACTAGTATCTCATGTTCAAACAATTTCTCTTTCCCCATTTAGGTGATGTTTGGATGGGACCGCGTGCAGTGCTACTGCTGATCCCTAAACCGCCACCTTCTCATATTCCCTTTTCTGTTGCTTCTCTATGATCAGCATCCTATCTCCATTGCTACCACTACTCGTTGACTAGGGGAGGTGCCATGGATAGAGACGAGGAAGAAAAGAAAAAATATGAGCTTGCAATCTCTAAATTAGAAACAACTAACTTTCAACTCACACTTTTCAAATCGATACCTTTCAACCTCATAGCTTTCAAATTGAAACCAACTAACTTCAATTGGATGAATGTGAACTTTTCACTAGACGAATATAAACTTTCTACTCAAACAATTGAGGACTTCTAATATAGAAAATCAACGTTCAATTGCAATGCACCAAAAAAATAAAGCATTCAAAATCTCATAAATCAACTTCCTGATCATACAACTCGAGCATTTTAACCTAGAAGATTTGCAACTAGAAAATTGGAAAATGAGAAAAACTAGTAAATCCCCTCTGCCTCTCCCATCACCTACCTTCCCTCTACACAGGCATTGCTGATGGTAAATAGCCACCGCGACGATGGGGTAAGTCTTGGTAGCGGCATGGTCGTGGTGACTGCGACGCATCGAGGCGGGCTTCTCGACAGCGACTTGTGATAGGAGGGGGAAGGGACATGGGCAGCAAATGATGACATCAACACGGGGCTCACCTGCGAGGTGAACACCATGCATTGGGACGAGCGCGGCGTCACCTGCGGTGCATGGCGAGATCTCATTGGGAGAATCGAGAAGGAAGTCAGGGAGAAGACAAGGAAGTCTCGAGATCATAGTGAAACATGTAGAGAGAGAGGTGAGAGATAGTAGGAGACATTTGGCTCAATCCTGAAGTAGTGAAGCAATATTAGCTTTGTGTTATATAAATATTATATCATGTACTTGTTAAAAGCCGTTATATTGGTTGTACAATATTTTGATATTTGCCGCCCCAAGTTCATGACCACAAGGATATGGAAGGCACATGCGGAACCGGAATATATGTTTTTCTCATGGTTGGTTCTCCACAATTGTATCCTTACGGTGGACATGCTCGCGGTTGCGTCATTGGTCTCATGACTCAACGTGTCAGCCCTACCTCCGCCAAACGTCCACCCACCTCTTTAAGGATGGCAAGAGGTAAGAAAAGTTAAAAAGGGATGATGAGTTTGAGATGCCTAGTTATGATGAACTAGTTTGCATGCTAGAAAGGTAAGAAAAAGAATTTTTCAAGAAAATAAAAGAGCTTAGAAAGTTGAGTATAGAACATGATGATCATGTCTTGTCTAGTGCTTTTAGAGAGATTAAAATTGATCACTCATTTTTGCTTGACAAGAATAATATCATGTCTCAAGTGGATTTAGAAATATCATTTCCTAAATGCAAATCTTGTATAAGGACACTTATTACTTGTGATGATGTTTGTGCCACTAACTCTATTCTTGTGAAGCATCACTTGCTAAGAAAAATGATAAGCTAAAAGCTCAAAATGAGGAGTCCACTAGCATTTATGGGGAATTAAAGCAAAATCATGAAAAAGCTTTTGGGCTCATGTGAGGATCTTGTAACTTCCCACGAAGTGCTAAAAGAAGCTCATCAGGCTATTCTTACAAAGGTAACAAATAAGTCTCATGTAGACATGAGCACCACTACAAGTGAGCTATATCATGTGCTAGCTCATACATCTAAGGTTGATATTTTCACATCTTGGGATGACTCGTTTGATGAGCCTTGTTGCTCTCTTATTGATGCTTGTGCTTTCTATAGTGCTATTGCTTATATTTCTTGGTTTCAATAGGACTACTTACGAGCGTTATTTCTATCTACTATTATCTAAAAATAATCAAGTATTATTGACTGGACGAACCAAGAAATAACCCCTTATGTGCGAAATTATAGAAGATCCCCTTTAAGATCAAACAATTCCGTCGAATTGAGTATGACTATATGTGCGATAGCATCTACTATACTAGGAATATCAATGAACCCATTTTTGTAATTGCTCCGGATACCCTCTTTCAGCTACTAGGTCTATTTCTTAGTTCAAGATCCCTCTTACTATCTAGAAATAAAGAATTAGTAGATTTGTTCCGCCCAAAATGGGAATGGGCGCTAGGGTTATGAACTTATAATCATGGAATCGACTCAATCATCAGATTATAAGTTCATTCCATATCGGACTAGATCGTGCACATTCTTATTATGAGAAGGGGTCATTCTTGGTTTCATAGGTTACTCTGTTTACATAGAAATCCTTAGTTTGATACTAATCTTGTAGAGGAGATGAAAGTGCTCAAGGATCAAGTTGCTTCTTTGAAGAATGACTTGAAGAAGTACTTCAAAGGGGGGACCGCTCTTGACAGAATCTTGAGTGATCAAACGAACCCACATGACATGAGTGGACTCAAATTCAACTCCAATAACAAGAAGTCCAAGAACACCAAGAAGGGTCAACATCAAGGTCAAATCAAAAACCCGGCCTTCATCACTTGCTTCAAGTGCAAGAAGGAGGGACAATATGTGAGTTCATGTCCATTGAAGAAGAAGATTTCAAATGAGAAGAGCGAGAGAAGGGGCCACAAGAAAAGAAGAATAAAAACAAGAGGGTTCAAGCTCAAGATGATGGGACTACAAGTCATGAGAGCCCAAGCAAATGGACCCCAAGGTCACACAACTCAAGATAAGAAGCAAAGGGACAACACTTGCTACAATTAGCAAGACAAGGGACATATGGCCAAATATTGTCCCAAAGGTGACCTTCCTAAAACCTTCTATTGTCCATGATCATTATTATCTTAGGAAGGATACGATTGGCAATATGTTTGCCAAATTTGTTGGTACTCAAAGTGGCTTGAAGAAGAAAATGATCATTGGGTTAACCAAACATATTATGACTAATTTCTTAGGATCCAACATTGTTGAGAACCATGAAGCTCAAACTTGATCAATAGGTTTATGGAGGGCTTTGGAGACTTGACAAATTCTTGAAGATGGTGTGTTCCATCAAGTGCAAAACTCAAGCCAAGTCAAGTGGATTATTCAAAGCTTTCAATCCAATGTTCCTAATATAGTGACAAGTTTCTAATTTTCTTACATTGAAAGTCACTAGCCCCTAGCTTGTATAGCTTTAACCTTCTAGCATGTGTAGGTTATGTTAACTAGCTTGTCTAGGTTGTATTGCACACCATATAGTTGTCTGTGTATCTTTCAGCCTTATTGGATTTTATCGGTCTATTGTAAGAAATTCATGGACTATCCCGTTGTGGGAGAGTGTTATGCTTTTGTGCATATCACAAGCTTGAAAAATGTGAATATGTGAGTGACGATGAGTAGTATAACTCTACTATATACAAGGACCTTATCCGTATACGATATCTCATGGGTCTTCTAGATACCCATAGCAACAGCCATATCTAAGAGGAACTCTAGGAAGATAAGGAAGTTGTCTACAGGTGTCCAGATGCCCCTTAAACAAGGAAGCTTATCCCTACGTTTAAGGATGATAAGTGTCCTGCTCGAAGAAGAGTCTATACCCGATACAGCGTACTCGCTATAAAAGGAACCAGAGGACCCTACGGACACAGAGAGGGAGAGCGACTCAGAAACACACAAAGCCATATAGATCCACTGGAGGAGACTTCCGAGCGGAGTAGAAGGAAAGGCAACACCCCTACATCGACTCTCGGTTAGTAATAGATCCCCATCTAGGCTAGTTTTCCCCTTGTACTCTGTCTCGAGATTAATACAAGACACACAGGACGTAGAGTTATATCCTCAGGGAGGCCCAAACCTGTATAAATCATCATCGCCCAACAACTTGATTTGGCACGACTGGGTGTCCCCAACCCTCATACTTTCATCACGTACATCCGTAAGATCGGCGGTTTTGCCAATCGTCAACAGTGAGGAATACCACTTAGAATTGATATCATATATTACCTAGTATCTTTGTAGCATTGTAAGCTCATACATGGTGAAATCTCTCTAAATCACCATCTTTGGTTCTAGTTAGCTCTTATTTGCTATTTTCAGATTTTGTATCTTTGAGACTTTATATTCATCTTACCTAGATGATGAGATCATCTCTGTTAGATGCACATCCATTTGTTACCTTGATTGCTTGATTGTTTCCAAATTGTATGTGAGAAGAACCTCTAAGGATTCCATAGCTTATATCTATCTAAACTTACTTCCAAAGTTCATTCAAATCTACACTATTGAGTACTTTCTCTAAATCTCGAAATTTCTGAGATATCTCAGAATCTCCAACATCTGGCTCTATATTGCATAGAGTTCTCTATCAGAGCCTTTGAGGAGAATTTGGATATTCTAGAATTAGGTTCTGGACATGACGTTCTGAAACTCAGAACCTTTGGGATTTTGGAACCTCCGATTTTGCTCTATTCTTAACAGAACTACATCTCAGAGTATCCAAAAATCAGACTTTAGTGTTACAAAACTCATTCCTGGAGTCTACGAGTTCAATCCCAGAACTTCTGACATTGCTGAAAACTTGAGCGCTTTATCTCAATTTCAATGTTTCTTTTGTGCTTAGTAGTGTGCTCATCTATTCCTCTTATGTACTCCTATGCTTTCACAAGTGAATTGATATCTGTAATCTTTGCTATCTACCATCAAGTGATAATTCCAATAGCCCTATGGTTCTCTTACCATTGGTATTCTTTTAAGTAGTAGTATTTGTTGATCATCTTCATCTTGGCTATTTCTTCAAGTTGCTTTATTCCTTGCCGATAAGATC
Organism: Stipa capillata; assembly: GCA_019208055.1. Taxonomy (NCBI): domain Eukaryota; kingdom Viridiplantae; phylum Streptophyta; class Magnoliopsida; order Poales; family Poaceae; genus Stipa; species Stipa capillata. Next base: position 185,379 of record JAGXJF010005443.1, on the reverse strand, counting down.
TCTTGACTCCCATGTGTCCTCCTTGACTTTTGGATGTTTTATCTTTTGTATATCTCTCTTCTCCAAATGTAGCTTCTTTCCTCTCCTTGTGATCCCTACTAGGTGTGGGTTGATGGTAGGTGAACTTTTTCATTTCGATACTTGGTGCCAATGGGGAAAAGTTTGAAGGGTTTTGTTGTTTGTGGGAACCTGCTTTTGTGGGAGTTACAAAAATTAGTTATCTTATTGCCTGCGCTATCTAGTATCTACTTTTGTGAGATAAGCCTACGAGCATGTGTGTAATGTTTGTGTTATATGCTTAGTTTTGTTTGTGTTATATGCTTAGTTTTATTGCTTAGTTATTATGTTGAACTATGTGAGTGATCATGTGTTGATTTGAGTCTTGATGTAATTTGGACAATATGTACACTTTGAGCTATTTATATGAAACTTCGTGATTTATATGTTGTTGTGTCCAAATTATGTCTCTATTGGTTCTAGGAAGCTTTGTGCATGCATATTTAAATTATTGTTGATTATTGTTGCTTGCTTCTATTGAACCGACATATTGAATCTCCACAAATTTCTCAAATGCTAAATATGTGCATGAAATTCAATTTCATATTTATATGCATATATTCCGGGGGAGTATGTCCTATATATTAATGTTTAGCTATCTTCTTCGGACCCATTGAGTTTGGGGACCAAATTGTACTTGAATACATTGGAAAAGCATTGAGAACTTGGCTCATACAAAAGGTGGTGAAACCATGTCCAAAATTGGAGCGAAGTTAGACAATCATGAATCAACACCATATGTCAATGCTATCTTGGTAAATGTTTTAAATTCATGCATATATTGAAAGGGTTCGACCTTGAGTAGGTTGTATCATGGCATGAAAAGTAGTTGTAAAAATTGTGGTTCTTGCTAGTGATTAAAAACATCTTTATTGTAAATGAGAGCAATTTGAGAAGTAGCATCTCATGGGGATCTATATAATCATGTTCATGATTCACTCATCCCAAATATGCAAAATTTAGAAATGTAAAGATATATAATATTTAAGTTGCCCTCGTGTGCGATTTTGATGGGAATTGCAAAATTATCTATTTGCAAGTGGTGCAAGGTTTTGGTTTGAAGCATCTCAAACTATTGCTATATTTGCCTCTTGTTGCTAGTTGGGATGTCTAGAATTCTCTCATCAAGATCTTTTTATCCAACAAGTGGTACTCCTCTAGTAGCTCATTTGAACTTTAAAGCTTATGAGAAGTTATCATATTGTGACAAAAGATTTGTTATATATCGACAAATTATCTAAGCTCAAACTAAGCTCAATCAATTGCTTCCTTTGTCATATCTTTCCTGTATTCAATAGCTCACATGTTGAATTGCTAATCTTGCGAGAGGTTGGCTTTAGATGATAAATGAAAAGTTGTTGAAAGCCAACAAGTATGCAAGATTCAACTTGAGCTCATTCATTTTTATGTAATATGATTTTTTCTTGCAAGATCTATCTCTTTAGTAAATTCATGGTGATGTGAATGAGATCAAATTTATGCCGTGGGCAATGCTTCTATGGTAATGGCAAATTTGCATTGCTATGGACTTGATCTTTGATGCTCTTATTCCTACATGTGGTATCTTGATCCTTTCTTGAGTAACTCTCCTATGTGTATATTTTTTTATATGGATAAATAACATGTCTCTTATATGCCATTTAGAAACTTATATACATGAGAAAGTTTATATCTTTTGCCAGCCACTAAATCTTTTCTTCGAGTTTCGTTAGTGGTCGTGGTAGATATCTTCACTTCTACTTTCCTAACGCTCCTAGCTCTCTTTGTTTTGGCTTTGTCCCATTTGTGGTGCTTGACGATAAAGGGGGATAAATAAGCAAGTCCAGATGTGTTCTCATGGGGGAGTAGGTTGTGTTCTCATAGGGGATTACGATGCGTTAGCTTTGAGAGAAGGATTTGGCTTATGAGTGCTTATATTATGTATTGCATATCTTTTGATGCACTCATGTGTTTTGGATATATTTTGGATACATTCTTGAGTTGATGAGCTTATTATATATCCTTAGTATTTCTTGTCCAAAATATGTCTTATGGATCTTGTTAATGCATGTTTTATATGTTAAATGCTTAATGGTCGTATCATATTATTGTCGTCGTAGAACCAACACTAGAGGGGAGGTATCGATAGCTTGATGGCTATGTTCCAATCCATGCACTCGACAAAATGAGATACTTCGATGTTTTTGAATAGGTTCGGCCGTCTCGTGGAGCACGGCCTAGTCCTATGTCGAGAGAGGAGCCTCGTATGCGACTTGGGCCGTCGGCGACTTCTGAAGATGGCTCCTAGAGCTTCCCGTTTGTAACTTGAAGCTCTAGGTCTCCCTCATGAGATTTTTTTTAAATTTGGGATGGATTGTACATCCCCTACGGGGGTTTTATATAGACAAGGGGCACATGAAAAATGACTATGGGTAACCTTGAGGGAGGAGTGAGATAGGTTAATTAGGTAAAATGGTCCATGAGTCCATGGTGGACTAAGAGAGAGGAGATGGTTCATAGCCCATAGTGGACTAATTCTCACATGCTACCCCCTAATGCACTTCTCTCTCTTTTAGGTTTTATTTGACCGTGCTTTGACCTTGCTAATGATCTTGTTGACTTGCCCATGGAGCCATGTAGGATTTCATGGGTCGGCGTATATAAGAATAATTATATCCCAATAGGAGCCCCCTTGAGCGGTAGTGGCTTGAGGTCCATCTTCCAGAATTGATGAATGTTCTTCTTCTGGTCGAACTGTTGCCATCTTGAATCAGCGTCGACTTTTTGATTTTCTGAGAAATTCCAGTTCTTGATCTCGATTATGAGGGATGGAGATTGTGGTGTACCAGGTTTTAACGACCGGGTAACCCTTGTGATTTCTGTACTGGTCCCATGATTAGTAGCCAGTACACACAAGTTAGCTTGAATACCATTGTCATACACGTATAATTAAATATTCATCGATAATCAACCATCATGGTTGGGTCTAAATACCTATAGCCCCAATGGCTAAGAGTTTGCAGCGAAAGCATGAGCGATGGTGCAGCCCATCGATATACCTTACCCAACAGGCAACCGACTGGGAGTTAAGCCCTAGCTTTCGTCGTACGTTGTCATCGTCTTCGGAGTATAATCCTTTTCGTCTAGCCACGTTAGCAAGCCAGGTGAGTACATTGAATGTACTCGCAAACATCCCAAAGAGGGTATATACGAATATACTTTCATGCAAGGCCTATCTTCAAGGAAGACCTACTAGCCTAGGTTGCAAGTTGTGCGAAAAGTAAATTCTCATCAGTAGTACGGTAATAAGTTGAAAAGTAATTTGGCAAACTTCGTCACAGTAATAACCTGGTGAGACGGTAGCTATCGGCTACCACCCCCCTCAACTCCGCACCGAGCTACTCTGCCATAACCTCATGCCATCACCATGTGGCACGACCTCAATCATACTTCTGCGGCTCCCGCTACTGACCTGTAGCTCTTACCGCACACTGCGGGCACATCATGCCCACGTCCTTAAAACCCATGCCCCATTTTAAAATGGAATCATAGTCTAATCAGGGTGTGGCTTAAACCAAGTTGTGTCCATGACCGAGGACGCGGCTATTCGAATAGATTTTTAACACTCTGTAGAGGTCGTACGGCTTTACCCACGAGATGTAAGTCACCCTTGTTACCGAACGTTACTAGTACACTGCATGAGGTATACTGGCAGGGTTACTACAACGAGAATTTTCTTCCACTTAGCCCTAACGACGAACCCACCAGATAAGCCATTCTCGCACTGCTTGTTGAACCACGCCACAATGAAGAACCGTCTTTGTGTCAAACAATTTCCTACGTTAAACCGCGAGAAGGCCCTCTGGAGTCTGCCCACTCTCTACACTTTCTACCTTTTGCCTAAGGGTCCGTACGCTAGTACCAATAGATTACTTGGTCAAGTCTTTCTCAATAAGCAAATATGGACGTACGATATGAACTTGGCCGAGCAGCACTTAGATTCGGTTCTTAATTGATCCGAGCAAGACTCCGATAAATCCCAAGTCACATAGGACTGAATTTCTAACGATGCCACATAAGGCATCCTCATTTTGACAACCATCCTCCCCGACACCACCTTATACCTCTCACCCGGATCCAAATCAACTCCGGTTTGATTCAGGGTTTTGTCAGAAAACATTTCCACAAACAATTTTCCCCCATGAAGATGGATACCTCCCTGAGGTTCCATCCTACACAAGAATGAGTATTTTGTATCATGTATCCAAAATTCATTTTCCCTAAGCTGGCGCTAGCTCAAGCTACTTATACCCTAGGTTCCCGACGGCATAACAACACCGCTAGAGGGATTATTCCTAAGGCGACAAGGGAAGGTATATTGACAACATGCAATAATAGGTCATAGCTGCGTCTAACACAAAATAGTGGTATCTTCAACATAGCATGCTGTCACACCTTGATTTTCCGAAACCTAAAAATTAGGGCCAACAAAATTTTTTTGCTAATAATGTCGGATGAAACACACTAGATTTAAAACTTTTAATCAAAATACGTTTATGCAAAACCCTAAAGTGAGACAACCAGAATCTTTCCCCTTTGCTTCGGTCCCCTTGATTTCTGCTTTGTCGAAACCCTGTCCAGCAAGGGATACAAACCCTGCTCTATCCTTGGTCTCCATGCGGGACCATTCGCCCTTGCGTCCCCACTACGACAGCCTGAAGCAGCTGCCACAGCCAACTTGCTCTGCCGCGACAGCCCATGGCAGCCGTTGCCGCTGCCACACTCTTGCCACGGCAGCTACCGCTGCCCGTTTCCTCTGCCGCGGCAAGGCCTCTGCCATCGCCGTTGCTATCTTTCTCTGCCGCAGCGAGCCGCTCCTACCACGACAAGCTTCGGCCGTGCCACCGATTCCCTGCCATGGCATCTCACAGCAGCTACCGTCGCTGCCATGCCTCTGCCATGGCAACCCTTTCCCTGCCACGGCAATGCCACGCCGCCATTCCGTCTCACCACGGCAGCCGATTCCCACCACGACAATTCCTTTTCCCTACCGCGGCAACATTTTCTCTACTGCGACAGCCCTTCTCCCCGCCACACACGCACAGACGCGGCATAACCTAGACCACAACTACGGCTAATTACCACGCGATACCCTTGCTAAATTTAAACGTATACATGCCCTAAACTTGCTCCGAACGATGTGATCTTTTGCCACCTACCTCGCCAAGCCATATCGTGAATATAGGCACATATATACTGCTTTTGGTTTATGCACTAAAACCCTAACACGTTGAACAACTCGGCTACAACCCTACATAAATATATATATATATATACACTTAAATTTCCAAGTGTATATGGGCACATACACCTTGAAAGTCCCAATATACCATCGCATGTGGCCATTTTGTTTTCCACCACCTTTTCTCCCTCCTGGTATATATAGGCATCTACGCATGTTACCTGAGCATGCACGTGTGCATGAAAATGGAAGTCCTAAGTTTACTCAAAAACCTTAACCGTATTCCACTAGGTGATTGTAGCTAAATCCTAATCCTACTAAAGATCCGCCCCTGACTCGTCCCATCATCTGCGCAAAGATCGCCAGCCTGACATGAATTAATTTCTCTCATTCTAATCCCTAAAATCTACCGAGGCACGCCATCCCCCAAATAGAATTCGGTGCCCAACTTCTACTACATACCTGAGCTGTGACAGCACTGTATTAATATCAGTTCTCTTCCCCCTTCTGTGCTATGCTCTCCACGTCGCAATGCGGTGCCTAAATCCCCTGCTCCTCTTGCCCACGTATGCACCGAGCAGTGTCTAATTTCCTGTGCATCACACCCCCTTCCTGCCATGCCAGAGCACCCCTGTTTTACTCCTTCTCTTGTCCCCTAATTCTGCTGCTCGTGCTGTCTCCCTCAAATCTGAAATTCGGTGCCTAATTTTTACTATGTATCCACAGCAAGGTCTGACACACCAACGTTACTCCTCACTTTTCCCCTCCCTCCTGCCCATTTCTTACTCCTTCCCATGTGAACAGCAGTGTCACTCAAGCAGCTCACTTGAATACTCAACATCAGTGCCTATCCCCTGCCACACACCTGCCATTTACCTCATTTCCACTGCACGAGTTGTCTACTCCCTCTCCCTGCTCATACAGATGGGCTTTGACTTCCAAGCCAAACTCTACTACCTCATTGAAAATCAGCTGCTTGCTCTTCACCAGCCTCACTTCTACCTCCCACTCCTCCTTATTCTCCCGAGCAGCTTCCCTCTCCCAGATCCCCTACCCGTGCGAGTAAGCTCCCCTGCCTTGTCTCTCCCAATCTTCTTCCACCCAAGCTACTCCAACTGTCCCGAGCTCCTCAAGTCCCTTCTCCCCTAGCCAACTCTTCTTCCTCCTGCTGACCGTAGCTATCCAAGCAGCCCCACGTCCTTCACCACCTCCGAGCCATTCTTGTCTAACTCCAGTCCCCTCCCTCTACCCGAGCTTTCTCCTGGTCCCCATCTTCCCAAGCTAAGCCACCCACCATTCATCTCCTCTTCAACCGAGCCACCTTGCCTCCCGGATGTTCCTCTCCCTTCCCTTTTAGCGCTGCAGCACGTCTCCTCCGCGCCTTTTTCTGCCACCTCAGGAACAACGCCGGCGCAATGCCACTGCCCAGGCCGCCGCTCGGGTCAATTCGGCAAGCCGGGCGCCTCTCCGTCCTCACCGCCACCATGCCGCAGCGCCGCCACCGGTTGGAGCTAGTCTCCGCTGCCGCGCCGCCCCAGTCGCCGCCTCCACCTGCCGGATCTGCACTGCCGTCGGGAGCTACGGCCCTGCCTCCGCCGCTCTGGAGCGCCGCAGCGACCTACACCGCCAATCCTCGGGCCCGCCTCAGCCAGCACCGAAATGTCGCGCCCCGGGTTCACCGCCGCCGTGAGACGAACCGCCGCAGTGTCGCCCGGCCGGCCACTCCTTCTTGCCGCCGCCCTCACCTCGCCCAAGCCGCTGCCGCCCGCCTTAGCACTAGCAGTTGCCACCAGCAAGCCGCCGCTACCACCCTAGCTCCGGTGGGAGGCCAGTGCCTTTTCCAACAACCGGCCGCGCCCTCCTGGCCTCGCCTTTGTGGCACCGGCGACTAACCTCCAACTACCGAAACGCCGCCGCAGCTCCACCTTGGACCAGGCTGAGCAAGAAGAAAAGGAGAGAAGGCCCCGACGGAAGCTGCCCCAGGTAAAGTGACCCACCCCCATGACATGCGGGTCCAAGTAAGGGTGGGGTCCGCCTCAATCAAGTTGATCACACCCACCTCAATCTCTCACATCTGACACTTTGGAAACGCACTGCCTCGGATACATGGTAGTGCATTAAAGGAGCAAAGGGAGCTGTCGGAAGCGTAAATGCATCGGTTTTCTGATTTTTTTCTGAACCCAGCACCACTGGTCCTGCCGGTTCAAGGTGTTCTGTTCCGGTTCTTGGGGATCAGCTGCTGGTTCTGGAACCAGGATAAAAATTCCTTTCTTTCTATTCAAATACTTTTCCAAATTCAAACTCGTTGATGAGGAACCGGGAGAAGTTCGTAAATAGTTAAAAGAATTGATTTGATATGGAATGACTAACAGACTTTAAAATACTTCCAGAAAGATCAAAACAAATACCAAATGTTGATTCAAACACATTTTCAAGATACAAAATTTTTCGAATGGAAACGATATAAGTCTAGAGTAGGAGTATTCTTTCCTTCCATTAGCAAATACACAAATTGTATATATATCGATGCTAAAAACACCAAGCTACATCTTTTATACCTGTCCAGTATACTCAACATACCTATGGCATCCAACAGCCGATGGGGCAGGTGAATTAGAGAACACAACCTTAAAGGCGTGAATCCTCTATGATTTAAAACACCGTCATTTTATGTGATATACACGTATAAATCCAATGTCTAGGGCATTCCTTGCACTCATAAACTTATGTCCCAAAGTCTCGAGACCCTTTCCACCAAGATGAGCTTATATATATATACACACTCTTCCCAACCTCCATTTAAAGTTATGTTTAAAGTTAACAACTTCCGGGAAGAACAGCAAGCGGTCTCCCAAAACCTGAAACCCTAGTTCCTACCGACCCGACGCCAGAACCTCAATCACCATACCCAAAGAATGCCATTTTCCCTTTGAACATGCATTTGTTGGTTTGTTTGGAGTTATCCTGAAGTTGCTTCTTATTCGCCGATTTTCCGACGTGTAGTCGACGGAGTGAGATACATATGCAAAGAAAGATCTGACTCGTCTCCGCATCCAGAGCAAGAACAAGGATTGCCAGGCAAGCATTCCCACTTTGACCATGTTGAATCCCATACTTGTGAACATTAAGTATTTTGTTTGCAAACCTGCATGCTATGTTGATATCAACGTTATTTTATGCTAGCGTAGTTATGCCGAGTAGTTGCATATAAGGTAGGATCTGAAATCCATTCCTTGTGTCCCTAGGATTATTTTGTCGGTTATCATTCGACCGATAAACTAATTAGGACTATAGGCCTTAGCCGTGCTTAGCCCTGTTGTAGTATAAATTAAGTTTTATCGATACGATGGGATTGGGATCAAAACCCTCGGTTTGTTATACATTCCGAGAGAATCTTTTAAAATGAAAGGTTTGCTAAAATCCCAAAGGAAAGTGATGGAGGACTGGGATTCGGGCAGAAATGCTAAGGGAGTGTGGAGGTGGTAGAGTAGCCGGTCGCTACTTGAATCAGGAAAAGGGTAGGGAGCCGGTTGCTACCTGAGGCCTGGAATGGCAGGGTAGCCGGTTGCTACCTGAGGTGATGGTTGGACATGGAGTCTTGCTCGAATCAGTTAAGGACCGAACCTAAGTGCCGCTGAATCAGTTCCCCTACCGTACGTCCACATGTCCTTTATGGGAAGGACTTGACTCGGTACCTCGTCTAATGCTAGAGCTCGGAACCGTGGGAAGTTAGGGTGATGTGCTAGGTGGATCCGGGATCCCTAGAGGATCTTCACGGGACTACGTGAGGGTAAAGCCCTCGATGAGTTCCACGCTGTGGAGGTAAAGCTCTCGGTGGGTCTCACGAGTACGTGAAATGATGGTTCGACACAAAGGTGGAGAGTCCCATTTTCGACATCCGGGATGCGAAAGTTGGGTTACCCACCTAGCGGGTCCGGCTCTAGTGTGAACACGGACGATAGGTCTCGTTGTAATAGCCCTGCCAGTATACGGTGTACAGTATACCCAGGGTGACCTACATCTTGTGGGTAAAGCCGTACAACCTCTGCAGAGTGTTAAAAACTATTCGAATAGCTGTGTTCTCGGTCATGGACATGAACTGGTAAGGCCACACACTGATTAGACTGAGTTTTGTTTGTGAAAGCTGAGAAATGGGATTAAGGACGTGGGCATGACGTGTCCACAGTGCGCGGTTTTAAGCTACAGTCTAGTAGCGAGGAACTGCAGAAGAGAAAAACCTAGCCCGGGTCGCGAGGCGGTAGCGCGGGTAGGTTGTAAGGATTGTTCGAGGCGGTAGAAGGAGCTACCGGCCTCTAGTTGACGACTATTTTGCTGGATTATCCAGCACCGAATGTTGTCTCGGCAGAGACGAATTTTGATTTCGAAAATGCTCTTGAATCTACTATTCTGTATTTCGAATAAGAACTTACATTTCCGCACAACTTGCAACTTAGGTTAGAGCTATCCCTTGATCTATTCCCTGCATGAAATATTGCCGTATATTTTCCTCCTGTGGGAATAGCTTGCGAGTACATTCAATGTACTCACCTGGCTTGTTGATTTGGCCAGACGAGAAAGACATCAGTCCGCGGATATGAATATGAACACGAAAGCTAGGGCGTAACCCCAGTCAGTTGCCTGTCGGGTATGGCATACTGATGGGCCACCTCACCGTTGAATTCCACTGCAGATTTATAGCCGTTGGGCTACAGGTATCAGATTATCGACCTTAACGGTCTATTTCATTGTTTACGCATGTATGACAATGATATACAGGTTAACTCATGTGTATCGGCTACTGATCCAGGGACCGGTACAGTGATCACGAGGGAGTATCCGGCCTTAAAACCGGGTACGCCACACATGCAGGGTTCGCAGTCAACATAAGTAAGTTTTGAAAATATAGGGTTCAACATGATCAAGGTGGGGATGCTTGCCTAGCAGAAGTGGTCTTTATTCGAGGCTCGGTCCTGATACAGTGACGAGCGGGTTCCTTCTGGTGAGGTGTTGCAACGTCGTATCTAGACGTCGGGAAAACATCCATTAAACGACGATGCAAGCAAAAACCCAATGACAACAAATACAAGACCAGAGCATTACTTCACACACTCATGGAATGTTAGGGTAGTTATTAATTTTGAAAAGTTTGTACAAAGTTGACTCAGGTGTTTTTAGGTTATTCTTCGTGAGATATTGGTTGAGGGGCATATTGCCGAACCAAGGTTCCTCTACTTCTATCGAGTTAGGGTGAACGCGTATTAGGGTTTCACATACAACTTTATGGTATTAATCTCAAAATACCTTAATTCCATAAACCTACTAGAACTAAAAAGTTATTGTTTATTTTAGAAGGTTTATGGAAAAAGCATGAATCCAACTGGGTTAATATCGGGGGAGATACGTCTTATATACCTAAATATGAATTATATTTAAATTTAAAAGTTTAAATTATTTCAAAGATTACGAAAGTTGCGCCAAAGGATAGGATTGGATTTTAGAAGATTACTGGAAAAAGAATCACTCCATTCGGAGCTAAGACGGAGAAAATACGGGCTTTTGAAGATTTGCTGGAAGGGAAATAAAGAAGGGGGCAGGTCCTGCCCGAAAGAGGTGATGACATCGAAAGTGTAAAAAGGAAAGGAGCTTTTGCTGATGGAATGTGGAAACAGATACCACTAAGGTAGTTTTATGCTTTCTCATTAAAGAAGCATATTCTAATTTGAGCGCAAGGAGAAATGCGTGTCTACATAAGAGAAAATGTACTCCTGAGAGATACCTTTCCACTAAATTGCCCGATGGGGCCATGTTGTCAGCTCGGGTGCTGAGGTCTTAATCGGTCCTTCTCTTTTCTTTTCTTTTCTTTATCTTGGGCGGGCTGTTAGAGCTATACACCAGAGAGAGAGAGAGAGAGAGAGAGAGAGAGAGAGAGAGATTGGGAGAGAGAGGGGGAGGGGGTAGACTACCGCTGGCAGCGCCGGGGTAGGCCTCGGTGGTTGCTGCAGTGGCTAGCGACGCTCGGAGTGGGAAGCGGATGTTGAGGCAGGCCCGCTGGTGGCGGCGATTAGCTTCGGGAGTCCTCACCGGTGACGAGCCGTGGGGCCCTTAGCGGTGTGAAGCCTGCGTTGATGCCGACAGGCCTAGAGTATCCTGTTGGTAGGTGGCCACCGGTGGAGCGACTAGCATCGGTGCTACTGCTTGGGGTAACTGTAGAGCAACAAGGGAGTGGGGGAGGATGGGAGCTGGTGCTCGGCTTCTCGGGCAAGCTTGCTCCGACGAGCTTCTGTCGAAAAACGGAGGGGAGAGAAGATGAGAAGCGCAGGAGGCTTGGGGAAGAAACGGGAAGAAGGAAATAAGGGTGGTAGAGCTCAGCTATGGGAGAGAAATGGGGTAGGGGAGAGCTCGGGTATGGACTGGTGGAGAGGATGAGTGGCACTGGTGCTTAGGGAAAGGTTGGGGAAAGAGAGAAGGGTGGCTCGGGGAATGGAGAGCAGGAGGGGGGAGAAGAGGAGCTGCTCAGATCCTTCTTATAGAGCTTGAAAGAGATGGGGATAAGGAGAGGATGGGCACAGGTGCGACGACGCCGGCAGCAGGCGGCCCGGCGACGATGGTATCAGTAGGAAGGGGAGGCCCTGGGCGTCGGTTGTCATGGAGCGCTCGACGTCGTGTGCTTGGAGCGACCGGCGTGGAGCGCTTGGAGCAGAAGAGAGAGAGAGGGCGAGAGGAAGAAGAAAAGGTTGGGGAAGGGAAGATGACAGGTGGGTCCGGGTGTCGAACCCCAGAATTCATAACAGAGAGGCTTAAGAGAAACCACCCGCTAAGTCGAAACGTCAACCCCGACCTCAACTCCTGGGTGTCAATTCCAAGAGGAGTAGAGTGATATGGCTCCGAATAGCCCGAGACGGCAACCCCGAAGCTTACTCTGGCGAGAGCACAGAGTAGTAGGGTGATATGGTCTCCTCACTCTGTTCCTACTGAGCCGGAACATCAACCCCGAACTCGTCCCGGCAAATTAATGCACGGCTGGAGTAGAGTGATATAGTTCCCAACCTCTCAGTAGCAGAGTCGCTTCACAGGGGTGATTAAACTTAATGACTCTATGATATAAACTCTAAAGTCCTACCCACAACATGCGCTTCATCACATACACGCACGGCACATGAGTGGGCGAAAACAACCAGATCTCATAGCAGTGACTCTACGACAGAAACTGCAATATTATAAGTTTGAAACTTAACAAACATATATACACACAGCGGAAGAGTTTATAAGGCTACGAAGCCAAAACAGTAGAGCCAGATGTGGCAACGAAAACACACCAAAATACCAACCCCAGAGGCAGGATCACTGCCTGGGATTCCCAGCGTCTAGGCGTCGTCGGTATCGATCTCTAAGTAGAAACCACCCTCTGAAGGGGTAGCTTCCTCTGCAACAAAACAACAACAATAGCAGGGTGAGTACAAAATTGTACTCCGCAAGACTTACAGTGCGGAAATAATAGTGATTGTGCCAGGTATCAACAAAAGGGTAATTGTGGACTAATTTGCGGAAAGCCAAGTTTACCTTTATCAATACAATAAGTAGATTGAAATTCGACTACTAGAATACCTTTTCCAAAGGGGAAGAGTCGAACACTTCGCGAATATTCCTTACTGCAGATCACCACACCTGAAAAACCCTCGACCCATCCTCGACCACCCTGGGAGGAAGCTGTCGCTACACCATCCTTAGAGTTGGCAAGTTTTAGAGTTGGTTATAGTTGTCTAATTCGATGCGGATTTTTACCAAGTTGTCCATAGCCGCGGACACGGCTGTTCAAACAGTTTCTAACCCTGCAGGGGTGTACATCTTTACCTACACGTATCAATCGTCTCCTAGTGCCAATGCAATTTCACACACTTTCACGAGGTGTGCTGGCGGAGGGTGATCGAACACGACCTTTACAATGCCTTCGACCTAGGTATGAGCCACCCGTACGGGCTAGTCCATGTGCATCAGTCCGGCCGTAACTGCGACACGGTCCCATGCGTTGTGAATCGAGGTACAGCCCCGGTCTCCCAGACCGTGTGTCCACCCCACCCTTATATGAAACCACACACCACATCCCCTTTTTCACGCACACGCAAATGGAAACGGCAAACTAATGCAGCTCATACACTAAGTCTAAGCAAATTAGTGAGTCGTGGGTGGTCCATTATCCCACCCGTGTAGAAGTACGCAAATCTTGGTTCGAAAGGACACCGGGAACCGGTCCTTGCGGGAAAACGAGACAACCCACCATGCTCCCAGCCATGGCCTCTCGTCTAGCCCAGATAAGATTATTAGTCAAGTTCATTAAACATTCCCGGTGAACACCCACCTACCACGTAACCCATTCCCAGTGTTGATTCATCTGCTATCCCAGGAATTACGACTTCTACAAGTCTAAGCATGTCTAAGCATAAATAACATAATAGCATTCGAACAGTGGATACTAGACTACGCTAGATAGGTTAGGTTAGTGGTGGAGCTGTTTAGGCGACGAGGTGAGTCTTATTCATTGGACTAGGGCTTTTCTTAGCGGAAAAATAGCAGTTGACCGCATATGATAATGATTTAAAAACAACTAATACTTTGCAAATAATAGGAGATTTGCAACGTGACCAAAGGGGCTGCTTGCCTGGTTGCTCTGCAACGGAACCCTGCTCTTGATCGAGACTATCGCTCTGCGGATCTTCCGGCTCTATCGAGGAAAAACGGAAACACCGGAAACAAAGGGCATAATCGTAAATATCAAAATGCACAATATCAGCATGAGATGCAATGCATGCCATGACGTAGAGGACGCAAAATAAAGACTAATGCAAGTGGAATCAATTTAATCGGAGTTCGGACGCATAAAATGTCGCGATCCGAAAATCCTCCGGCTAATCGGGAACCCTAATTTGAGTTTTTAACAAATTATATTAATCCTAGCATGCAAACACGGATGAACATGATATTTTCGAATAGATCTTCTTTTTCTGAACATTTTGATATATTATTTGCATTATTCTGATTTAAAATGGATTTTCTAGGAATTTTACCAGATTTAAACCATTTTAAACACTTTGTTGTATTTTTCTCAGTAAAGATAATATTCAAATTAATTCAAATACAACCAGAGGCTGACATGTGGGATCTTGGGTCAAATCTGGTCAAACTTGACTCAGGTCCATGACAGTGGGACCCACTGTCATAAAAATTCTATTTCTTTTATTCTTTTCTCTTTATTCCTTACCGGTGGGACCCGTCAGCCATTGAGACAACTTTCAAGCACATTTAATACACTGTTTGGTTATTAATCAGGGCATTAACAGCCGATTAGCAATAAATACTTCATTAATCACAGATAAACACTGCTGATTAGGGTCAAGTGTGCCGGAACAGCAAATATACACACTTATTACAGCATTAATTATGCCCTAACCGAACTTAGCTTTATTGATTGAGCTATTAAACACAGACATCATTCAGCAGGGTTTTAAACTGGTCTTAACGACCGAATTAATCGGCCATTAGGGCGCAGCGGATGCTGTCGGGACGCCGGCTCGGTTTGCTCCGGTCGGCGGGTTGCCCGGCGCGGCACGGAGGCGGTAGCGAAGGCGGCGGCGCAGGGGCTTACCGACTGACGGCGGGAAGCGAGGCCGACGGTGGTGGCTCGGGCTGAGGTGGCGCAACAAGGCGGAGCCGGAGCGGCTTGGACCGAGCGGCGGGGTGAAGTGGCTCGGTTGGGGGCGGCACGGAGGCGGCGATGAGGGAGGAGGCCGGGAGGTGCTCGGGCGTCGGACCAGAGCAACGGGGCGGACACCGGGGCGGTGGGAGGCGGGGCCGGGCGAGGAGCTTGGATGGCGGGGGTGCCCGGGGCGGTGAGGGGAGAGCTCCGGCGAGGGCGTGGTGAGGGTGGCGGCGAGCTCCGGTGGGGAAAGAACGGGAGCCGGCGGCGGGAGGAGCTTGGGGAGGAGCCGGGGCACGGTGGAGAGGGGCGGCGCGGCAAGGAGCTCCGGCGGCGGATGGGGCAGACGAGCAAGGGAGGAGGCGCACGGGATGGGAGCGGCGAGTGCAGCAGGATGGGAGGATAGGGGAGCCGGGTTGGGGATAGGGATGAAGGGGGAGGTGGCTTCAAGAGGAAGCAACCGGAGGCGGTTGCGGGCTGGGCCAAGAGAAGAACACGGGCCGGGGCTGGCCCATTCGGTTGGGGGGGGGAAGGAGGAAGAATTAGGGTTAGATTTTTAGGGTTCTTGTTTAATGCACTTTTGTGTTCTTTCCTTTTTCAAAAGACTGATTTAGAGATTTAATTTGAACTTCACCTTCAACGATTCTTTTCAGCAATTTAGGAGAAACCCTAAATTATTTCCTTCATGTCATTACTTTAAAATTCAAAATGACCACTTGAATTAAGCCCCGAGTACGAGGTTCAAGATTATATTGGATCGAAGTTTCAAAATTCATCGAATCCTTTATGCAAGATTTGGGATTTTGACGAGCATTACAAAAATTCAAAAACTTTCACATTTTTAGGTTCCTAAATTCATGCCATGAGATGAGGATGATGCATATTACAAGGTTATAAACTAGGGACGTTACACCGGGTATGGGAAAAGTAGCTTTAACTGGTGCACATGCAGAGAGTGGCTGTCGGCGGAATGGGGCCCAAGGTCCCCCGAACCGCCGGCGGAAGCCAACCAGAGGCCGCAGGGCGAGACACGTGGCGGCCGGGTCGGTGAGGACCCCGCCTCAACAGTGAGTGGGCCCGGCGGTCAAGCCTGAGTGCTCGGGGGCTCTCCCCGAGCGTCGCATCCGTGCGAACAATTTAAAAGGGCCTTGGGCTCCCGAAAATCCAAGGCCCAAGAATCAAGGGAGCGCTCGGGGCCCCTTTCCCGAGCACCCGGCGTCCCACGGGGCGTGGGGCCCAGGGGAATGCTCGGGTGAACCCCCGAGCGGACCTCCTGGCGCTCCCCCGTAAGGGGCTTCGAGCGACCCTCCAGCGAGTGCTCCCCGAGTGCTCGGGGTCGCCCGAGGACAGCCCGGGATAGCTGGCGCCCCTCGGGAGCCGGAGGGGCCGCTCGGGGTCGGAGCGCTCGGGGGTCGTGGGGTCCCCCTGTGGGGCCCTCCTTCGGGTGCGCCGTTGCAGTGTTTAGCTTCTCCCGCAAGCTTCAGCCCCTGCAGAGACATTTAATGCCTGTCATTCAGACATTAAATGCTAAGCCCTGTGAGGGCATGATATCGGTCAGGCCGGGTCCCATCCGCGCAGGGCAAGTCCCTTTTTGCCATAGCCCCTGCCAAGGGATGGGTCCATCTGACAGGGTTGTTGACCGACCGGGCGCGCCGCCCCGCGCGCCCGCGTCGCTGTCACCCCTTTTTGCCCCTTTGGGTCAAATCACCGCGCGCCCCGCTGCGCGCGGTTGGTCGCTGTCACCTGGGGCCCAGGAGCAGATGTTTCACCCACTCGGTCAGAAGAAGCCCGGTAAGTCTACTTTTGCGGGACCCACCGGGCATAAAGGTGTCAGGATCTCTGTCCGAAAGCATGGCGGGGAGACGTCCGGCACGAAAATCGGTGCAGCACATTAAATGAAGGAGTGGGCGGCTCCTTGGCGCCCACGTCACCTGCAGCGCCCCTGGCCATTGTGGTAAACCCCCGGCTATATAAGGGGAGTTCCGAGGCCATGCAAGGGGTTCGAGCTTTTTCGGTTAGACTCTTTTAAGCTTTAGACATCTTATGCTAGCTTGAAGACCAGCTAGTCTCTTGTAAGGAAGAACACCTCCGTAACCTTCACCGGATAAATACAAACACCAAGCAGGACGTAGGGTTTTACACCTCCAGGTGGCCTGAACTTGGGTAAATCCTTTGCGTCTCTTGCATCATTTCCACCCTTTCCACGATCCGTCACCGGCTCATAAGAAAAACTCTATTGCGCCCCCGGCCGAATCCCAAAGGGGGTCCAACCGGACCACCGCTAGAGGCGTCTCTACGCCTACAGTGGCTGTAGCATAGAATAAAAGGGGTTGTTGGGTGACTTTAGCAGAGGAAGACAAGGAAAATTGTGCAGAATTTTGACTCTCTTTTGACTGAATTAATCTAGGAGATTTTTGTACACGTAGGTCATGGATTTATTGCAAGGATAATCTCCATATATATGAAGGATACCTCACGAAATTTGTGAAAATGTTTGGGGGTCGAATCAGCAGAAGTTTGAGCTAGGTTCCAAAATGAGCTTAAAGGTTCTTTTAGTATTGTTAGAATTTTCCTGAATATAACAAACGCGTGAGCACGTTCGATCTTAACATAAGTATAGGGTCCTACCATAATTCTAGGGTTGTTATAAGATCCGAGACTTGGGGTTTCACTCAATATTTCATTAATTAGTTCAAACAATATTTGAGCCCCTTTCAATATTCTTGCAGTGAAAGTCCTCCTACTTGCATGTTTGGTCTAGCGAAGTATAAAAGTTCTTAGAAAATTTATTTCGACTTTTCTAATTATTAATTATATGAGTCGTAGCTCATGAATCAATTCTATCGAGATTTCAAGTTTGAAACGGTTTGGATACTCCCCACCGCATCTTTTCATATTTTAATAGAAATGGGTTTAGGGTATGATCGAGATATTTCTACGTGTTTTTGGGCATAGTTTTAGAGGGGATGTCGAGCATCAAAAAAGGGAATTAGGGTTTACTCCATCGCTCGGGACGTAAAGGCTCAAGTTTGCAGATATGCATATATAGGGATATGCGTGGGTGCATGTGTAGGCGATGGCGTGTGCACTATCCAAGGGTTTCTCGGGAATGTCGAGGGGGAACGAGGGGAAGCTAAGGCTCTAGAGTTCTCATTCATTGGAGAAATCAAGTTATGGTACCGAGTGTATGTGCACACATACACTTGGAAATTTAACATATATGTTGTCGTTATGTGATGAAAAGGAACATGGGAAGCCAAGGTGGGTTGGAATTAGAATGTGGCCACCAGTATACCCATATATACGCAAAGGGTTGGTGGCAGACGGAAAGTGTCAGGCACCAGTGAACTAGAATAGAGTTAGACATTGTCGAGAGAGAGAGAGAGAGAGAGAGAGAGAGAGAGAGAGAGAGAGAGAGAGAGTGGCAAGGTCTAGGGCTAGGTCCCGAGGATATTTCCATAGATGGAATACAAGAATATAGGGTTCCTGTATCTTAGCGGTGAGGTTGTCTTGAGAGGATAGCAGAAGATTTAGCTTTGTATTATTCTTAAGACTTGGCTCACACAACTCTTTGGCAAAAATTTTAGTTAGGTTCTCTTAAGTTAACTTATTAGCAATAAAAGTTTTTTTTGTAAACCCTAATTTTTGGTATTTAGAAATCAGGGTGTTATAGAGATGCTTTTTTTTATTAATGAGAGGGTAGACGAAAATGATCCTTTCTCACTCCTTGGGCTGAACCCTTCTCCCCTTTCATTCCTTCATTTTACTCGGGTGAGAGAAAAAAGAGAATAACCTAGCGTGGCAGCCAGGACTAGCCATTCTTTCCTTCCCGACCCGTTGGGATGCGATTTTGCTTGAACTAGTCCTTAGTGTGTTCGACTCGGTCTATTTAGCGAGGCCCTCCAATGGATGGCCCATCAGCCTAGCCCATCCTCTTCGAGGCCAGCTTCAAGCCGAGGGAGGAAATCCCACTTCGCACCTTCTGGGCCGGTGGCCTGGGCTTTGAGATGGGCTGAGTCGAGGCCTGATAGGGAGGGAGGCTTTGGTCGGACGGATCCAACTGTTCGCACGGGCTGGCGTGAATTAAATCCAATGGCTAGCACTCTTCTTCCTTAGAAGACACACGGGATTATAGTTCCACCCCTAAGTGCTCCTCCGACTGATGCTTTCGGTGCCTACGTCGGGTAGCGGAAAAGCTGGGCTCGATGGATGAGGATCGTAGAGCCACGTGGCCTCCATCTCGCCTCCCTGCATAAATGCCGATGGTGTGCCCAACACCATAAAATCCAGGGGGCTGCCCGTTGGAAGCTCATGGCCGGCCTTCCTACTTCTCTAGTTTTGCCCAAAATGCTGTCAGCGGCAATCCGAATGAAGATAACGAGGTCTAAGGCCACAAAGGGGGAGTGACTCATGCGGTTACGGCTGGGAGGTGTAGGCGATTGGGAGTGGCGTGGAGTTCCGTTGCGTTCGGTTGAGCCTTTCTAGGGTTGACATACGTCGGCTAGCTGTTGGAGGGGACGGGGCTGCTTGCGTTGTTTGTAGCTTAGCCCCGGCGGTCCTTGGAGGCGTACAGTGCCGTTGGACCCATGTCACTGTTTGGGTGAGCCACCCCCTTTTCTTCATTCTTTGTTGCGTGTGGTGCAAGCCAAACACGGGAGAGACACGGTGCAGCGGCCTTCGTTCCCTGTGTGCAAGTTCTGTGGCACACCACCTTGCGAATGTCATGAGCGCTTCACGCCCGCTGCTTGTGGCGGTGTAGTTGCAGTGCCGGTAGGCTCAAGCAGCAAGGATTGGTGAGAGGCCATGGTACCATCATTGCCATGAGCGTGCACCGGTGCGTACTGTGCACACGGTGTGGAGCGATGAAGGTGGCGGGCGTGGCAAGCCCTGCGAAGGCCAGGGTTGATGGGCCACTAGGGGCTGTTGTTGCCGTGGGCACGCTCCGGATGGCAACCTGTCGCTGCAACAGCCCTTCGACAGTGCGAATTGGTACAAGGATTCCGACGCCTAATCACACGTCATCGGTGATAGCGGTACACTCACTAAGTCTTATTCTCCATCTAAGCTTAATTCTTCAAAGCATATCGTTGTTGGCAATGGATCCATTTTGGCCATCACTCAAATTGGCTTGAATTTTTTGTCTACTAACAAGTCTCATTTATTTCTTGATAATGTTCTAGTCTCACCATCAATTGTCAAAATTCTTATTTCTGTTAGAAGTTTCACTAATGATAATTCTTGCTCTACTGAATTTGACCCGTACTATTTTTGTGTGACAGATCTAGTCACCAAGAGAACACTCTCATGAGGCCCAATAGTGCGGGTGATAGCCACCAAGAGTACTCTAATGAGCACCCTTTCTTTGGAGGTCCGCCTCATGCCGTCCTCACGTCCACTAGCACCGACAACTTCTGGCACCGTCACCTCGGCCATTTGGGCCGTCCCTTACATCTTCGGCTTACAAATAATTTTGGCATTCCATGTAATAAGGCTGGCGGTCATACGATGTGCAATGCTTGTCAGCTTGGTCGGCAGCCTCGTCTACCCTTTTCCCTTTCTTCATCTTTATAAATAATTCCTTTTCAATTGTTACATTGTGATTTGTGGACATTTGCATTCCAGTTTTACTGGTTTCAAATATTACCTCCTTGTTCTTGATGATTTTTCTCATTATGTGTGGTCTTTTTCTCTGCATAATAAATCTGATGTTTGCTCCGGTGTTCAAACGTTTGTTTGCCTTCATTCTAAACCATTTTCATCTTACCGTGCAGTGTGTACAATGTGAAAATGGAGGTCAATTCGTCAATTCCGACCTACACGACTTCTCCTCTCACGACATCTCCTATCGCCTCACTTGCCCACACATCTCGCAACAAAACGGCAAGGCCAAGCACATGATACGGACTACAAACAATGTCTTCCACACACTTCTATTCTAAGCACACATGCCCCCACAATGTCGGGTTGAGGCCATGCACACTGCAACGCACCTGCTCAATATTCGTCCCACATCCGTTCTTCAGTTTCAAACACCCTAATATGCCCTTCTTCGGCCATCATCCTACCTACGATCGTCTTCATGTTTTTGGATGCAAATGCTACCCAAATCTCATCGCTAGCACTCCAAACAAGCTTGCACCATGTTCCACACAATGCTTATTTCTTAGGTATCCTCTTGAGCACAAAGGTACCGGTGCATGGACCTAGTCACACGGAAAGTTATCATTTCACGGCATGTTATATTTGATGAAAATTATGTTCCTTTACTATCTTCATTCACCTTCCACCTCCAGGCCATAGCAGCAATCCGCGACGGATCCGGCGCTGATCCTGCTACTAATCACACCCGTACCATGCGCTACAACATCCTGGAACAGCGTCTGCCGTGACTCTACTACTCTAGGGGTCAGGTCCGGCTCCACCTGATGCACATGTTCCCACTCCCCTGTCGTCAGCTATCCAGGCAGGTCGGCATTCTCCTTCGGCCACTCACCAAGAGCCCCGTCCCCCAGCTCTACCCCCCTCACCAGTTTCCATCCCCGAATGAGCAACACACACCACATGCAAACCAGGGGAAAGGCCGGATTTTCCGTGCCCAATCCCAAGTATTCTCTCACAGCCACAACATCTTCTATCTCCCTATTCCATCTAATTACCATTTGGCTCTTAAGGATCCAAATGGGTACGACGCTATGTTAGAAGAGTTTAATGCTTCGATGCAAAATAATACTTGGTCGCTTGTGTCTCGTCCTGTAAGCGCTAGTGTTGCGACAGGCAAATGGATATTCAAATACAAGTGCCATCCAGATGGGTCACTTGCTCGCTACAAAGGTGCAGTGGGTTGTCCGTGGTTTCATCCAACAGCTTGGCATCGACTACATCAAGACGTTCAGCCCCGTTGCCCAGCCGGCTACTGTCCGTGTGGTGCTCAGCCTCACCATTTCGCATGATTGGCCGATCTATCAATTGGACATCAAAAATGTGTTTTTTCATGGTCATCTTCAAGAAACTGTCTACTCCACCCAACCATTAGGTTTTGTCGATTCTGATAACCCATCTCATGTTTGCCGCTTGAACAAATCTCCATATGGCCTTAAACAAGCTCCACGCACTTGGTTTCATCATTTGAAATCTTTTCTTTGTTTCATTGGTTTTGTAGGGTCACAAT
The DNA here is from genome assembly GCA_019208055.1 of Stipa capillata. Classification (NCBI taxonomy): domain Eukaryota; kingdom Viridiplantae; phylum Streptophyta; class Magnoliopsida; order Poales; family Poaceae; genus Stipa; species Stipa capillata. Next base: position 163,242 of record JAGXJF010005443.1, on the reverse strand, counting down.
CGGACACTTCTCTTTTTGTCTATCGCCATGGTTCATCCACTGTATATCTTCTTTATGTAGATGATATTATTCTCACTGCTAATACCAAGTCATTGCTTCACCATCTCATTTCTAAACTTCACAGCGAGTTTGCCATGTCCGATCTAGGTTCCCTCTCCCATTTCCAAGGGATCAATGTCACTCGTTCATCACGGGGACTTTTTCTTTCCCAGCAGCAGTATGCATTAGAAATTCTAGAGCGTGTGCATGTGAGCAATTGTAAACCAACCTCCATCGACACTAGTGCAAGGAAGCACACCTTTTCATGATTCTACACTCCGTCGTAGTATGGCCGGAGCACTCCAGTACCTAACACTCACTAGGTTAGATATTTCTTATGCGGTTAAACAAATTTTTCTCTCCATGCATGCTCCCCAGGAACATCACTACCAGCTTGTAAAACGTGTATTGCGGTACATCAAGAGGACTGCTCACTTTGGTCTTCGGTTGTACAAGTCCCAGGGCATGGATCTTATTGCCTATTCTGATGCCGATTGGACCGGGTGCCCGGACACTCGAAAATCGACATCCGGTTTCTACATCTTCTTAAGCGACAACCTGATTTTATGGTCTTCAAAGCGGCAACAAACAGTATCCAGGTCAAGTGCTGAGACCGAATATCGGACGGTGGCCAACTCTGTCGCTGAATCTTGTTGGTTGCGCCAACTCTTTCAGGAACTTCGTCGTCCCCCAACTCGTGCAACGGTTGTATATTGTGACAATGTCAGCGGATGTATTTGTCAACCAATCCGGCTCAGCATCAACGCACCAAGCACGTGGAGATTGATCTGCATTTTCTTTGTGATAGAGTGGTATTCGGCGAGGTCAAGGTACTGCACGTTTCATCTTCGTCCCAATACGCAGACATCTTCACAAAATGGTTGCCTTCCTCTGTATTTCATGAGTTCAGATCCAGCTTGCACGTTGAGGAGAACCACGTTCAATCTGCGGAGCATGTTAGACAAAAGGTGTACCGTTTGGCATTATAACAGAATGGACACAGTCTTAACGATCCATCTCTATCTATTGCGTACGTGCTCTAGTGCTAAACTATATGTGCCTACTGTAGCACCCGTGCTTGAGGACACACTGTACTGTATAAATACTCCTGATAATGAATATCAGAGCACATAGTGCGTTACACAATTTATCCGTCAGAAGAAAATAGTAGTGATCTAAATCTCATCTTTTTTTCTGCCAAGAGCATTCTTTGTCCATCGGAGACACTGGATGAAGCCATGAACGAGGGTCTCTGTTGGAATTTTCAGGATTGAGTATTTGAATTCAAAGGAAAACACAAACACCATCTACAATAGAGAATGCTTATTTGCACATGCGGCTAGTCTGCTTTACTTTCTATAATCAACTCAGCAGCATCATGGCTTACCGATGCATGCTTACGCTGATGTCACTGGATTAGCTTACGCTCTGCTGTCACTCGATTAGTTTAATTACCATGTTCATTATTGATATGGAAATTATGTGTCTGTTGTATGCATATGAACCAGATTGAAGTGGTCCAAAGAAAGGCTTCAGTTTAACATCATATTTTACTGAAGGTTCAACCTCACATTTACTGAAGGCAATTTCAACTACACCAGCATAGAACAAGACAAGTTCATTCCCAACTGGGAGCAACGTACCTGCTATCCTCCTTCCTAGTGTATGAGGTATGCCTTAATTTCGAAATCTGAATTTGCATGGATCGCTGATGTTTCTCTTCCTCTTTGTTTGGTAAGAGCAGAGAAGGCTTTGGACCACAAACAGAACGGCCCCCTTTGTCAACTTGTGTTTGGCTCTTAGCTGCCTTACAAAAATAACCTCAAATGTCCACTTACTTTTTTTCCTTTTTGGAGTTATCAATTGTCAACTCATTCTAGCATTCCTTCCCATGCTAAGATGATACATCGAAGGTACTGCCACCCCTCGTCAGAGGCAATATCAAGGACGCTGGAGAAGGAGAAGGGAAGAGCAAAAGCCCGGTAAAGACTAGGAAAAACATCCTGCGGTACGAAGAGCAAAAACTGTTAACTAGTTCACGTAAACCACGTCGAGCGCCCCATTATATATAAGAGCTCGAACAAGTTCTTAGAGCATCTATAGTATACGTTTTTATGGACTTTTAAGACTGCCTCTAAGCATCCTCTCTCCTCGCAGGGGAACCACTGCAACATCTGACCTGTAGGCCAAAATGCTTGGCGTCGCCTCCAACCTTGGACGCTGCCTCTACGGGCTAACATAATGGAAGGGCCCTGCTCGTCAGCAATTGCTTGTTACGCTCGCGCGCTACTTTGATTAGAGTATCACCCAGTGTGCCATCTCCCTTGAAAAATGCTCGGTATAAGTTAAAGAACCAAGTTGCTGCTTGGATAGATAGAAAATGTAATTGTACCTTCTGGCCTAATTCTATGCCTCACTTGTATGGAATATTAGGTGATGTACTTGAGATATTTATGGTGACTTCGTCAATCTTTTAAATTTTATAAGTCTAGTTTTTAATAGATGCCATGTAACTGTGTAAATATATATGTGTCTGCGAGTTATACTATGCATCCTAAATAAGAAAAACTCGGTGAGTATTAATTTGTTTGTCTCAATCTGAGCAAGGCGTGCAGACCAGAATAATGTCACTGCCCAAGGATTCGTCAATGTCACTCAAGCCGCTGCATGCTAAACGAGGACCTAGTGCGCTCATGACAGAATTAATGGAAACTGCTCGCTATCACCAGATCATATTATTTTTTTAGTAGTCGCAACTAATAGCATGGGCCTGTCCCAACCACACCAGCCTGGAAGAAGACGCTCATTTCGAATTTGGAGTATTGGGCATCTGAATTTGAGTGCGTTGCTGATGTTTCTCTTCCTCTTAGTTCGGTCAGATCAGAGAAGGCTTTAGACCGAAATGCATAAATTTGAACTTGTGAAACAAAAAGTCCGAAGGCCCCTTTTGTCAACTTATGTTTGGCTGTTCGATGCATTTACAAAAGATAATCCTCAAACGTCAAACTTATTTTTTCCTTTTTTGTGTGGAATTGAATTGTCAACTTATTCTAGTTTACCAAGAAGCACAGATTATCTGTTGCTCAATCATACAGCTATCTTTCCTTTTTCTGCCAGGAACATACAAGTATAATACCTTTTTTTTTCAAAGGACCTGCAGGTACACATACTTGAACTGCAGCATACCATTTGCCTCTCACTTTCCTGACAATACATGTATCTGCTTGCCGACTGGATTAAATCATGGACACCCTCCTGTGTGAAGACTCACATAATCTGGTCTACCACTAGAAGAAACCAACCAACAAATTTGCAGTATTAGCATTTGTTTTCTGTTTCTGCCTGTTGTTGAAACTTGAAAGCTACAGAATTGCTGTCCATTTTTTTCAGGGATCCTGCCTTCCTTGTTTTCAGGCGAGTGTCTCATTTCTGCTTAGCCAATTATGCAGTGCGGAACACTTGTTTTTTTCGCACTCGAATATAAAAAACATAGTCAACAAACCATGCACCGATTTTATAATGCTTCTGGGATCAAGTGCCTGGTTTCGCAGATGCATGAATCACATTCTCATTTCTCAAAGAAGATCGCAGATTCACATTAGTATAAGACACACAACATGCCTCCCCTGCCAATCTCGTATTTTCAGATTATTATATTTGAGATGAGCAATTCTTTATCCATATTTCACATTCTCTGCCCTGTTTCGGATCGGAAATTTACCCATTTCTTGCGGAAATCGAACTGATTTACGTGAAATTCCTACGAAATTTCTGTTCTATTCTACTATACCAAATGGACCATCGCTCCTCGCATCAGATTGATTTATCATCGATGGACCAATTCACGGACGAATGGACCATGATCTTGTGCAGAGTCTGCAGCTGCAGCAGGTGAGCCTCATTACTGCTGCCTATTACCTAATCCAGCAGAATTCTACCTGTTAGTTAGCACCATGATTCAGCAAAAGGTGCCAAATTTGTGAGATTACGGTCACATTCCCGTGCGACACTTTCCATCTGCCATGTCTTTCTTGTCATCTTGCAGTTTAATAGCGATTAGTATATACCTTAAATAGTGAATCACCTCACGAAAGTGACTATGAGCAGCTTTCGAGAGAAAAAAAGGATGGAGACATCAGCCAGGAGACAGTGTAGCAAGTTTTTGCTTCGTGTCTAATCCTTAATTTCTTTCTTGTTCTTCTTTTGTGCTTGGTGCTGCTAATTCATTTATTAATCATCAATCATTGGGAGGTGAAACGATTTGATTAAATTAAAATGTATAGTTAATAAGGTGACAAACTGGCCATTGTATATATGTATTTCATTGGATCTGTGATCTTGTGGGGAGGGGGGGTTGGTGGTGTTGACATAAGCCTTGATGATGGATGACCGTACTAGGGCCTGTACCCATCCATTTTTTGTCATCATATATGTCATGAAAACATAGATCCACCTTCCCAACGCCATTCAGCCTGATCCAACACTTCAGCCTGCTGTCACTCTCGTTCTCTTTTTTGTTTGAACATCTGTGTTCTTAGGTGATACTATGCCCACCTGAATGAACTTATACCATTCCGTCAGCAAAATCCGGCTAGTTTTTTCGCATTTCTTGCGCAGCCGATATTTTGTGAGTTCACTGTGAAGAAACAGGAAAGAAACATCGATCTTGCCAAGATCGACGCAATTTACAGAAAACGCATACACCTTATTCACAGAATTTATGTGTCCCACGAGCATAATGTAGCTGCGCGGTTTTCGGTTATAGATGTGTACTCTAATAAATAAGACACATCACGTGGATTAAATCCGGATGGACGAGAACAGATAACCTTTCTATAGACCATTTCACATCTTGTAAATCAGGATCCGTCGCATGTTGTATGCCCGTATTCTCCTGCAGTAAAACCTTGCGTGTTCATAAACTCGCGTGCATGAAGGGATACTTTGCTTCTAGCAAACATTGTAATAATGAAAAATAGACGTGTGCACCCTCGGATGGATGCAGAAACCATCCTTTCGACACTTAAAGAAAATGAAGGAATACAGATTGGCGTCCAACCATTCACCACCCAAGATGGGCACGACAAAAAGATAGCATTCGGTTGCACAACTTTATGGGCTCGTGGAGACGTGCATTCCTCGCTCAAAAACACAAAGAGATTAAGAGTGAAAAGAAACATGCATTCTGCATTCACCTGTTGCCTCAACAGTTTCTCCCATGTTCCGTCAGTCGTCTCCTTTGAAGCCCTCAACTACTCGTGACTGCAGCCGGATGGCGACGCCAGCAGCATGGCCCCTAAAAAATGATCAACCCACGCATCCCCTCAGAAAAGAGAAATCTTCGTCCAATAATCTATTGGAATTGGACACTCAAAAAATAAATCTATTGGAATTGGAAGAGAAGAGCACGCACATCTATCTGGTCCGATCACATTCATCTATCTGGTCGTGAATATTTTTGGTACCGTTCCCGCAGAGATCGAGAATCCAAGAGTTTGTTTGGAACAGCGGTGTTTGTAGGAAACTCATATGGAGCTCTTTGAATTGTAGGATTGGCATTGGGAATTTTTTTATATAATTCTTCCTTTTCCATCAATTTTTAGAAGGTTCTAACCATTTGCTCAACCTTTATGTTTTTATTTTCTTTGAGAAGTCCAATGTAACATATATGTTTATCACCCCTCTTATCTCTGTAGCTAAGAAACATTTTTCTGGGAAATTCTAGGACCTCTTTGAGTTAAAGGATTTCCGTAGCAATTTTGGAGGACTGAAATTCTTAGGAATTGTCCTACGTGGATTATTTGATTTGTAGAACTGTACCCGTAGAAATTTTTCCTAAGAATTATATTGTACAATATTTCGTAGTAAATTTTCTATTGACTCAAAATTCTTGGAAAAATTTCTTTATTTTTCGTACGGTGCAATCAAACAACCTTTGGTGCAAGTCCAATCATGTAGGATTCAAGTAGGAATAGTATTTTAATTACGTGTTTTTCATATTCCTATGCTTTCGAAATCCTACGAATCAAAGAGGATCCTAATAGTGCAACCAAATAACTATACTGTATAATTCATGTATTTCTAATTTCTATATGAATTCACAAGATGTGACATCCGATCCATGCACTTTTTCCTATCACGCCTTCTAGTTGAGCCCTAAGGCCCTCTTTAGACCGTAGGAATTTCAGAGGAATAGATTCTATAGAAAAAATTTCTATGCAGCCCTCCAGAACAAAGGAACAGGCTTGTAATAATCCTATGAAACTAGTCGGTGGCCTACGTATTTGCACGATTAAATTTTCTATAGATTATATTTTTTGTATAATCTTTTATTTTTTTAAAAGTGTTTTGATGTTACTTATATTTGCTTGTAGACATAGGGAATTTTATTTGTTAATGCAAGTTGAATAATTTTGAAAAAAATAAGTCCTTTTACATGCTCCATTAGATATTTCGGAGAAATTCTAAGGTGAGCTCGAATATAATAGAAAGATTTATATATATATCACGCGTGTACTTTCTATGTCGCTTCAAGTTCCTATAAAATTGATGTAAAGCATCGAAAAGTCATTATCGTAAGTTTTTGTATTTCGACAGTACGTTATTACTATTTCTGCTTTGCGAAGTGCCTGACATGACAGCACTTTCGCGTGTACGATCGGCCGGTTCGTGACCTCTCGTTCTTGATCGGACGGCCAGGAACGCACCCGGGCAGACATAAAGCGGAAGGTTCCTTCCCAGTCGTCGCCACCCCAGCTCCGGCAGCTACCAGTTCCCAGTGCCACCCCTCTCCTCGCCGCCGGTTCCGCCATTATGAGCTGCGTCGAACTCCAATCTCCACCACCTCCTCACTCGTAACTCCCTCCTCCTCCTCCTCCTCCTCCCTCTGCAGATCTCCCACCGAATTCTGCAAGAACGAAGGAACCGCAATGGTGAGCGCGTCTAGCCTGCTGCTCCCCTCCTCCATGCGCGACCTCGCCTCCTGCATCGGCGACGGCGCCGTCCGCGTCGCCTGCGCCACCCCTTCCTCCACCCTCACCTCCTCCTCCTCCCGCTCCCGCGGTTCCGGTGGCTCAGGCTCCGCCTCCGCCTCCACGCTCTCCGTCACCGCCTCCTACCGCGCCACGCTCGTCAACTCCTCTTCGCTCCTCCTCCGCCTCACCTGGTCCCACTCCCCCGGTCGGCCCGACACTCTCGTTCTCCCCCTCCGCCGCCGCCCCTGCCGTCGTCCTGCGCAGGCGCAGGGGAACCCGCTCCGTCCCCGTGGGCGGCGGCGTCGATGGAGCCGTGGAGGGGGAGGGGGAGAAGGAGTCGGAGTCTCCCCGGATCGCCCTATTCTGGGACCTCACCGCGGCGCGGTACGACCCCGCGGCGTCCCCGGTGCCGCTGTACGGGTACTACGTCGTGGCCGTGGCCGGCGCGGAGGTCGTGCTCGCCGTGGGGGACCTGGCGGCGGAGTTTGTCAAGGCCAAGTTCGAGGGCCAGATCTCCAAGGCGCAGTGCCTGCCAGTGTCCCGCAGGGAGCGCGTCGTGGTGGCCAACCCGGCGGCGATGCACACCGCGCGGGGCGTCCGGTTCGCGGAGGGCGGGCCGGAGCACGAGGTCAGCGTCGGATGCGCGGCGAGCTCCGCGGCGGGAGCTGGGGAGGAGCTGTGGGTCAGCGTCGACGGGAAGCGCGCTGTACAAGCGCGGCGGTTGCGGTGGAACTTCAGGGGCAACCAGACCGTCTTCGTCGACGGCGCCCCCGTCGACGTCATGTGGGACCTGCACGGGTGGTGGTTCCGGGACCCGCCGGGCTGCGCGGTGGTCATGCTCCGGGCGAGGAGCGCGCTCGAGAGCCGGCTGTGGCTGGAGGAGGCCGCCGCGCCGGGGTTCTCACTCGTCGTTCAGGCCTTCAAAACGCCGTCTTGATCGATCTCCATGACCATGAGGTCCCATCTGCTCACTCCTCAGCCTACTCTGCTTGTCCATTGGAAACAAACAAAAAAATTGGTGGAATTTAGCAAACCAAGAAAGCAATGTTTGGTTGGTTTTAATTTACAGCTTAGAATTAGACTTTGTTTAGAGGGACAAATAAGTTTGGGAGGAAACATGATCATAGATCATTTTAGGTGGTATACAATTGAGAGATTGCTGTGAGTGTGTGTAGGATCATCTTTTTTTTTCCTTTGTTTTGCCCCCGTTTTGTACTGAATCATTTTTAGTGGTGTGTGATCGTACAGTTAACAAATAATTATACAACATTTTAGATTAAATCTTGATTCTGCTGTGCTGTATGAGGTGGTGTAGATATGGGGTTCCAGTTTCTTTCTGCTTGTTGTGCAATAGACATCAATGTTTTTACCTCCATCGCCTTTACTCTTTACTGTTCTATGCATTACAGCAGTAACAGTGCTAGTGATCCAAGTGATTCTTGCACCATTTTATACGGGTGATGTGTGTCTATGCTCTATACTGTGCAAGGCAATTGATATGGCAATATCTGCATAAATTTTTGCGCTGCTGCAGTTCAGCTCTCTGGTACTGATTCCTGAGATCCACCACATGTTTATGGACAGTATCAGCCTATGGTTCGATTGCCATGTCTTGCATCCTGCATATGTTGCATCAAGCTGGTCTCTGGTCATGTAATTTCTAAAGTCTTATCGACTTATCGTTTTCCCGGTAGTGATTTGTCGTCGCACGACTGTATCGCTGGTGGTGCAGCACATGCTCATCTACATTGTACAGTATAAATTAGACTGTAAGGTGTAAATGTAATGGCATTAGTTGATTTCAAATTGGTCCGGGCTACCCCAGGATACAAGTAGAGGAGGTACTGTCTGAGGGTCTCCCAGGGTGCAGCTCGTGAGATCTTCGCTTTTCTGCTGCTTGCGTCTCACGAGAGAATCGAGTTTGGCTTACATTCTGCGTTCCAGGGTTGCTATGTTTTTCTCTGAACTTTTGTTCTGCTTTTCCATTCGGTGCCAAATCGCCAACAGAATTGTGGGGAAGAGACTGATGCCGGTGTTACCCCCACATGTGAGGTGTTTGTCTCCATCATGAGCTCTACACTGAACTCTGTTGGCCAACCAGTGAAGTGTACATTCCGCCAAATTTGTCATTTGTTCTGTGTCCTCGTATACTTTCTACAACAGCATGCAACTATGTTACTATACATAAATTGTTTGGTTCCGTTCTGTGGCCACATTTGCACGGTTGCATCAATCTGAGCATGCATTTCCCTCAACAAAAAGTAAATAAAATCTGATCGTGCAATGACCCTGACAGTAATTTTCATTGCTTTGATTCTGGGTTAATCCGATTTAAGTGTACGGTATAGATGCATAATGGTATTAATGGGTTGCTCACAAAGTTCATACTGTTTTGAGCGATTTTGTGACCTCGGCGTTCACTTAAAGTAGCAAGTCTATCATCTTGATTCTTCATTGCTGCACGTCTAAGAAAATTGATGATTGCGAGCATTGAGAGAGCTGTGTTTGATAAAGGTTCACGCTTGCAAGTCTTGTAAACCTCCGCTTTACATGGGTGTCAGGTATGATGGTGGCCGGTGACTTGTGAGAGGCTGAAAGCAACGGGCTCACTCTTTCATTTCATCTGATCACTCCCTGAAGACTGAAGCCTTATAGCCTATGTGTATTCTCTCTTTCAGTCTATTCCAATTCTACAGGTCACCAGTCTTACTGGTTACATATTCGTGTCTCTGCAAGAATGGTCGAATGGAATTAGGAAAGTTGAAAAATTATCAAATTGCCGTCCATTATTTTTTTTAAAGAAACTGAGAGTACAGGTGGGAAGAACATCCCTCATATCACAGAGCGCGGCACATGCTTTCGCACTGATCACAAACATGAAAGCTCTGTATGATGACGGGAAAGAAACTCCATTTTTCTGAGCTAAAATCTCCATTTCTTGTCATCTTTTTTTTTCAGGAAAAAAAACTACCATCCCCTGTAACCCTCTTCCAAGAGAGACACTACAATCGTTAACTTTCGGCATTTCACATGCCTCCACTTGGTTCCTTTATGCCTAGTTTTCCTTTCGTGTTTATATTACAAGAAATCTGCAGTTGCTTCCGATGAAGGCTACTACAGAGATGGAAAGATAGCACTCCAACATGACCCAAAAGGAAAAGAAAGAAAGAACGAAAGCACCGCTCCTCGGGGCCAGGAGTTTAACTGCCAATGTAAATGCCTTCACATGAAAGCACTGACATCCCACTGTTTACAATGTACAAGTAACCACCAAACTTCAGGCTGTTTGGCACGCAGTAATGTCGCACGTACGAGTCGCTTCATTTCTTACATGAACACGGTAAAGTTATCGAGCTCCAAAGAAGCCCTTAATCATGGCAAAACCTGCTCTTGCCAAAGTTTAAGCACTCCAGGAATCCATCAATCCATCATAAAGACCGAAAAGAAAAAGAAGCAGCAGTTGCAGCTAGATAAGTTTATTCCAATGCTACGTGACCAAACAACTTCTGGACGGAGTGCACGGCACAGAATTGCACTGGCAGACAGCTACAAACACCAGCTCAACACTGAACACTTAAGTAGCAGCAGGACAAGGAAGAGAGAAAAAAGGGGCTTAGGTACATCACAGCTGCATATATAGATGGCGGTTATTATTACCTGAAAAGGCACCAATACAATGTATAGTTTGGCACACGCATACTTGGTGACGGTTGATATAGATACTGGAGGTGGCAGATCGTCAGGTCAGGCCGCCGCCGGCGGTAGCGGCTTGGTGACGACGACGGGGAAGTCGATAACGGCGGCCTTGTCGATCGCAGCCATGAACATGCCGGCGAACTCGGCGTGCTTCTCGTGGCCCATGCAGGCCGCCAGGTCCTCGGCGCTCGCGAAGGTCATCGTGAAGACGTGGGTGAAACCCTGCGTCAGCGTCTCCTGGTTCAGCACGTCTTTTCCCCTGCAAACACAAAAGAACGATGGAAGTTTTGCCAAAGTGAGTCGAACAAGACATGTCTGAAGCAGGATCTTCAGTAAAGGAACACTCTTTAATCTTTGGAGAAGCTGGACATTTGTGCTCAGACGAAGTTGAACAACGTTGATGATACCCTATCTTGATCTATCACTGCATGCTAGCCTATACTTGGTCACAGATTTTTTTTGTTCTGCCTCGAAAAGTTTGGAATCTACTAATGAGAGTTTTACAGCAGAAAAGGAAGTGCGCGGACAGCAAAAAAGAAAAAAGCATCGATACCATACCACTCGAAGGATTTCACCGTGTCCATCTCTGCAGCGAGCTTGGTGAGCTCCTGCAGGATGTCGTCCACCACCACGCCCTCCTTGAACCTCACCAGGCACAGGTGCTTGAACTCCATGGCTAAACCTTGCAAAAAGTGCAAAGCAAAGCAAAGCTAAGCTAAGCTTTCTCCTCCAGTGCCTCTGCAGTGGATGCGATCATCATGCCATGGTGCTCGCCATTTTAAGGGCGGAGATGAGAGCTCTGATCTCATATGCTCCGGTGAGGGCCACCACCACCGACAGGAATCACTCACTATAAAGCATAATAGGTTTTTTTTTCTTGGCAGTACACTTGATTGAATCATTCCAAGCACAGTGCCCCGGGCCATTACAGGAGGGGAAGGCAAACCATGCTGCTGCTCTTGAGCACACTGTTAGATCTAGCTAGCATGAGCATGAGCCATGATTGAGACCAACTCGACCGACATCGGCATCGGTATGCGGGCCCCGCCAGGATCTGCTTTCAGAAGAGATGCCATCATTCTTAGCTTGGATCTTGTGATCTTGAATCCTGGATCAGAATTATTCAGCATCGTACAGGTTCCGGTTCCCACCCATGTAGATCAGATCATGCTCGATCCTCAGACCCGGACCAATTGGGTCACTTACCAGTTACCATGGTGGCTTGACAAAATAGACGTTGAAGCCACATGCCGCTGCTGCTGCAGATGCCATAAGAAACTACGAATAGCACTGGGACACTGATATCTTGACTAAGCGCTTCCAATTAGACGAAAACAAGATCGGCAGATAATCTTGACGCTATTCAGGAAGAACTCACGCATGGATGCATGAGTGAGACAACTTCATCTCTTTGCTGATCATGTCCCAATTCAAGATGCCCTACTCATCCTGTTTGCTGAGGGCACTGACAGGTACTTCTGGCGATCCTTGTTGTTGTTATCTTTACTATATATAATATACCAATTGATGGTGATGGTGTTATCACACTCTCTATGGTAGTGTCACATCCTCACCACCAAAAACAAACAAACAAACTTCTCAAAAATTTCTCTAATAAACTTTTCCAAAAACTAAGACTACATTGTTGGTATGTCAACAAACAAATAAATTTTTCAAAACTCTCTCTAACAAACTTCCCCAAAAACTCATATTATTTCCTCTCTTTGTATGTGCATGCACGGGGGAGTCCCTGATCTCGTGATCCTAACATGATTAATCTTCTTCTTGTATATATGTTTGATCCGACGTAGGTGTGTTTGCATGCGTGCGTGCATGTAGGGATCATCGTCGCGGCGGCGCTGCTGCTGGTCGTCCTCGAATGCTACATGGGCGGTGGCATGGCGGTGGAGGAGAAGCGGGCGTTGCAGATATCATGACCATTCAATATCGTGCACCACGGGTCAAACGTCGAGCTCCCAGAGGAGATAGCAGCGGCGTACATGCATGCCATCGACGATGGCACTAATTCCATCGAGTCGGTTATCGCAGCGACTAGGGACGGCCATGTCATCTGCTTCCACGACATGACGCTCAATAACACCATCGACGCCGCCGACCACAAGGAGTTCGCCGCTCGCCACCACATGTTCGAGGTGCAGTATACCAACGTCAACAGACACTTCATCAGTGAGAGCTCCATATATATAACCTCGCCTCATCCGGCTCCACATTTTTATTGATCTTCGATTGATCTGTGACGATCGAATGAACATGTTCTTATATTAATTGGTTTTGTGATTTCTCGTAGCTAAAGGCTGAGGGCGAAGTAGAGATAGGTACGTGCATTTTTCACTAATCCAATTGTATTTTTTGGATGAATCCATTACTTTCAAATTAATCAATCTACAATTCTACATACCCTGATATTTACAGTAGGTAAAAGTGCTGACGTATCAAACCATTACCCATGTAAATTCTCTTTGTTTTCACAGGCATGTCGCACATCATCACCTTCGATGTGTTCATCAACATCACGCTGAATGCTAAGAAGGTCGTTGGGATCTACTTGAAGAAGAAGAACCCTGTATTCGTCAACCATCATGTAATTAACCAACATATATTACGAAATTGAATTCCATCACAAATGATTTTTTTCGTTCCTGTTGGAATTGAGTTGAATCAGCCTTTGGTTCTATCTTTGAGCTTTTATTTATTTATTTGATATTTCTTTATATAATAAAGATGTCAATCGGCGGTAGCGGTTCGTACATTTTCTCCTTCTCGTCCTTACATGTGCGACCATCTTAAAATTTTAGCAGACCTATATGCCCGTATCAAAATCTCAATACATATCCCCATCCATCGACTCCAAATTCAAAAATTCAAATTTGTCTAAGGTGCTACTTCCCGCAAAGAAATCCCAATTCCGCCTGAGCCAAAGCTCAACCAAGAGCTGAGACGAAGCCGAGGATGTGGCATGGAGCGCGACAACAATAATTTGACATGCTTAATAATCTATTTATTTATCCGTAGCAACGCACGGGTATTTGGATAGTATAAAAAAAAACATCAGTGGGATACCATAGATGGGATAAGCTATTGGATACAATGAACTGATTTGAGTGTGATTATCAAATAAATGCTGTTTTCAACAAGAAACCCGAAAGATTTCTCATATTTACATCGAACCCCCGAAAACTAACCTATAACAGCCATCATCCATCCACATGCCTAGATGTTTCTGATTTTACAGGTTGTTCACCGTGCACACTGCACAAAAGGAACTCCAAGCAGATGCTTTCAGGGTCCTAGCTGGGTAGATCACGACCTGTCAAGAATACAAGGACTCTTCATGTGCTATTTTACTGTTTGGTTGTTACTTTCGCCAGGAGAGGTAACCTCAGACAGTGTCAAGTTGTTTGGTCTATCCAGGGATGGACCATGCACTATGTGATTCGCCTGGTCGGGTTCGTTTCGATGAACCTCCGATGTCCTTGACGACCCTGTGCTGACAAACAGGCAATGGCATGGATCTGATCTTGATGCTTCAGGAGAACATGGAGGTATCATCACTGCAGTTTGCAGAGGAGGCACGGTGTGCTTGCTATCAGGATAGTCGCACAATGAAATTCTACAGACTGGGCATGTTGAGTGCTGCTTTAGCCAAGTATCTATGCAGGCCACATGGAAATTGTGGCCACAGTAAGGAAGAACACGGAGTATATCTTTATCTTCATATTCTGCGAGACAGACCACACACCTGCCAATGATGATACAAACTTTTCAGAGTCTACGTTTTGGTGTAATCAGGGACAATTTCTAAAGGAATATCAACACAAAACAGAAAATAGAAATCCAGGATATATCAGATTAACACATGCACCTGTGACATAACATGTTTTTTTATTCTCTTCCACATTTGATCAACTAATGAACTTTTCTAATTTTATTAGTTCAGCCCCAGAAAAGCAATAAAACTGACACAAGTCTGATAAATGATAACCAAATTGTGATGTGTACATAAAAAGAGGCACTTAGCTGAAAAATCTGGAACGAAATTGCTATGATGATTTTTTTTCAAAATCATGTTTTATGATACTGAACATAAAGTGATCCATTCAATTGGGTTCGAGCATAATTTAATAAATGATATGATTCAACCAAGGACTTATTCAATTAACAGTCAAGTACATCAGACCACCAAGCTAGTGGCTTTGTCCCTTCTTCCTCTCATTAAGCACAGGTGAGTATTTAACCTACTTGATGGCAGTGCTCCATTATTCCTCGCTACCATCTTATTCAGGAGCAGTTAAATATTTGTATTGGTCTTAGCTGTCCAATAACAATGAAAGCTCAGGGACCTCATGGTTCAATAGTCAATCTCCAGTTAACTCAGCAATCAGGACTTTGGTACTAAAAAGGTTGCATCATTTCTCTTAGGCACTAACATCCTCAAGGACAACTTTGGTACTAAAAGATCTATCAACATACTCAAGGACAAATTCATTACTACTTTTGAAAGAAAACTATCTCCAAATGTGGCGCTGCTTCTTCAGGATTTATCAGTAATATTAATCTGTGGCTTTACTTTGCCATGATGAAATACGCACATGGGAAATTGATTAGAAGCACACACTTGCCAAAGATTAATATGGAAAATGTTGGGCAATATGTTTGTATTAACTAGCAGCAAGTGAGGCTCAATAATCATTTCCCCCTAATTTTAGTTCAATTATTTAAAAATCACTAACAGCATGCACTTCCGTACGACGAAAACGAGAACCCATATTAGCTCATTACGTCTAACCAACTTCCACATTATGCAACTATGAACTGAACCATGTCATATTCCAAGATCCGCCCCCAGAAACACACGAGTACTCGTAACTGAGAGCATCTCCCACATATATGAGGATCAGTACTCTAGAACACAGCACTAGTATCCAAAAGAATCTGACTAGACAATGACAATGACATCTGCTACAGATTTAATCTATAATCTTCGTCCTACAAAAATGCAAGTGAGATCCCCCCTAGCGG
Source organism: Stipa capillata (assembly GCA_019208055.1). Lineage (NCBI taxonomy): Eukaryota > Viridiplantae > Streptophyta > Magnoliopsida > Poales > Poaceae > Stipa > Stipa capillata. Next base: position 147,493 of record JAGXJF010005443.1, on the reverse strand, counting down.
CACCCATCTGAGTGCGCCCTCGCAACTACAATCTCCTAATTGCAGAGCTGGTTGCCCCCAATCATCGACGTAATCAATTAAAACGTGCGCGATCGAGCCATACAATACCATCCAAACTGTAATTCCGCTGCACTACCCAGCGATACACTGACCGACAGAACAACCGTTTCCCTCCCCTCGATCACTCGACCGCACACTAAGCAGCGGCAGCACCACCACACGGTAAAGAAATTCCAAAGTTTAGATGGCACGCAACGCAATGTTGTGCCGTAGAGCCACAGATTGGAACCGCCGATCGACAGGCCAGCGGCAACGAAATCGCGATCGGTAGAGCACGGGGAAAATCGAGGAGCGCTACTTACTGGGCGGCGGCGTCGGACGAGTCGGAGGAGGGCGAGCCGCGGGGGCCGCTGCCGGCGGAGGAGAACGCGCGGGTGGGTAAGGCAGCGACGGCGGCGGGGTCGAGCCCGTCCCCAGCGGCGGCGGCCTGGGGGCCGCCCAGGCGGTCGACCTGGACGGCGAAGAAGTAGTTGGCGGCGAGGGGCGGGAAGCCCGCGGGGAGGGGCGTGGCGCGGGAACGGCGGCGGCGGCGGCGGACGAGCGTGCAGACGAGTCTGGAGCAGACGAAGACGATGAAGAGGACGCTGACGCAGAACCCCAGCAGCGTGAGCACCATGCTCGTGGACACCCCGGACGCCGCCATCTGCACCCCGTGCGCTCGCCCCGCAGCAGCAGCGGCGGCGCAGAGGACGGGAGTGGGAGACGGGGGAGCGGAGTGCGCCGCGGGCGCGCTCGACGAGGAGGTGGTGTCAGTTCAGTAGTTGTATGGGATCTGCGTCTGTTGCGCACTCACACCGTGGGGTTGGGGTTGGGGTGGGGTGGGGTTGCGTCGCGCTCGCATTTGGAATGGAAGTTGTTGCGTGTCGCGTGGGATTTTTATCTATCCCTCTGGGAACGGGAGGGGGATGCGGTGCGGTGGTGGGGCTGAGTGCGATGCCAACGGCCGCCGCCGCCGCCTACGCCGGTCGATCGGTGGCTCGCGGTGCGTTGATTTCAGGTGGCGTTGATGGCTGCAACGGACGGGCCGTGACACGTAGCGAGAGATTGATAGATAGAGAGATACGGCGCCCACATCCTACCAGGTAAGACATATTTTGATTCATTGTGATAAAAATTTAATTAATAAATATTTTTATTGTATGTAGTTTATGTGACTTTTATATCACATATGATAATTAATGTTTAAAGTTTTACTATATTGTGAGGAAAAAAAGCGGATAGATAGATAGATAGATAGATAGATAAGAATACGATGTGTTTGCGAGATATGCACGGATGGACGGAGTTGCGCAAAAGGGAAAGATACCCACGTCAACTTGAGCACGCAGCGAGAGACAAGACGTGAGGCCGTAAATCACGCAGACGCAGGCGAGTCAGCGAGGAAAACAAAAAGAAAGGAGCATCAATTCAAGACAAGGGATGGACGAAAAGAAAGCTGGCAAAAAGAAAAATAGAATTTGGAGATGCGGGGTATCGATCCCCGTGCCTCTCGCATGCTAAGCGAGCGCTCTACCATCTGAGCTACATCCCCAGGCTGACAGCTTAGATTTATTATTCACTTAAACTGAGATGCGTGGAACAGGCGGGCCACGCCATGAGGCACATGCTAAGCGTCGTGCTTCTTCCAGGCCCATGAAGCCGTGCTTGAAAAAATTCTGGTACTTGATATTTTTGGGCCTTGGCAAGTGTAGTAATTAGAGGTAACCACTGTTGCTGCTACGTAACACATCCACAACTCGTTGTGCGGGGAAACTGAATATGCAGCCACCGTTTGTAGACAGTAATCGGAAAAACGCCGCATTTGGCCCCCGGCCGAGTGCTAATGCCGGATTTGGCCCCCGGCCGGGGGCAAAGCCGGATTTGGCGCCGCGACGAACTGCGTACGCAACACATGGCTCGCCCGCGGCTTGGACCCGCGACGGCCCGAGAACTGCGGCTCAGGCCCGCGAGAACGGCAGGCCGCGCCCCCAGCCCGCGACGCGGCTGGGCCACGCCCCCCGTCCGCGACGCCGCTGGGCCACGCCCCCTGCCCGCGACCCATCGCAAACGCCGGAGTCCGTGGCATTTGCCCTTCAAACGCCAAAGTCCCTGGCGTTCGGATCTGCCTGAGAACGCCATCGTTTGTGGCGTCCAGCACTTCGCCACGTCAGCTCAGCGGGACGGGCAGGGCGTGGACCGTGGGCGAACGCCATTGTCCGTGGCATTAGCCCTCGCGGTCACACGCCACCGTGGTTGGCGTTAGCCGGTCGCGGGCCTCGAGCGCGAGCCGGGCCTCGCGGGCGCCGCACGCGACCAGCCATCCTCGCGGGCTGAGGCCGTGACAATTGGCGGGCCGGGAGAAGCGATTCCATGGCCTCAGCCCGCGAGGATGGCTGGTCGCGTGCGGCGCCCACGAGGCCCAGTTCGCGCTCGAGGCCCGCGACCGGCTAACGCCAACCACGGTGGCGTGTGACCGCGAGGGCTAACGCCACGGACAGTGGCGTTCGCCCCCGGTCCACGGGCAGTGGCGAAGTGCTGGACGCCACAAATGATGGCGTTCTCAGGCAGATCCGAACGCCAGGGACTCTGGCGTTTGAAGGGCAAACGCCACGGGCTTAGGCGTTTGCGATGGGTCGCGGGCAGGGGGCGCGGCCCAGCGGTGTCGCGGACGGGGGGCGCTGCAGCACGTCGCGGGCCTGAGCCGCGGTTCTCGGGCCGTCGCAGGTCTAGGCCGCGGACGAGTCACGTGTCACGTGCGCGGTTCATCGCGGCGCCAAATCCGGCTTTGCCCCTGGCCGGGGGCCAAATCCGGCATTGGCACTCGGCCGGGGGCCAAATGCGGCGTTTTTCCGACAGTAATCTACCTCCAAAATCACAATCAGCATTAATTCAGTGCAGAGGTTTGAAAAATCTCCACATGCAAGTCACAAGTGGAACGCCAACGGATTACCATCTCATTCACAAATTAACCTGAGCTCGAAGGGATCCAAACCAAAACAATGCAACTCTTAACTGAAGGTACGTTTCAGAACTCTCGCATCATGGAAGTTTCTGTTCTTTCTTTTTGTCATAAACGCAAGACAACAAACAACAAACAAACAGCAGCAGGTTCACTTGCTGCAGCAACTCTATTACTCTTGTATGCCTCCTAATTAGAATTCAAATAAATAGTATTCGACTCAAAACACAAAAAATTGTGACCAAAAAAATATTCAGATGATCTTCCTGTGCCTAACTTAGAATTCCAACAGCAAAATCTCTCAGCATTCTTTCTTTTCTTTTCTTTTCTCAGGGGCTGTCAAGTTTCCATCTTTGCGTCCATCTTGAGAGCCGCCTCCTTGGCCTCGAGCGGGCTCGCCGTCCGATTCGCCACCGCCCTCACCTTGCTGCTCACCAGCGACCGGTGCCGGAACCCGTAGAGCCTGAGCACCTGGTTATCGGCGAAGTTGAAGGCGCGCTCCATGCCGCGGATGCACCGGTCGTGCGGGTAGTCGCCGTAGGTGCCGCAGGGCTTACAGCCGACGAAGTGCGTGACGAACGGCCACCGGTCGTCGCCGAGCCCCGGGTGGTGCTCCGCCATCATCTCCTCGTACTTGTCCACCAGCCCCGCCCAGAACCCGTGCAGGTAGTACTCGTTCTCCACGTACACCTTCTCCATCCACCGATCCTTCTCCGTCAGCAGCAGGTGGATCAGCGCCGACTGGTCGTCCGCCTCGAACGCCGGCCGCCCCGTCAGGCTCGCCGTCAGCACCTTCCCGGCCTCCTCCCGGACGGCGCCCCTGGGCCCCATGGGCGCCCAGGCGTCGAGCAGCTCCAGCGACCACTGGCAGTTGCGGAGCAGGAAGCTGCCGGTGTTGAGGGAGATCCAGGAGCGCTGGTGGAGGAGGAGGTCCGGGTAGCCGTGGATGACGAGGTTGCGACCCTCGTAGCGGGACAGCGGGAGCTCGAAGGCCATGTCGGTGAAGAGCGCGTCGCTATCCATCCACCACACCCACTCCACCTCCGGGTGCGACAGCATCAGGCGCCGGAGCAGCGGGAGCTTGGACCAGTACCCGGAGAGCTCGCGGTCGAGGTGCGCCATGTTGTGCACTATCTCGATGCCGTGGATGCGGCAGTAGTCGATCTTGTTCTTGGTGGACTTGAGCAGGTAGTGGTCGCCGGCGGGGTTCTCGCACGGCCCCGGCGCCGACCCGGTCACCAGCAGGATCCTCGGGTTGCCCCGCGCGTCGCGGGACGGGAACCCCGGGTGCCGGGACAGCCACTGCCGGCGCTTGGCGTTCCACCGCGTGACCCTGGGGCCGAGGGTGTAGTTCCTCCCCGTGTCGGCGGCGGCGCCGGCGCTCGTGGTCGAGTTCCCTGCTGACGCGCTGTTCATGGCGCCGACGAGCTGGCCGTCGTCGTCGTCGTCGGAGTCGGAGCGGATCTCGCGGAGGATGCGCTCGATGTCCTCGACGACCCTGGCGTCGGCCGCCGCGTCGAAGCCGTCGCCGCTGCCGCCGTAGGAGAAAAGGTTGACGCCGACGGTGCCGCGGAGGACGAGGATGGTGATGAGGCCGCAGATGAGCGTGATCTTGACGTTGTTGATGGTCCGCTGCATCTGCTTCCCGCCGCGCCCCTGCTGCCTCCCCGGCCCCGGCCGCCCGAGCCCGCCGGTCACCGCCATTACCAACAACACACTCGCCTGAGTGCGCGCACAACGTGATCGAGCTACCTAGCTTCTCTCGGACCTCGCGCAATGGCTCCGTGCCTAGCTCGAGCGGGAGAACGCGCCGGTCGAGATGTATAGGCTTTGCTTTTGGGCGTGGAGAGGAGGAGGGTTTCGGCTGGGATGGACGACGTGCCGGCGAGTGGGAAGCGACGTCGCATCCGTATTTGATCGGTGCGAGCGCGGGGGGAAGTCAGCGGGGGCGCGCGAGTTCCGGGGAATATGAAATTGCTCGATCTTGCAGCGCGGCGGCAGGGCCAGCTGCGATTCCCGTTCTGTAATAGAATATGATCGCGGGGGAGATGGCGGTGATCTGCCAAGATTTGCGAGAGAAAATCAGATGCACGGAGACAATAACAGTGATGCGAGAACGAGAAAATCAGATGCACGGAGACAATAACAGTGATGCGAGAACGTTTCGTCTCCATGCACCGGCCCTGGATTTTTTTTATAAATATTATTTTTAAAATTTTTTAGAATTTATAGGTTTTAAAAAAATCACAAAACTAGCACCCTGTTAGCCAAGTGGCCTGTCATTTACCCGTTAGACGACAAGGGGCCTGTCGGTCAACCGGGAAATAACAGGCACCTATCGTCTAACCGTGGAACGACAAGTCCTAGGATCAATCCTCCAGCAAAAGTACATGCTTATGACTTATATCTCTAACACTTCTCCTTCCTCCAAATCATCTCATGCATTAAATCTTAGTCGAAAAATGGATCATTTACGGGCCCATGTATCCAGTAGTGCGATCGGATTTTAAATCCGTGCACCGGTTTTCGAATTGCTATGAATTTATCCAAATTTAGTAAAAACAGCCCAAATTTGTAGCAATTCGAAAACCGGCGCACGGATTTGAAATCCGATCGCACCCGTGGATACATGGGCCCGTAAATGATCCATTTTTCTACTAAGATTTAATGCACGAGATGATTTGGAGGAAGAAAAAGAGTTAGAGATATAAGTATCGTTACAGTAGCTGGTCGTTCCATTGTTGGACGATAGGACCTGTCGTTTCACCCTTCGCCGACAAGCCCCTTGTCGTCTAACGGTTGGACGGCAGGCCTCTCGTCGTCCAACGGTTGGACGGTAGGGTGTTAGTGACGATAAATAGTACAGTATACCGTATATTAGGAAGTATCTGATATACGATTCTCTGGATTACCGAAGTATACCCCGTATCCGGTAAGGATCCCAGGATGATAAGGTAACCTCTAAGAAGCAGGAAAGATATCCCTTAAACTAGGAAGTTCATCCCGATGTTTAAGGAAGCCAGAGTCCTATTTGGACGTAAGTCCATGTACGGTACGACTAGATGAACCCCTTATAAAAGGGTCAGCGGTCCCATAGGGGAGGACAAGTCAATTTAGATCGACAAAGAGAGGTTAGATCCAGAAGGCCAATCCAGATCCTGAAGCCCCATCACCTCGAAGGAGTCGAGAATAGCGGAATTAGCCAGATTAGCCTACGATTAGGCCTAGGATAGCCACTAACTTCCAGATTCCCTTGTAAGACGTTTCTCCATTGAATATATACGAACAGGACGTAGGGTTGTTATCCTAAGGGAGGCCCGAACCTGTATAAAAAGGGCATTTTCCTTGCCATTATACCTCTGGCCTTGTGCCCTAGCGGTCCCTACCCCTCATACATACACATTCCACGAATACCGTAAGATCGGCGATTTACCGATCGTCGACAGATGGCGCCGACCATGGGGACCTCTCCGGCTCAAGCCGTCCAGGAAGAATCAACGTCGGCAAGACGTGCAACTTCTCGCGATCAGTCCACAACCCCGATTGCACAACCCTCCCCGGTGCAACCCGAGGAGGAAGAAGCAAGTTCGGCAGAAAATGCGATCGCCGTCACGCACCGTACCGGGTACTCGGACCAGGGCTTCTACGACAATTTCGGCCCAATGGATCCATACCCAGTAACGGATCACGTAGATTATGGAGAATACACCCCTGACGAGAACTCGGACAGCGACGCAGATCGCTTCCAGACCGAGTGCGCCAGGGCTTTCGAAGGGAGATTGGTATCAACCGACAATCTCCAAGCAGGAGCAGCCAGCCCAATGTCTGGCTTATCGCCTGCACTTTCTGATCGTCCATACGATCAAGAACCCGCTCACATCGTACCCAATGAGGACGACTCGATGGAGTGGAGCCAAACCCCATCTAATCCAAACTCTTGAGTAGTTCTCGCGATCGAAGGTGATCACGAAGAGCTCGAGAGACAAGATCAAGACGGGAGTCCTCGACGTCGCAGCCCGACGGCTACTCCCCAAGGGAACGTGATTAGACCAACGGGAGCAGAAAGAACACCTCCAGGGACGGAGGAATACATGTCTCGAACCGCTCGAAGACTCGCCGATGCGTGCAATCTGCTATCGAGACCACCGGTGGCAGACCTGTCGACGCCGGAAGGACGGCAGTGGCTGCAATAGCTGGGGGCTGAAATACAGCAGGCCCAAACTCAAGCTGAATCTTCTTGGGCACGGTCCGTGGCACGTAGCTCCACCGAGAGGAGCATCCCTTGCCCACAGGAGGAGTTAGACGGGGAAAGACGTCACTCCTGGAACCAGTCTCAACAGGGGAAACCAGGCATCAACTTGCGCGATAAGATCAACGAACGCCGGAGCCAGAAGCACCAGCAAGATCGGTCTCCCCCCCGAAGAGATCAATGACCTCATGCCAACACTCGAAGACGGTCTCCGACCCCGAATAGCGGCGAGGTTGTGCCTTATCGGAGAACCTTTCACGGATGCCAAGCGCTATCCCAAGAACTCCGACATGTGCGCTGGCCCTCTCGCTTCAAGCCTGGGGCCTTGGAGTCATACGATGGCTCCACAAACCCTTCAGAATTCCTAGCCATCAACACTACGACTATTGAGGTCGCAAGCGGAAACAAGAAGGTAATGGCCAACTACCTCTCGACAGCCCTCAGAGGGGCCGCCAGGACGTGGTTGACGAATCTGCCCCCGGGAACGATCCACTCCTAGGGACAACTCTGCGACATGCTTCTCAGCAACTTCCAAGGTACCTACCCTGCCCTGGCCGAGTGGACGACTTGTTTCTAGTCGTCCAGAGGTCAGGTGAGACATTCCGTGAATTTACTGTTGGAAATATGCCCTAGAGACAATAATAAAGTTGTTATTATTCTATTTTCATGTTCATGATTAAGTTTATGTTCTATGCTAGAATTGCATTGGTTCTTGAATATGAGATTCAGAGGAAAACCTAATTGCATGTGTGGAATAATAAACACCATTCAGATCCCTAGTCAGGCCTCTGGACTAGCTCATGTATTGTTGATGATCTTGTTTTCCTGATCATGGGCATTGTTAATGTAACAAGGATGCCGGCAATAATGGGAACACATTGTTAGGGTAACAATGGTGTTGGATAGACCCCCTTATGAGATACTGCGAGATCACTTCGTCAATATGTTGTCAGTATCTTCTCATGATGTGTTAACGTTTACTTGCGTCCTTAGACCATGAGAATATCATAGACCCAGATACCGGATGGTTGCTTTGGGGTCATCAAACGTTACTCCGTAACTGAGTAATTATAAAGGTGACTTCCAGGTACACCAGAAAGTATATCGTGGTTCTAGATATGTCAAGACTGGGATTTGCCCATCCGGCGATGGAGAGATACACTCTGGGCCCACTCGGTATTACGGTGTCCAGCATCGCCTGGCCAGGTATTGTGACTAAAAGGTTAGTCACAGGGATACCGAAATACGGAAACGAGAAAAGAGTACAAACTGGTAACGAGGATAACTAGGTATGGTGATCAAGGAGTTGATCACAGGGATACCGTCAAAGTCTCGCCTCGGGTTGTGTAACGTATCGTGAGGCAAAAGGAATTGTATGCGACAATACAAGGTTCGCTCGATAAAGATCTTCGATGATATGTGGGAGTCGTTATGGGTGTCCAGATCCCGCTGACGATTATTGACCGGAAGGTGTCCCGGACATGTCCACATATACTCGAACCTATAGGGTCACACGCTTAACGTTTTAGCGACATTTAGGAATGCTACGATTTATGGAGAACGAGAGAGAAGGGTTCCGAAAGTGTTTCGGATGATCTCGAAAGTGTTCCGAGAGGTCCCGGATAGTCACCCTAGTCGGAAGAACTTCGGAATCAATCCTTCACGATGACAAGAAACAAAAAAAAGAACACCGAAGAGGAACATGAAAGAAACTAAAAAAAGAACACCGAAGAGGACCATGAAAGAAACTTACCTTTGGCGCTTCGCCGGAGGAAGAGGTCCCTTTGACGAAACAACTGAAGCCTGCTTTTCAGCAGAGATGGGTGGCACTTTTCCCTTTGTTGTCGTGGCCTGCCCCTTTCGAGTATTCGGGGGAGGAGGCGACGGCTCCCTTGGAGGAGGGCTACTCGCCTCACGCTGTCCGACAAGTTCACTTCTGTTATTATACTTGAAGAAAACCACGGGACATAACTAGTCAGGCGAGGGCTCTAACCTGAGGTTGGGGATTCGGCGAAGGAGAAGGGGCCCGGGTAGGAGAATCCACCCGAGTAGCCTCCACCGCCGCCTCGGCCCCAGATGGACCTCCAACTCCCTCCTCAGGGGGCGGCATGGTCTTTCCGAGGACCTCAATGTCCTCCTCCTGCACGGGAGCTCCAGCCCGCTCGGCCTCCGAGTCAGGATCTCCGCGGCCTGGTCGCTGCAGAAGAAAACCCGAGGGTTATTAACAACACTACTCGGATGACTCAGGACCAAACAAGGTAAAAGGCCTACAACTCACTGAGAGGACTTCTTTCTGCTTGTCGGGGCTAAGTTTCAGAAGAGGCAAGTGCACCTCCGTCAGCCCGCCTTGAGGAGACTGCTCAAATAGATTGTTCAACCTACTCTGAAGTTCCCCCGGGGATAGATCTGCACAATCAAAAGAAGTCAGAAACAAGTACGGTGTCTCACCGACTAGAATGGCACAGGAAGGGCAGGGTGCTTACCCGTGTCAAAGTCCCTTTATTGGTCTTGACCCTCCGGAAGTATCCAGGTAGGATGAACCCTTGACCGAAGAGGGCTGATGCGCCACCGAAGGAAGTCCTCCGTGATGTCCCACGCCGACAAGCCTTTGGCAGCGAGATTGGCGATGTCATGGACAAGGACCTTGAGCTGCTTGGTCTCCTTCAGGGCTTCCACACAGCACTTCGTCGAGAAGGGAGCTAGGCCTCGGTAATGGATCCCGGAGAAATATGGGGGCTGGCAGTAGAACCACCTGGAATGCCAGCCCGACCATGACGACTTCCAGGAAGAGAAAATGTAGGCGTCCTTCTTCCCTTCCCGGAGTCGGAACCCGGCGCCGCCGACGACTCCTCCGCCGCTGACCTTCATCCGGCGGAGGTTGTAGAAGTACCTCCACAGTTCCAGGCTCGGCCTGATGCCGAGGTACGCTTCGCACAGATGTGCGAAGACCGCCAGCATCAGGACCGAGTTCGGGTTGAGGTGAATCAACTCGATCCCGTAAAACTGGAGCACGAGGAGGAAGAAATGCGAAGGTGGGAACTGAAGTCCGCACCTGAAGAAGTCCGCGAAGATAACGATCCAGTTCGTGTTCGGGCTGGGAACCGTTTCCTTCACGGCCTTCCGGAAAGGTACGAACACCTCCGGGAGAATCACTTTCTCCGCCACGAGCCTTTTGATGACGGAGGAATCCATCACCGAGGCTTCGAACTCGGGGATAACGGAGAGTTGCTCCCCCGAGGTATCCCCCGATGACTTCTTAGGCTCAGGGGACTTCTTCGCGGCGCTCTTCTTGCCTATTTTCACCGATCGATTGGGGGCTATGGAAGCGGAAGGGTTTGATGAGGTCGCGAGGAAGAAGACGGTGGGAAAGCTAAAGGAACAGAGAGGGATGCGGGCAAAAACCCCAACTCTTGGTTTCTTCAAGGTTTCAATTTACGCCTGACCGAGCGCGGTTAACGGCACAACTGTTCCATCGCATTTAATACGGACAGTTGCTTTTCCCGCATACGAGATGGTGTGCGGGAAAAAGAGGGTCTGACAAACCCACGACCTCGACAAACGCGCTGTGTTGCGGCGAACGTCAGCCGAAACAGTAGCGCAGAAAAGGAAAGATTCTTTATCACCACGTGAAATTTCTGCCACAACGGTTCGCTTCCCAAAAAACCGCTAGGCGAACACGTGTTCGTGATCGACGGATCAGATTAAATCGGAAAGGCTTTAATTCTGATAAGGCTATCGTGACTACTCGGTAGAGATCGTACCTACTCGAAAAAGTCATCGATAAAGATTACTCGGTTCACCTACTCGGAGCTGCTTCCCGAGAAGGGCGGATTTTCTGCCGAACAGTCATGACCTCACTTCACGTACTGATGGGGGGCTTGACGATAAATAGTACAGTATCCCGTATATTAGGAAGTATTTGATATACGATTCCCTGGATTACCGAAGTATACCCCGTATCCGGTAAGGATCCCAGGACGATAAGGTAACCTCTAAGAAGCAGGAAAGATATCCCTTAAACTAGGAAGTTCATCCCGATGTTTAAGGAAGCCAGAGCCCTACTTGGACGTAAGTCCATGTACGATACGACTAGATGAACCCCTTATAAAAGAGTCAGCAGTCCCATAGGGGAGGTGATGAGGACATCCCTAACATCGATACAACCTTAGTAAAGGGTCCCGTAACACGAGCTCGAGCACGCCAACTTAATTGTCAGGTAAATTCGTTTCTTGGAGCTCCGTCATGTGCTATGAACTCCATGATGCTGCCTAAAGGAGATGATGTTATGTTACTCAGGAACATGGGTTCAAGTGAGGAGAAGGATGGGGGCGATACAAGGCTGGAATCACCGTGAAGGACGACATATACCTAATAGATGGTGCTGCGTCACCTTTTTCTTGGCCCAAGGGTCTTGTAAGCCATAGTGGGCCCCATGCCAAACCCTAGTACTGTTCACGTACTGTTCACACACTATTCACCCGCGTGAACAGTACCCCTTCCCCTTTCTTCTCTCTTTAAATAGTAGTTGCCACCCCTAGGGTTAATTGGGTTTTATTGAATTGTTTAGCTACTGCTACAATGTTGCATCTACAAGTCGTGTAGGACTACCGCCTTGTTCAGATCTCCAGTGGAATCCCACACTTTGTTCTTTTAGCTCTTGTGCCAATTTTATACTCGCAATTTCAGATTGCAATCTTAGTTCTTGCTGGTTCTTCGGTTGCTTGCAGGAACTCGAACTTCGTTGTTCAGGTTGATCGCGCCTACGGCAAGGTCAATAACTATCGGAGGTTGGTTTAGCGATTGCTAAGGCGTACCGTCACGTACGGTATAGTTACGTTCAAACTCCACCAAATCGATAGTTATGTTCGTCTCATCGAAAGATCGGGCCACCGTTCCATCAAGTGGTATCAGAGCTCAAGTTGATCGGTGAGATTTATCGTTTTCGTAGTTAGATCTGTTTTTACCTATTGTCCAAGAAAAAGCTTCAAAAAAAAGTAGATTAATTTCCCTGTCCAAGCCAATCTGTGCCTTTGCATCTATCTTTCAGTGAATTTGCATTGTTGAATTTTTGGTTGCATTGTCGTGTCACGTTGCTGGTCATAGTTTAGATCTTGGTGTCTTGCTAGTCGTGTCTTGCATCCTTGCTGCCATTGCCGTCCCACCATCTTTTGTTGAGCAGATTGTTTTCGGGAAGAAGAAGAGTCCAGGGCAAACACAATTCGTACTAGTTTCGGTCTCCAAAAACTTAAGTGTTCGGATTGGGCTCAAACTCTGCCGTTTGGGAGATATATATGTGCTGATCTTGCCCCAAAAGTTTCAGCCTTTTTCGTGCGTCCAAACTCTCTGCAGAATCCAGCAAAGTCCTGCCGCGACAAGAAAAACAGTAAAATCTGCTGCCGCGGCAAGGGGAGTAGCTGAAGAGTCCAGATCCAACTCTAGTTTGAGAGGTTTCAGAAAAACAGCCATAACTTTCTCATACGGAGTCCGTTTTGGGTCCACGACCACTCAAATCGAAGCTAACGACGACGCGCATCTGATAAAAATACACGTTTATACACCTGTACCTGTCTTGACCCTCAAAATTCCGCTTCTAAGTGGGACTTTTCGGCCCCGGAAGTTTTTCCGCCACTTTTTCTGATCTTGTGGAGGGCATATCTCCTTCACCCGGACTCCGAATTGGGCGGTTCTTGTTTTCCTGGTTTGCTTGAGTCGACGACTTGCTTTCCACCTTGGTTCCAACTTCTGCCTCGCAAATTCGTTTGGGAGTCGTGGGCGCCATCTTCGATTTCGGGCCGGGATTTGCACTAGTCGTTTTGTCGACTTTCTCCGAATTGGCTCAAAATTTCTGGAGATATAGAGCTTGCCCTCCTGATCACAGCCGTGCAAACCGTTCGACAATCGGAGCTGCCAAACTCCTTCTCCGACGCTGCCAATTTCCTGCCGCGGCAAGAAAAACGGCAGTTTTTGCTGCCACGGCAGCAGAAAAATTGCTTTGCTTCATCTCTGCCTCGGCCAGACTTGTGCTGAGTTTTGGCCGCCACGTCTTAGACTACTGTTGTTTTCTCTGAGTTATTGAGTGGGTTCTGAGAAAAAAAAAGAAAAAAAAGAAAAAAAATTCTCAGATAACACTCATCCTTTGTAGTTTCAGTACCTTCTGGGGCATTGTTTACAGGACATTGATTAGCTTTTCATTGGTCTAGCTAGGTGTCAGCAACAGTGACTAGTACTTTGAACATTCATTCAACTTGCATTTGCTGCATTGATAGTTGCTACTCCTTGCTACCATACGAAGCCAACCAAGCTCCACTTCCCTATATTGTACTGTGTTCGGTCACCTTGGTAATTGCTATATTAACCTCTTGATCACCTTTGACACCGCCAAGGGCCGACAACCACTGCAGCACGGTAAGAACTGGTAAGAGTTTGGTATTTGCTACTGAATTGTTGAGATTCTTGCCACCCATACCCCCCCATATTCCAGTAGTATTAGGGATTTGTTTCCTTTTTCTAACCATGGCAGGTGGTGAAGAAGATGTCTTTAAGGGTCTCACGGATGATCTCCACAGGACCAATGAGCGAATGCAAATGCAGGAGAACCGCCTCAAAGCTATTGAGGATGGACAGGCGACTGCTAACGCTAACATTGCTGCTATATTGGCTCGCCTTGATAATCTTGCAGGTTCTTCGATACCTGCCCCTCGTCTTCCAGCCAACAATGGAGTACCACGTGCCCAACGAGTTCCTTCGTCTGCGACCAACAATGCCTCGGTGATACGACCAGCAGCATCCGTGGGATCAGGAGCCAACGCACGACACGGACCAGCGGACGAGAACGATTACAGTGCTGATTCTGAAGATGAGGATGACGTCAACCACAACAACGACCGGGATCACCGTCGACTACGCTACAACCGATATGGTATGCGACGTCCTCCACGGAGAGACCGTGAACGAGATGACGCTTTCTCTAAGGTAAAATTCACTATACCTCCTTACGAAGGTAAATATGATCCAGATGCATATCTCACATGGGAGTTACTAGTCGATCAGAAATTCGCATGCCATGAATTTCCAGAGGACACACGTGTTAGGGCTGCTACTAGTGAGTTCTCTGATTTTGCTTCTGTTTGGTGGAAGGAACACTGTAGAATACACCCGCATCATATCCCAACCACTTCGGAGGCATTAAAACAACTGATGAGATATAGATTCGTTCCCTCATACTATGCTAGAGACTTATTAAATAAATTACAGCGCTTAAATCAAGGAAATAGGTCTGTCGAAGACTATTATCAAGAATTGCAAATGGGAATGCTGCGCTGTGGTTTAGTTGAAAATGAGGAAGCTTCTATGGCTAGGTTTATGGGTGGATTGAATAGAGAGATTGCTGATATTCTTGCTTATAAGGATTATACATCTATGACTCGTTTATTCCACCTTGCTAACATGCTGAACATGAAGTGCAGGGCCGCTCGAGACAGCGTACTAACCTTTCTGCAGTTCGTGCTTCCACGTGGACACCACGTGCCGCTCCACCCACTCGTACCGCTACAGCACCACCTACAACCTCCAGCTTGGCTCATGCTCCATCCAATTCAGCATACCGTTCTCTGGCACCGACAAAACTGCTTCGTCAACTCCTGCTAAGAGTTCGTCATCGGTAGCCTCCACGGGAAGAACAAGGGACATTCAGTGCCACCGTTGCAAGGGCTTCGGCCATATCATGAAGGACTGTCCTAACAAGCGCGTACTGCTCATTCGTGAAGATGACGAGTACGACTCCGCGAGTGATCTTGATGAGGATACCTATGCTTTGCTCGCTGAACATGACCAAAGCGACGTCAAGTCCGATCAAGACGAAGAGCATGTGACTGCTGCAGATGCCGACCGGTACATGAGCATTATAGCCCACCGTGTGCTTAGTGCTCAAATTGTTCGAGACAAGAAGAGTCAGCGCCACAACCTCTTCCACATTAAAGGTGTCGTTAAGGAGCGTTCCATTCGTATAATCATTGATGGAGGGAGTTGCAATAACTTGGCCAGCGCCGATATGGTGGAGAAGCTCACTCTACCTACGCGGCCACACCCACATCCTTATTACATCCAATGGTTCAATGATGGCGGCAAAGTAAAGGTAACACGCATGGTGAGAGTTCAGTTTTCTTTAGGATCATATCATGATACTGTTGATTGCGACATTGTGCCTATGCAAGCTTGTTCCATGTTATTAGGACGACCATGGCAGTATGATAAACATTGTATACATGATGGTCGCACTAATCAATATACTCTCTCGCATAATGAAAAGAAAATAGTTATACACCCTATGTCCCCTGAGCAAATTTTACAGGATGATCTTGCTAGGGCTAGCAGAAACAAACATAGAGAGCATGCTAAATCTGAAAATCAGCAAGTAGTTCATGAGTTAGAACAATTTAATAAGTTGAACAAAGCGACCCCTAGCTCATCTAAGGAAATCAAATTGAAAAGTGCCGCATTCCTAGCCACACGTGCTAAAATTTCAGAAATAGATGCTCGTTCTCATGCATGCTATGGACTGATTTGCAAAGAAGTTTTGTTTTCATTTGAGGATATACCTCCTTCTTTGCCTCCTGCTGTTGCTAACCTTTTGCAGGAATACATTGATGTGTTTCCAAAAGAAATACCGCCGGGGCTGCCACCTATGAGAGGCATTGAATACCAGATTGATTTGATTCCAGACGCCTCGCTGCCCAATCGTGCACCGTACCGTACAAACCCCGAGGAGACCAAGGAGATTCAGCGACAAGTGCAAGAACTTCTTGAAAAAGGTTATGTTCGCGAATCCCTTAGTCCTTGTGCTGTTCCTGTTATTCTTGTTCCTAAGAAAGGCGGTACTTGGCGCATGTGTGTAGACTGTAGAGCCATTAATAATATTACAATTCGCTATCATCATTCTATTCCTCGACTGGATGACATGCTTGATGAACTTAGTGGCTCCGTCATGTTCTCTAAAGTAGACTTGCGAAGTGGCTACCATCAAATTCGTATGAAATTGGGTGATGAATGGAAAACAGCTTTCAAAACTAAATTCGGGTTATATGAGTGGTTAGTTATGCCCTTTGGATTGACTAATGCCCCTAGCACTTTCATGAGATTAATGAATGAAGTTTTGCGAGCTTTCATAGGACGGTTTGTGGTAGTATACTTTGATGATATACTCATTTTTAGCAAGTCATTAGAGGAGCACCTAGACCATTTACGTGCTGTTTTTAATGCTTTACGTGATGCACGATTATTTGGTAACCTCGAGAAGTACACTTTTTGCACGGATCGAGTCTCTTTTCTTGGCTATGTTGTGACCCCGCAGGGCATTGAAGTTGATCAAGCCAAGGTCGAGGCGATACAGAGTTGGCCGACTCCTAAAACGGTCACACAGGTGCGGAGTTTTCTCGGACTTGCTGGGTTCTATCGGCGGTTCGTGAAGGATTTCAGCACCATTGCAGCGCCGCTCAATGAGCTTACCAAGAAGGATGTACCTTTTGTTTGGCGTGACGCACAAGAAGACGCCTTCGCGATATTAAAAGATAAGTTAACACATGCCCCCTTGCTGCAACTTCCTGATTTTAATAAGATGTTTGAGCTTGAGTGTGATGCTAGCGGCATAGGGCTTGGTGGTGTTTTATTACAAGAAGGCAATCCTGTAGCTTACTTTAGTGAAAAACTCAGTGGGCCTAGTCTGAATTATTCAACCTATGACAAAGAACTTTATGCTCTCGTTCGGACTTTAGAAACATGGCAACATTACTTGTGGCCCAAGGAGTTCATTATACATTCTGATCATGAATCTTTGAAGCATATCAGAAGTCAAGCTAACCTGAACCGTAGACATGCTAAGTGGGTTGAGTTCATTGAGTCTTTTCCTTATGTTATCAAACACAAAAAGGGTAAAGAAAATGTTACTGCGGATGCATTGTCCCGACGTTATACCATGCTTTCACAACTTGACTTCAAAATTTTTGGTTTGGAGAGCATCAAAGATCAATATGTGCATGATGCTGACTTCAAAGATGTATTGCAGAATTGTAGAGAAGGCCGCACATGGAACAAGTTCATCATTAATGATGGATTTGTGTTCCGTGCTAATAAGCTATGCATCCCAGCTAGCTCTGTTCGTCTTTTGTTGTTACAGGAGGCGCATGGAGGAGGGTTGATGGGTCATTTTGGCGTTAAGAAGATGGAGGACGTGCTGGCTGCCCACTTCTTTTGGCCTAAGATGAGACGGGATGTGGAGAGATTCGTTGCTCGCTGCACTACATGTCAAAAAGCTAAGTCACGACTTAACCCTCATGGTTTATATATGCCTTTACCTGTTCCTAGTGTGCCTTGGGAAGATATATCTATGGACTTTGTTTTGGGGCTGCCTAGGACCAAATATGGGAGGGATAGTATATTTGTTGTGGTGGATCGATTTAGTAAGATGGCACACTTTATTCCTTGTCACAAATCTGATGATGCCACTGTTGTTGCTGATTTGTTCTTTCGTGAAATTATACGTTTGCATAGTGTGCCTAATACTATTGTGTCCGATCGTGATACTAAATTTCTTAGCCATTTTTGGAGAACTTTATGGGCTAAATTGGGGACTAAGCTTTTGTTTTCTACTACTTGTCATCCCCAAACTGATGGACAAACTGAGGTTGTGAATAGAACATTGTCTACTATGCTTCGGGTTGTTTTGAAACAAAATTTGCGTCTGTGGGAAGAATGTTTACCTCATATTGAGTTTGCTTATAATCGTTCCTTGCATTCTACCACTAAGATGTGTCCTTTTGAGATTGTTTATGGCTTTATACCTCGTGCACCTATTGATTTATTGCCTCTTCCATCTTCGGAGAAGGTTAATTTTGATGCTAAGCAACGTGCTGATTTGATATTGAAACTGCATGAGACAACTAAAGAAAACATTGAGCGCATGAATGCTAAATATAAACTTGCTGGTAGTCAGGGTAGACAACATATTGTGTTTGAACCAGGTGATTTAGTTTGGCTGCATTTGAGAAAAGATCGTTTCCCTGATTTGCGCAAATCTAAGCTCATGCCTCGCGCTGATGGTCCTTTCAAAGTGCTTGACAAGATTAATGATAATGCCTATAAGCTTGATCTCCCTGCAGCCTTTGGGGTTAGTCCCACCTTTAACGTTGCAGATTTGAAGCCATATTTGGGTGAGGGTGACGAGTTGCCGTCGAGGACGACGTCATTTCAAGAAGGGGAGGATGATGAGGACATCCCTAACATCGATACAACCTTAGTAAAGGGTCCCGTAACACGAGCTCGAGCACGCCAACTTAATTGTCAGGTAAATTCGTTTCTTGGAGCTCCGTCATGTGCTATGAACTCCATGATGCTGCCTAAAGGAGATGATGTTATGTTACTCAGGAACATGGGTTCAAGTGAGGAGAAGGATGGGGGCGATACAAGGCTGGAATCACCGTGAAGGACGACATATACCTAATAGATGGTGCTGCGTCACCTTTTTCTTGGGCCCAAGGGTCTTGTAAGCCATAGTGGGCCCCATGCCAAACCCTAGTACTGTTCACGTACTGTTCACGCACTGTTCACGCGCGTGAACAGTACTCCTTCCCCTTTCTTCTCTCTTTAAATAGTAGTTGCCACCCCTAGGGTTAATTGGGTTTCATTGAATTGTTTAGCTACTGCTACAATGTTGCATCTACAAGTCGTGTAGGACTACCGCCTTGTTCAGATCTCCAGTGGAATCCCACACTTTGTTCTTTTAGCTCTTGTGCCAATTTTATACTCACAATTTCAGATTGCAATCTTAGTTCTTGCTGGTTCTTCGGTTGCTTGCAGGAACTCGAACTTCGTTGT
The DNA here is from genome assembly GCA_019208055.1 of Stipa capillata. Taxonomy (NCBI): domain Eukaryota; kingdom Viridiplantae; phylum Streptophyta; class Magnoliopsida; order Poales; family Poaceae; genus Stipa; species Stipa capillata. The sequence goes on along the minus strand of JAGXJF010005443.1, from coordinate 128,378 downwards.
TCAGGTTGATCGCGCCTACGGCAAGGTCAATAACCATCGGAGGTTGGTTTAGCGATTGCTAAGGCGTACCGTCACGTACGGTATAGTCGGATCATCAAGGTCAAACTCCACCAAATCGATAGTTACGTTCGTCTCATCGAAAGATCGGGCCACCGTTCCATCAGGAGGACAAGTCAATTTAGATTGACAAAGGGAGGTTAGATCCAGAAGGCCAATCCAGATCCTGAAGCCTCATCACCTCGAAGGAGTCGAGAGTAGCGGAATTAGCCGGATTAGCGTACGATTAGGCCTAGGATAGCCACTAACTTTCAGATTCCCTTGTAAGACGTTTCTCCATTGAATATATACGAACAGGATGTAAGGTTGTTATCCTGAGGGAGGCCCGAATCTGTATAAAAAGAGCGTTTTCCTTGCCATTATACCTCTGGCCTTGTGCCCTAGCGGTCCCTACCCCTCATACATACACATTCCACGAATACCGTAAGATCGGCGGTTTACCGATCGTCGACAGTTAGTTTTGTGATTTTCTCAGAGAAACCTATAAATTCTAAAAAAGAAAAATTAAAAATAATATTTATAAAAAAAGTTCCCGTCCCCAAGTGGTCTCAGCCTCTGGGATGCAGGTGACATGTCGCGGGAAGGGATCGAGCAGCATGCAGGAGCGGGTGGGTGAGCAGAAGGTTCATGGATTCCGTTGACCTCCTCCTTCAGCCATGATTTTGTCCTGTTTTCTCACAAAACCAAGCCGTCGGCAGTTGTTCCTTCTTGGCCCGTTCACATACGAGGATTTAGATTCGAATTTTTGGGGTTTAATTTGAGGTCGGACTATATCACCCCCACCAAACCATTCCAAAGAAAATGTCATCTAAAATAATTAGGTTAGACAAGAAACTATTGAGCCATCGCCGCCAGGAACCCTTCCAACTAGCAAAAGATCCATCTGTTCTTTACTGACATCTCTCCCCTCTTCTCGAGTGTTCTCGTCGGTATTGAGTGGGTGGATAAGCGAGCTCGCAGCTATTACCTTCTGCGCATCTGGAGAGATGAGAAGGAGCAAGAGATAGAAGGGAGGTCGAGTGTGTTGCCTCCAGCTTGGAGAAATGAGAGGGAGAAAGAGCTTGAAGCAATGCGTGTTCCGGATCGCCTCCACCAGCCGAGCTTTGGGCCAGCTGAAATCGGCACCGGCGGACTACGAGAACGGTGCTTAGACTTGAGCGGAAGTGCCTCTTCGGAGCAAACCATAGATCGCGTAGGGAGGAAAAAGGCGAGAGATATATGGGGTAGGAATGTTTGATGCAAATGAGATTTTTTTTTGATGTTGCATACGGCATTCTCAATGTTCCAACAACTGTTTTGTTCTGTTTCATTCATTTATTGGTGATTATTATTGCACATGATTTTAGGGTCTTTTCACAAAGCAATGTTGCGTAAGTTGAAATTTTTTGTTGCATACATATTTCCCTTTGTTGCCATGGTTTTATTGGTTTGTTGCATGGGTTGTCAATTTTGTTGCATAAGTTCTTAATTTATTGCGAAAGCAAAGAAAATGTTGCAGACATCTTCAATTTCTGTTGCATTGGTCTCACAATTTTGTGGTGTAAGTTTTAAATTATTCCATAAGTTCACTGTTGTTGTTATTATTATTTTTGCATACATCTAGCATTTTTGTTACAACCGTTTTAAAGATTTGTTGCACGAGTTAATTTTTGTTGTTGTGTACATATTTCTCTTTAATTCGAGTGACTATTCTCTTTATCTCCAGCGCTAAATCCGCGCTCCGGTCCAGATTTGGATGCCATGCCCCTCCTCCAACCCCTTCGCCGTCGTGGGTTTGGCCGGAGACAACGCTGCCTCGCACGAGGGAGGTCCTGATCCGTAAGAGGCAACTCATCGGCGGCAACAGGTCAAAGGAGTCGACAAAGAGAGAGGACATGTCGTGGAAACTAGGGAAAAATAGGAGGATTCAGCATGGGTGAAAAGAAAAACGCAAAGTAGGATGGTGAGCGTCCAGAGCATCACAATCCGTTTGATCGTACGGCTAGCGAGATGACCGATCGAATGTCCTGACCGTCGATCGACGCCTAGTCATCGCCAAAAAATTGTTGAGAAACTTGGCCCTTATGCTTTAGTCTGTCACCTGTGTTTGGAGCCTTCTGGCCTCTGAGCTCTAGCCTTGTAGGCCCTCTTATAGCAAACAGGAGAACTAGAAGAAAGATTGCCTATCAATTCGGGCCTTCATGAAATTTCCCTGGACTCCATACTCGGAATAGCATTCTTATTGACTTTTGAGATGTAAGCTTTCTTGTGAATTTCGGCCTCGTCGCTGCAGTTTTGGGCTGAATTGCACCGTCGTAGAGTCCTGGGGGAGTGCACGTATTGGGCTCAGAAGTCAGAATCAAAGTGGCCTTTCCAGATTGAAATCCTAGTTAGAAGTGCCGGATGCCACACCCCGTTTTGGGGCCTGCATTTTATTTGCTTTTGTGAGCTTACCATGTTGATCTGATGCTTCATTTTTCAATGAGAATGCCAACAGGGGCCTTTGCCGTTTGCCCTGTTTTTGATCTAGAAAAGAACCATGTGTATTCTAACAACCAGAGGCATGGACCTCAATCTTGTTTTGTTGTTGCTTAACAAAGGTGTTTCTGCCCGGCCGGTTTCTCTACTCATGCTGTCATGCATGATGCAAGGGGTCCTACGACTTGAGGGTGTCTCCCTCTGAAACCCCTGAAATCCCCTGGAAAAAAGGAGTACATGTCTCGCAGAATCCGACCCCCTCGATCATACTTCCAAAGTTCCCAAACCAACCAACCCGACAGGTCCCTGCTAACACTGGTCCCTTAGAGATTCAGAATCCTCATCCACGTAAAAGGCCGGCAATGGAAGAATGAAGGAAAAGAGCCTCAGCGGCTCTGCAATTGGTGTGGTCAGCTGCGAAAGAAAGGAACGCGTCGTTAGACGTTAGTGCTGGTCACTCAACTCACTCACGTCCCATTGCCGGACATCCATCCATCCATACGATCGCCCGGTCCAGTCGCTTGTGCCTGCTACACTTGGACGGATCCCCAACCTGTTCGGCTCCTCGATCTCTGTCAGTCGATCAACCTACCTTACTGCTGTAAAATGCAATCAGCTGTTGCCATTACCCCAGTATCCAGCGCCGGCTCTTGAAGGTCGATCGTGCTGCATGCTACCATGTGCGGTTCCAAACACAACCTTCCAATCCCCGAAATTACTAGGCCATTAGGCCCTGGGTTTCATGGGCATCACGAGAGGAAACTGTGCAGTCGCCGCCGCCGCCGCCCCGGGCCGTTGCTGATTGGTTCGAGTTCGAAGGAATCAAGGAAGCAGCAACGGTGCGTGTCAAGCTTCTTACTGCAGTCACGGGCGATCAATCCTTTTCGCGAGCCGTGAGATCGCTAGGCCGGGCTAGTGGTTATCAGGTCAAACCCACTGATCGACGCAAAGGAAAACAATCTTCTTTTGTGGGTAGATGCAAGAAAAGCAATGGCAAATCGTCAGCGAGGATCCAATCAAATCAACCTGTAATTGGAATGTTCCATGCATCTATGGTCTGGTACCGTCTTCTGTGGACTGTGGTATCGTGCAAAAGAACAAGAAGATCACCCGGAGAACAGGGACTGCATGTCTCCCGGAAATCCAAACCAGCTCGATATTAGAAGATCATGATAATGACACTGAAATCTGTTGCTCGAAGAGGACGCGGGTTTCCAGCCCGGCCCATCACCAACCTCCCTCCTGCCCTCTTCAAATTAACAACCCACTCGCACACACACACACACACACCCCAGCAGTCTCCTCCTCCTCCCCCTCCCCTGTCTCCGCACTCGCCACTCCCACCCCGACCTCCACACCGCCTCGCCGTCCCCGGGGCAATGCCGCCTGACGCCGACGCTGACCTGGCTTCCGAAGAGCTTCAGAGCCTGAGTTTCGGCTCCTCCGAGCGCTCCCGCTCCGCCTCCACCGTCTCCACCGCCACCGCCTCCTGCTCCACCTCCTCCTCCGGCCCTATCCTCCCCCCACGCTCCCACCCCCTCCCCTCCTCCACCGCCACTGCCGTCCCGCGTCTCGGCACCGTGCAGCTCTCCGACATCCGTTTCGTGCGCAGGCTCGGCGCTGGGGACATCGGCAGCGTCTACCTCGCCGAGGTGAAGGGGAAGGCCGGCGCGGGGAGCGGGAACGGCGGTGCCCTGGTGGCGGCGAAGGTGATGGACCGGAAGGAGCTGCAAGGGCGGAACAAGGAGGGCCGCGCGCGCACGGAACGGGAGATCCTCGAGGCCGTCGACCACCCCTTCCTCCCGCGCCTCTACGGCGTCGCCGAGGGGGAGCGCTGGTCCTGCCTCCTCACGGAGTTCTGCCCCGGCGGCGACCTCCACGTCCTCCGCCAGAGGCAGCCGCACCGCCGCTTCTCCGAGGCCGCCGTCAGGTACGCCACCCACACCGATTACCACCTCGTTTACATCACGTATGCATCCATGATTCATGTATACCTCGAAAAAATAAGCCTTTTTGGAGTGGTAATCCATTAACCAGTGTCTGTTTCTTCTCAAAGAAAACCAACCAGTCTACGAAATGTTGAAACAATTTTGCCATGTCGTACAGTTTAAAAAACATGCAATTTTTCAAGGCTTGCAATTTCTGATCAAGATTTTGGTAGCTAACCATGAAGTACCTAGCTAGCGGTCATAGCCTTTCTGGAGAAGAATGTGGCCGGTTTCCTGCGTTCTACTTGGCTTTAAAAAAAAACAAATTGGTGTTTCTCTTTTTGTTCCTTTATATATAGTTCAGTTATATTTTAAGGATCGTGGATGCAGCAGAGCCCCAGTTCTGCGCATGGTTTGGCGGCCCCATGTGTCTTCGGTTAGGCATGCATCTGTCCATTCATATGGAGTACATGTCTAAGCCACAATGCCTCTCATCCTGAAAACACACCGCATAATCATCAGATTGCTGCCTTTTTGGATGCATTCCTTAAACCAAAATGACACCAAGCAGCTTCCTTAAAAACATACGATCGTGACACATGAGGACGAAACCATTTTGCAAAACGAAGCCATGGAATACCGAGAGCGAGTTGACGACATCTTCTTACTTCTGTTTTCTTCTGGAGATTATTCATTCATGTGGTAGGAACAACAGGGTTAGTGGGCGTCCATCACGTGCTGTTTTTTTGGGGGTCCAGCCCCTCACTGTCACAACACAGAGTTTCTTGGTTCGAGCCATACTCTGAACTCTGAAGCCACACAGTTGCACGCCCATATCATCACCTTCCAATGACCAATCAGGAAGTGTTTGCATGTGGAGAACAGCAGGCTGAAACCAAGCCTGTCCCATATGGAAGCAAAGCTGTGCTTGTGCTTGTCATATGCGTTTGCATGTTTGTTCCTACTTCCTTCCTGGCAATTTAGGCATCCTTCATTCCTGGAATACATCAAGATGTAGGCCATACCGGAGATTAAAATGCAAGAAATACGTCCACTTTAGTAGTAGTAATAAGCTGTACCGATAGGAAAACACTGGTAGAAAATTATTGGCTACGTTTGCTCCATTAGTGCATCATGTGGCTCTATTAATTTAGTCAAGGATACATCAGTACATCACTAGTCCGGCCATAGCATTCACTTGTAGTCAACTCAGCCTACGAGCTTCAGTGCATCACCATTGTCTATTGCCGCCCGAATTAGCAAGCGTTTTTTCATTTTTGCATATAGAAAATGAGGTTAGGCCAATAAATTTCCATGGGATATTTTTGACAATATTTCTCACGAATTTGAGTGGCGTGGCAAAACAATAGTACTAGCAAAAAAAGAGAGAGAAGGAAAGCGTGAATTTAGAAAATAACCATGAATTCACGGATCAAAAATGTCTTTGCTTAAACTTTGTGGAAACAAAAAAAAACCCATGAATTCATGGATGAGCGACAGAAATATGCTTTCGGCGCGACTCTATGCACCCTCATTTAAGAAGCCCACGTCGCACGACACGAATCACACAGCCTTGCATATGACGTGCAGTCCAACAAAAATGAATCAATCCTCGTTCTACGGGTAGCAGTAGCAGTAGCAGCAGCAGTAGCTATGCAATGGCGTCGTGAACTTTGATGGAAACACGGCCAGAGCACGCACGCATGCACGTACGAGACCAGCGGCGTCGCCATCGACGCACGGCAAGGGCCGGTGGTCGCGGCCGCGGCCGCGGCCGCCACCACCGGCGAGGCACCACTAGCCACTCCCTGGTGCTACGGCGCCGGAGCCGGTGGCGGAACATGGCTTTTTAAAATATACTCCTGATAACTCACTCTCATGCATGGATCGATTAACACCGGTGCTGGTGCTGATGCTGATGCTGATGCTTTGGTCAAGGCAAGGGCTTTTATTAACCCCCCATGTGATTGGTTAAGAATCACAGCTCTGAAACACAAACACATGACCCTATGGGCTATGGCCATGAGTAGATGGATTGGTTCAGTCGAGATCAACATAGGGTACTTGCCGTAATTAAGGAGTAGTCTAATTAACCAGAAGGAATTATCAATTGAGTGCACACATGTGGTGCCGGTGCCGGTGCCGTTCCTTCATTTGCCTTAACTAAGCCTTCCTCCAACGTGCAACTCCCCAACATCAATGATGCACTAATTCGAGTACTGTCTCTTGCCTTCTTCTTTTTTCACACTGTGCCTGCCCCCTATGACCTTTTTGCTTTGTACTGGAGCTAACGCACAGTGGCGTCCACCGTGCCAGCATCAGTACAGGTTCAGATATACAGATACATACAGGTAAGGTGACCCCATGTCGTTGGCACGTATGTATGAATGTGGGCTCTTATGGTTGCACATGTGGGTAAAGTCAAGGGGTGCACTTGTATGCTTTTGTTGTATGCATGCAAACGCAATTACTTGCTTTCTGTACACTCACACTTATCAACCAAAAGTTGCATTGGATCCAGCATTTGGGTATGGTCTAAAAATTGTGATGAAAAAGATTGTTTTTTCAAGTGCCTTCTTGCACTTGCAATGCCAAAATTGACAAATTTGAGAATGTGTGATTGATGACACTCGTTTGCTGCGGCATATGGCAGGTTCTACGCGGCGGAGGTGGTGGCGGCGATGGAGTACATCCACATGATGGACATCGTGTACCGGGACCTCAAGCCGGAGAACGTGCTGGTCCGCGCCGACGGCCACATCATGCTCACCGACTTCGACCTCTCCCTCAAGTGCGACCCGACGGCGCCGACGCCGGCGCACGTCATCTCGGACCCCATCGCCCTCTCCGGCCACTCCTCGGCGTCCTCCTCGTGCATCATCCCGTCCTGCATCGTCCCCACGGTGTCCTGCTTCCAGCTCTTTCCGGGCCACGGCCGCCGGAGCCGCCGGCGCCGCAAGAAGGGCGCCTCGGGCGGGGCCGGCGGCGGTGGCAACACCAGCAGCAGCTTCCCGACCGGCGTGCTCGACCTCGAGTTCGTGGCGGAGCCGGTGGAGCTCCGGTCCATGTCATTCGTGGGCACGCACGAGTACCTCGCCCCGGAGATCGTCTCCGGCGAGGGCCACGGCAGCTCCGTGGACTGGTGGACGCTCGGCATCTTCATCTTCGAGCTCCTCTACGGGATGACCCCGTTCAAAGGCTACGACAACGAGATGACCCTGGCCAACATCGTGGCGCGCGCGCTCGAGTTCCCCAAGGAACCCTCCGTGTCCTCCGCCTCCAGGGACCTCGTCACCGCGCTCCTCGCCAAGGACCCGACCCGCCGGCTCGGTGCCACGGTCGGCGCGGCGGCAATCAAGCGGCACCCGTTCTTCAACGGCGTCAACTGGGCGCTGCTCCGGTGCGCCACCCCGCCGTACGTGCCACCGCCGTTCAGCGTCGCCGCCAGCTCCGGCGGCGGGAACCACAACCCCGCCGACGACTTGTCCGACGACAGCTGCCCCGGCACGCCAGTGGAGTACTACTAGACAATCCAAGAAGTTCGATCCCCACCCACGTACGTGCAAGGAGAAGCTGCCATTGCCGGGACCCAAGCTGCGGAGCAAGCGCCTCTTTGTCCGAACCGGGCGCACGTGGTGGGGTGTCAAGTGGATGGCGCGCACGAGGCAACGCGGGGTCGGGGGCGCAGGACGCGCAGGCGCTGCGTTGTCGCGTCAAATAGTTGCCGGCTGCGTGTCTCCGAGACAGTGAGAGCGAGCTAGCGGTAGCACACGCCGTTCCAATAATAACTTAACTTATTGCTGTTCCTTTCTACTTGGACTTTACCAGGTTGGTATATCATACCATATAGTAGTAGCATTAGTAGAGTTTGTATTATGTGCGCCGTTTGCTGTGAGATCTAGCAGAGCTCTTCTTCCTTTTCTGCAAAGATTGTGAATAACTGATGGTGTGCGTTTTGGGGATGGAAGGAACGGTGATGAGAGTTGACACAGCTGATGATAGATGATTAGGTCTGGGGTTTGGGAAAAGATGGCGATCGATCATTTCCCGGGAATTCTGCTCGCTGCTTTCCACCCGCGCTCGTGCAAGCTTCGCCTCTGCGACGAGCCACCACCAGCCTCGCAGGCGACACGTACTTTTAGATGATGGCAACGGTGATCGGTCGCCGAGTAAAGATGCTGCCTCTGTTTTCACAGCGAAAGCTGGCCTAGGTCGCTGCAGCTGCAACTGCAGCTGGGTGCTGAAAAAAGGCCAAGGCTGTCGTGTCCTGTTGTAAAGAGGTGCTCATAAAGGGCGCAGTGCTGCACGGACTGCAGTGAACAATGATCGTGCACGCTGTGCGCCAATACGCCATCGAATGCAGGTCAACCACCTACAATGGAAAAGAAAATAGCAGATTATACAGAAACAACCTGTACCCTGCTGCCATCTTCTCGTGAGTGGTATATGAAAGGGTCGCGTGGATGGATGCGGCATCGTAGTAGACCTGTGACTGCGTGTATGTAATAATGTAGAGGTCGAAGGTTACTCTCGTAGCTGGCTACATCACTTTGTTGCAGCGACAGAGAGCAATAGGATTCTTCGAATGTCTAAAAAGGCATCAAGCAGTGGCTTTAGGAGATCAGGGAAGGAATTGGGGACGGGGGCAACATACATCGCCTGTGCGATCTGTACGACTCGGGTCGCGCACCCCGCTCAGGAGGGCTTCGATTGGGCTGTTCGGCCCATTACCCACAGCATTAACCAGTAAAAGGAAGCCCATCATTTTGGGCCTTGTGATCCAATCGGTTTCTTCTTCTTCTTCTTCTTCTTCTTCCCGCCGCGCAGCGCAACAAGCTGTGAGTGGTCTTCACTAGTCTCTTCCGCGTTCAGTTTATGTCACGAGCGCGCGTGATGATTGTTGTCCTTCTTCACGTCCTGCTGATTCTAGCTGAGTATCTGTGAAGAAAATCTAGGGTTCTTCGTCGAACTTTGGTCCGCGTGAAGGATAGCCAAATGTAGTCCTACTTGCGATAGTGAGGACCTGTTCTTGGTGACAGGGGTAGATTAGAGCATTACGATTACTTCAGCGGAGTTCTGATTGCGATTTTATTGCCCGCGCTGTAGAATGTAGTGCTATTCAGTTGGTGGCTTTAGCATCTGGTTCTTAATTGGTAGCTGTAGATAGATGCGACGACTCGGATGCGTTGTGTTTGCTTGCCGTGATGGGATGTATCTTTATGCCGATATTTGAGTCTTTCCTGTGATGAAATCTTTGTGCCGGTAAACACTGTATAGCGAGTAATTTGGATATATGCTGAAGCACGAAAAATTCTGCGATTCGGTCTTGGTAGGACTTTGGATGTGCTGAAGCCTAAATTTTCTGCAAAATATTCTACAATTCAGTATTGGTAGCACTTTCCCAATCTTTATCTGCACTCCGGATTGCAGATCTGTAATTTTATGTCTCAATACTGCAGAAGAAACATCATGCCTAAGATAAAGACGAGCAGTGGCGAGTATACTGATGGGTGGGAGCTCATGGAACCCGCTCTCTCAGAGCTCCAATCCAAGATGAGGGAAGATTAGTTTGCCTTTGGCCACCATCAATCTCATCAGTAGTCTATACGCTGGCTTTTTTTTTGGCTAGGAGTCTATACGCTGTTCAAACCTCAGTGGTAATAATGCATTGTTGTGGTGAATGTTTGGCCCATCTTCAAGATCAATCACCAGAGGAGCCGATATCTGTATGATATTTACTACAACAGGAAGGAGATCTCGCGGGAGCTGTACGAGTTCTGCCTTGATCAGGGCCATGTTGACCGTAACCTCATCGCCAAGTGGAAGAAGGTATGCATTTTCTTCCCTTGAGGAGATGCCCACTTGCTATGTTAATTTGTAGGCTTCTATAAATAAACCTGAACGAAAATGTACAAAAAAGATGGATTATTCCCTCTGATACCAGAGCTTAATTTGAAGATGGATTATTCCCTCTGGTTTAACTAAGTCTATGATGGTTGTTGTAGTACAGCAGATCTATGTCAATTTTTCATCTGTCCTCTTAATTCTACATCCAGGATGTTACCTTGTTCTTTATTTATACATATCGAAAAGGTGTCACCTTGTTGGTCTTAATTTATGGTGTAACTCGCACGGCCAATCGAAGTTGAATTTGCATTGAATCATTGCAGGCAGGCTACGAACGTCTCTGCTGCCTACACTGCATTCAGACGCGAGATCACAACTTCGCAACCACCTGTGTCTGTACGGTTCCTAAACATCTGAGGGAAGAACAAGTCACAGAGTGTGTCCACTGTGGATGCAAGGGATGCGCTAGTGGTGACTAAGTAGATTGCAAACTGGTGTGGTGATATCCCCGATGTACTTCTAAAAAATGTGTAGTGTGTTTTTAACTCTTTCAGTTAGATAAATCGCACGTGCTTGTAAGTTGCTGCATTTGGTGATGCAAATAATTTGAGTTTGCCATCACCCTATATCTTATTTCAGTTGCTTCTTTTTCTGTTTATGTATGTATGGTACAAGTTGTTTGCACTCACCAGCTTGCTAACAAGTTTGACTCATTGCTCCCGATTGCTAATGCTGACTACTGACAGTTATAATGTGTCAGTTTATAATGCCAGTGAGACAGTTCAGTGTCAGATCTTCGAATGCACCTCAATCAGGTTTTGTCCCTGAATCTTACCTGATTGTCGTAATCATACATACTACCGTATTAGCTGCAAGATGTCCTTATTGAGACATAGAAAATTCTATGCTTAAGCTATTTCTGTAACTCCAATAATTGCATTCGGCACACAAAAACAAGCTCATGTGAACATTATTAAACTAATTGAAGCAACTTGGTAACTCACATAACCATCACTAAATCATCTGAGATACCGCACAAATGGACTCAATAGAACATCGGAAAAGCCACGAGCACGGACCAAGTGTCTGACCAACATGGCGATGCAGAACTACACCGAGGGTACTACTACATCAACAACTTAGCTGCAAAGGTTCCTGCTGCTATGCACATCAGTTACAATCTCATCAGCAGGTTCTTCAGTTTCTAACTTGGCTGGGGCAGGGAAGCCTGCATTGGCACGGTCGGTGACGTTGGTAAGGTAGGCGAGAAGCATGCGGGCAGCCTCCTCGAGGCCGAAGGAGTTGATGCCCTTGGTGAGAGTTGTACCATCTCCAGTGCTTGCATTCTGAGCTCCATCGGATAATCCTTCACACACCCAATTCTTGGACCAAACCCAGTGCTCCATTTCAGGGACAGCCTGTGACCAAGCTGATAAGATTTTGACTCTCTCTTGGAATTCACCCTCTCAAGAATTGCCTCCTGCGAGACGCCAGCATCTCTAGGGCTTTGCAGGCCACCTGATAAGGTTCTTTGGTAGGTTGGCCTCGCTTGCTCCACAGGAACACTGTGGCCTTCGTCACGTTCAGTTTGTGAAGATGGCCCAGATGCCTTGTCTTCTGTTACGATGTTTGGAGGGAGAATCAATTGTGGAGGATTGGATACCATGATAGCAGCAGCAGAGCTCTGTGTGCTATTAGGCACTGGATCTTCATAGTAGTCTTCCTTGGTGGATGAGCGCACCTGAATAGGCAAAAAAGGCAAGCTCATTCAGTGAAACCGTCTTACATTTGGTAACATAGGAATACTTTTAGATTGCGCTGGACCGAAAATAGTGTACCTCAACTTCTTTCACATCAACTCCATTCTCTTCTAGGAAGCTCATGAAGTTGCTAAGGTTCTCTGCACTTGGTTTGTAGTGGCCACTATAGGCCCAGATGGACTGAGAATCAGAACAGATCATCAGAAGATCAGATTAGCATAATGCACCCAATGAGGAAGCACAAGACATAATGAAAGTTTCAGATGCTTAATCAATCTTTTGGGACAAATAGGCAGGATTAAGAAACAACATAAGCACTTAGATCAGGAAAGTAAAATCCGTGCGTTACTGCTGACATTTTAACAGGGCATGGTTTCTCAACAGTACCTTGATAACTCCATTTTCTGCAGTAAACCTTCCAGCAGCTATGGTAGCACCTCCTGCTAAAAAGCTGGAGTGCTGGAATACACCCCTCTCTTTCTAGATATAGAAACAAGCATACGAATTAAAGATTTAGGGGATGCTAAACTACCAAAATATGATACAACATTATCCAGCAGCAATGAGGGAGTAAAATTCTTGTGAGAGTTGGCAAACTACCTTGCCAGCATAAAGTTTCTTTGCTGTGCTCATAACAAAAATCCATTTCTTCCCTTTAGGACCCTGGCTTGTATCAAGTGGTTCTCCAGTCATTTTATGGATAGTCTTTCCGTCTGTAATAATGTATTCATAGTACTCACGTTCTTGCTGCAAAACTTCAGACAATTGTTAGAACCATCTGGTAGGCTGAGCTGCAGCAAAATATAGAGTTCATGCACCACTATCTTCTTCTAAATACTTTCATGTGGCAATCTTGTAGGATATGGAACACATGGGCTTATGTCTGTTACTATTGTAGTTGGCATGCATAAATGAAGGAAAGTGTGAATGGAAGTAGGCCAGGGCATTCTAGAACGTTGCAATTATTAACAATAAGTCAAGACTTGTGGAACATTTGGCTGTAAAATATAGCTTTAGTTCGCAGCGATTTATTGACAGTCGCATTAATCCATGTAAGATTAACTATAAGTAATGTGCATCGGTTGGTGAAGGTCCAGAGACCGGGGAGGCACTCGCCCTCACCTAGGGACCTGAAGGGCCTAACCCCTGTCGTGGTTAGAGAGGCATCTCAGGCTTAGTTGTGTCTTTCAACTAATTCATCGCTTAATTTATAAATGAGTATGATGTCCCTTTTATAGGGAAGACTCTGAGTTGGCCCCTAATAGAATTTCAAGTTTCGTAGCAAACCATATCCTTATCTTCCTATTTAAACTATCTCTTGCCTAACTAAATAGGTATCCTTACCAACTAAATAACCTACTATCCTTATCTCCTTTATCGATTGATCACGGTATTGTTCACGTGGGTACTTCACGTGACTAGTAATTCCTGCACATAATAACCCTTAGATCTGTGCTGCCCTGCGACATTGGACCTTGACCCAACACCCATGACAACAGAACAAATGTTTTCATTTTGAGGAAAAATATTCTAAAAGGTGAACATGAGAAGCACAACGTTAGTGGCATTTATCATAAGGCTTGATGAAATAAAATTGAGGGTTTGAATGTATTTGATACTCTTAAGTCCTAATGCAGCTCTCCTCAGAATATTTTGAAAAGGATAGTATGATTCCAAAATAAGGACATGCAGCTATTATAAAAATGATCTTACCGGACCAAGATATTTGATGCATTGCTTCTTCAGCAGAGCTCTTGGACACTCTGAAAGATCCACATCTTTTCCCTTACCAATATCAAGCCTACATATGCAAAAAAAAAGACTCGGTGACTTGCTGTGTAATCAGACCACTCTCTGAAACTCCTAGTACAACATTGCAACATTGAACAGCCTTATCCTATGTGCAAATGACAAATCTCTTCTTAATGCACGAATTCATTCAAACAACAGGAGTTTTAATCGCAAATATGCATATCTTGCAGTTCTCACCAGTAGAAGAACGGCTGGCCGGCCTGGCTTTGGCACCAGACATCATAGTAGAAATGCAGGTTGTGCCCATATCTATGTCTTGGATCAATCTACACCAAAACAAATGATTATCAAAAATTTGCAAATTCAAGTCCAAGTCAACAGATCACCAGATAAACTTCTACAACGCCATAGCTGTGGAACTTTTAAGATCGATGTTCACACTAAACTAAGAGTTTAAAAGTCCAAGTCAACTTGTACCGTAAAGCAGCCTCTTTTCATATACATTTGAGGGCAAGCAAAGCAGTCAATATCCAAAGCAAATACAATACTACTAAAAACAAATTAAAAACAGTACTGGATCTGTACGATTTGTACTCACAGCCTCGATCCAATGCTGGAAAGCCAGCTTCAGAGCCTTGCCATCCCTGGATAAACCCTGACCCACCTGCATCAAGCTCACAAACATGCATACGACTTAAAATAAAGGCAAAAAGAATCGCTTTTTGTGAAGAAAAGTTCATGGCGAACTGTATCGTGGTGGCAATCGATGCAGAGAAAAAGGAGGAGGAAGACCTTGGATGCGTTGAGGCTGACGCGGTTCCAGCGCGAGGCGGCGGTCTCCGGCTCCGGGTCGTCGTAGAAGGTGACGGTGCTGTGCCTGAGCTTCGCGAAATCCAGCGCTTGCCACCTACATCAATCCCATCCACAAACCCTCAGAGTCAAAAACTGGTTAATTTTAGCACCGGTAACCATCAAGGAGAAACAAATCAGACACCAAAATCTCCAAGAAAGGAGCCACCGTTTCATTCATGGAAGGCAGTTCACGAGAAAGCAAGAAGAACCAAGAAAAGCGAAGCAACAAATGCAAGATTCCGAGAAAGGCTTGGCCGCTTCTCTTTACCAAATTTGACAGACCAAAGGATGAAAAGAATCAGAACCGAGATAAAGATTCAGAGAGGAAGTCCAGGAAGAAAAGTTTGAATTTCTTTCGGTAGGATCCGGTTTACCAGAGCTCCTCGACGACGACGGCGGAGTCAGCGAGCTTGCGCCTAGTGCGGTAGCTCCGGTACACCTTCTGCACCCTCGTCGCCGCGCCATTCAAGCCGCCGCCGTCGCCGCCGCCGCCGCCGCTTCCTGCCACCGGCGACGAGGACTCCAGCTGGTTCGGCTCGCGCAGGGCAGAGTCCATGTGGTCCAGCCCGGCGGCCGGAGAAGGCATCGCCGTCTCCACCTCCATCTTTTTTCGAGGTTTAAGAGCCTAAAGCAGGAGAGGAGAGAGTATCAAGTAAACTATGGTTGGCAAATCTTATCGAGGAGGCAGCAGGGGGCACCACAGCAGGACTGCAGGAGGAGGAATTTAAGCATATTTATGTGCTGCGTCGCTGTAACACGAGAGATTATCAGAGAATAATTAAAGGCGCTTATGGAATTCTGTCCTATTACAATTCTGCACTGCTCTGCTCGCGGAAAAGTGTACACGAAGCAATGGAACGGAAGAACGAGCGTGGAAAAGTTACAGAAAATGTCGGGCATGCCAACCTACTGCCCGCTTACCCCGTGGCGTGGCAGGTGGACGATGGACGAGCAAAGGAGAGCAAGTGTGAAGCGTGGCCCGGCACCACTGTGACCCGTGACAACGACGCAGTGGGAGACTGAGATCCGTAGCCTCTGGGTTGTGGCTGGGCCTGGGCACGCGGTACACCGGCTCTTGTTTTGTCGTGTTCGTCGAGAAACTAACTAGTAGATCAGACATTTATGAAAAAGTAAATAAGTAAATAAGCATAGCACTAATTACTGTAAAATGCTCGTGTCTCACTAAAATTCGGAGAAACTCAATAAAAAATTTAAAAAAATACACTATATTTACCACTTTATATTGTACTAGTTGTCTCATTTAAAAACCTTGTAGATGGAAAAGTTCTTGTGAAAACTTATCAAAAAAAAATGCACAACCATTTAGTTTGATTAATATTCGATTGATTTAATCGATAAATGATATTTACTGTAATGTTTGATATTACTATATCATTTGGTTAATTCTTAATTTAGCATCTTCTCTCCCTAAATTATGCGCACGTAGGAAAGTGAATCGAGCTAAGTCTTTGAAAATTGATGTCTCGATCTACATTCTTACTTTGTAGAATGTATACTTTGAAGAACAAAACAATTATTAATATTGTGAAACCATCATCACGAGATTTGGTCTGATGACTGTACAACTAGTGAGACAATTACTTGCAATAAGTAAATAGACACGAGGATATATGGTGATATTTTTCTATTTATTAGATTGGATCTCATAGGTACAACTTCTCAATAAATAACCAAAAGTGCCAATTACAAAGATTAGAATTTAGTAATTAACTACACATAGACTTAAAAAACATGAGCAGAACATGCCAGATGGCTATCTCTAGGAGACCCTTTCGTAATAGTGTTAACACCGGCAAGTCTCTCTCCGTGCCGACTCGTTGGATGTGGCCTGGAGTAGGCACCTTGACTCGAAGAACACACGCAGGATCGTTGGTAGTGTTTGTAGGATTATTAGTGTGCAATTTGACCCAAATTTTCGTTCCATCCACGGGCTTCGTTACCCTGACCTGACACTGACGGCCCATGCATTTCGAGCGACATTTTCCACGAAAGGAATACTTGCGCCGTTCTAGAATCCGTTCACTCCTCCCGCCCGTTTGGAGCGTAGGAATCTCATAGAATTTCATATAAATTTCACATGAAACAACTTAAATACCGTAAGTTTCGGAATTTTTTTCCAACATAGCGGAATCTCACTACTACAAAGTTTTTTAATCATTGTCTCAGACGGTTCTCTTATGGAACCGTTTGTGATACTCTCTATATAGACGGCTCTGAATAGATGTTTTTATTACATAGATTTTATAGTAGTGTCCGTTCACTACTCTCTAGCCTTGTTTATATCACAAGAATCCGAGTTATAATTTCACGGGAAATAACTTAAGTCTCCCAGGTTTCTGTAATATTTTCCAACGTTCCCTAACTTATTTTCTTTCTCGTTATGCCTCTGGATGTGATCCAACCAGGTGGAGAGGAGACATCGCCACTTCCTCCTCCATTTTTTGAGGTTGAGTCTAAACCAATGTCTCAAGAGGGCTTATACTTGTAGTCTTATCGAGAGATGGCAGTAGGAATTTAATCATAATTGTGTCCTTGTAACTCGTACAAGTAGAGAATAATTAAATGCATATGTTCTATCATATCTGTAAAAGTGTCGAGAAACAGATAGAACAAAAATAAAACAATGAAAATATAGTATATGTGCCATGTTCCATGACATCAGGATCTTCGCTTACTGGAGTTGGAGACTAATTTGGAGTTTGTGTTAAAAATCTAGAGACGCCTATTTGGCGTGCATCCGTCACTAACCAAAGCGATGGACGCCTCTCATTGGCATCACACTCCTCTCAGTGCTTCTTCCAAACTTTGAAGTTCTACAAAGATTGTACCTTCTAACTCTTAATTTTTTTCGCTTTTCAACTCGGTAATTTCAAAAAAGACAACTCAAATTTTCAACTTTTGATCTAGCTCCTCAACTTTCAACTCAAAATTTCAATTGAAAATATGAAGCTTTCAACTAAGATTTTTGGGTCTTCCGTGTGTGATTGGATTTCCGATCTAGCAATGGCAACGGTAGACTAGTCAACACATGGCGTGGATGTGGCAATGACAAAGACCTTGGGACTCAACTATTGCAAGTGCTGTAGGTGCTGAGAAGAGGGGAGGTTACGGGGTCTTCTTACATTTTAGATCATGTTTAGATTCAGAGTCTAAGATCATATCACTCCTTCCGAACTGTTATCTTACTTCAACATTCTAGAACAATACAAAGTAACGAAATATTTGGAAGGAAAAAAGAGAGCAAGTGGGATTTTAGGTGGTACATCATTGTTGGACCTAGCTTTGGAAGGGTAAAAGTGATGGTTGGTGCAAGTTGGTACTACACTGCCGTTATAATATATTGACTCCAGTCAAGTCAAGATCGACCAGGCGGTCTCTCTCCATGGATCGCGTATAAACCGTTCGTGTACATGATACAGTGCGTTGACTCAGATTCCCAGTCCGCCCATGGTGTTCACACTTGACACAGCTCGCTCCTTGGGTGGACGACTAGACGGTGGCTGCAAATGCTCGTGTCGATCAGTTTTTACAATTTTACACGAGCTCTTTTATGGTACCCCGGAATAAATATGGACCATTCATTTATTTAAATCCGATGGCTCATTTTGTCTGGTACTCCAATACTAGACTTAAGGAGTACCACCTCTAAAGACTTTAAAAAACTAAGGAATACCCTGAGATTAGGGATAAAACTGGAAATATAAAAATAACTTTTTTCTTTTTCAAATTAAATTTCGCATTTTTTTTCAATCCTCGCCGCGCTTGTCGTTGTTGTTCGCCCGCCGGCGCCCCGCCCGCACGCTCCTCCGCCGGCCGCACGCGCCTCCACCGGCCGCTTGTGCCCGCCTCGCCCTCCGCGCCTCGCCTGCGGGCGCCTCCGCCGGCCGCCCGCCTGCGCACGCCTCCTCCGGCCGCCCGCGCCCGCCTCGGCCTCCCCGCGCCCCGCTCCCGAGCGCCTCGGGCGGCCCTCACCACCTGCTCCCTTACTCCCTCCCACTCCCCAAGCCAGCGGCTGCCGCACGCGTGCCAATGCTGCGCCAGCCCTGGGCCTCACGCGCCGTCACCCACGACCGCCACCGCCGCATCACCGTGCTGAGCCGTGCCGTCGTCGTGCCGTTCCTCGGCCGCCGGCGCTGCTCCGCGCGCCACCTCCGTTGCTCCCTTCCTCGGCCACCGGCGCCGCTCCGGGCGCTGCCTCCATCGGGCGCCGCTACCGCCGCACCCGAGCTCCACCGACCCCGAGCGCCGCCGGCCCAAGCACGGCCGGCCCCGAGCACGGCCGCCGCTCCGAGCGCGCACTCGCAGGGAGAGGAGAGCCGGCGGCGTTGGTTGCTCCGGCGGCTGGGCGCGCCGGCGAGGAGAGGCGGCGGCGCGGGGGAGAGGAGAGGCGGCGGCGCGCGCTCGCAGGGAGAGGAGAGCCAGCGGCGTTGGTTGCTCCGGCGGCCGAGCGCGCCGACGAGGAGAGGCAGCGCGGTGGAGCAACCAATGGGACAAAAAATGCTACAGTAGCAACAAGGTAAAAAGTCTTTTTTACTCTTATAAATGGACGGTTAGATTAGATTGGTACTCCCATCTCAGTTTAGGGAGTACCGAGGTACAGTAAAAAATCTCTTTTACACAAGGACAAGAATAATCTCCAATCCAGTGGCTCCACCTACCCATGTCATCTATGATCCATCTGATCCTGAGCAGCACACAAAAAATACTGTGACTCAACCTGCCAGTGTCATCCATGGCAGGTGGCTCCATAATTGCGCAAGGGTGTGTGGCCCACATGGCAGTGTGCCAACGGTTGTAGCCCCGATGAATTGGAGGAGGTGGTTTCTCAGAGAAGCTGGGAGGGGACAGCTTCTGGGAGAAGTCTCTGGAGAAGCCGAAAAGAACTGAGGCTACAGATTAACTGATACGCATTTTCTATAGAAATTGACGTGGGTATTGCTTGTTTCTCTCTCAATTCGCTTGTGGATGGGCATGCCCAGCGGTGCCTATGATCCTGTTCTATCAAGGCAGACACGTCTCTATCCATGCTGGATGTTCGTTGATCGTGCATCGACAGGTCCGGTAGCAAATAACAGATAACACAATGCGTGCGTATCGACTCGATCTTTTCGGTTCATACATGTTCGACGAGAAAGCTGTCGGTGGGTATGTACATGCTTTGTGCCCCGATGGTTGTTCCTTTTCCTGATAATCATGTAGTACAATCTATATGCGCGCAATACGCACATATTTACATCCATATCTACAGTGACCGAGCAGGCAGAGCTTGAAATTAAAAAATTCACTGCATGCCGGCGCAGAGGAACAGGTGATCTGGATGTAAAAATAATGTTCTAATCGCGAAAGCACGACGAAGCTTGCGGCTTGCCCAAGTTTTGAAAAACTCCTAGCCTGTAACGTACTCTGTCGCCTACTACTGAATATAAATTGATGAGAGAAATGAGCAGCAAATCTAATGTTTGATTCCACGTAACCAGATAATATATGCAACCACTTTCAATAAGCATCTAAGCAATTTCTTGATTCTCCTTCACTGTTGATTCTACTATATAGATTGGTTACAAAATGGTCCAGCCCGGTTAGCTAGCTAGATCGGGTAGTCGCAAGTCGCCATCGAGGAGCATAAAAACGAATGTTATTCTTCCACCTATAGTCGGTGCACCTTTTTCTTATGCTGGTGCTGATTACTGTAACGACACTGTAGCCTAGATCCGAGCTGCCACCCCTACATATCGCATGGGTTCACCTCTGCCTAGCGTCTGCATAAGCTAATTTCATGAATTAATCAAGAGGAGGGTACGCCTAATTCCCCATGCAGCGGTTCTAGCACTAATACATAATTTAAGAATCAAGTACTGGCACTGGATGAACTAAAACATAGTAGTTAAATTGCATCTAGATGGAACGAGGACCGATGTATACTCAGCTGCGTCATGGCAAATCGAAGAAAGAAAACAACAGTTTGGGCACGTTAGCTGCGGTTTTCTACGCTGGCACGAACTGCACGAAGACCTATTGCCAGCTTCCCAAGTTGATTATTACTCGTCGTCTTCTGCTATTAATAATATTAACAGCAGTACAGAGAAATATAATTAATACCCCTGGTTCTTCAAAAGCTGAAGTTTTGGAAATAGTTGCACATATCCTTTTAGATAAAGAAAAAATATATTTTTCACTTCTTAACTATTATCTGAGCCCATATTACACTCTTTAACTTTAAAATTAGACAAATCTAAATCTAACAGTTAAGGGATAAAAAATACACTTTTTTCTTAAGATAATGAAAGAAAGATCCTTAGTCTTTTATTAAAAATGTGTACGGCCAACTTATTACAAAGTCTCAAAGGTTTTAAGCACTATTAGCTCAAAACAGAAATAATTACTAAAGCTTGCTAAACCCCATCAAGCTAGAGACGAAGAATAAAACTCATCATGCGTAAAGTCTATTGCTAAGCCGTTATCCATGCTGTGTAAAAAACTCTGCGACCACCATCTTCAAGGTACTAGCTAGTATCTTGCCCCTCAAACCGTTGTAGATGCCCCCAGGATCACAACCAGTTGGTAGTTCGATAGCTTTTCGGATAGAATTTTCGGATATCCGTCGAATATGGTATCGGATACGGATAGTATATACCGGATACGGATACGAATACGGTTTGGACAGTATCCGACCATATCCAATACTATCCGTATATATCCGGTTATTATCCGAATACTAATCCGGATAGTATCCGGTTGCAACCGGCCCAACAGGAACAACCCATGGGCCAACCGTTAACTTGTAGATTAAAAGAAAACATTATGCTTGTAATAGAATTTGAACCCACCACTGATAGAGGTCTAAGCTCACATACCACTAGGCTAGCATGCTCCTTATGATTTAACATGTATGCAACTCTTTATTTATAAGTGTTACTAAGAAAAGTCCAACCCAAAGCCCGAGAACGAGGTGATGAGTTAGTCCAAGGAGGGGAGCGATTGAGTAGCTTGTAAAGAAGTGGTCATGTGAAGAATTACAATAATTTTTATCGTGTCGTTGCAACTCATGATCATATGGAACTGTCTTTTTTGTCATTCTGGGTGAAATAGTTATATATTGTCAAAGCACTTTTGAACTTATCTTTTGTTATTCTGTAATATATCAGCCTGTATGGTTGGTTGTGCTATGTTTTTTATATGCGTGTTATATGAATTCTATCTTTCATGCGATATCCGACAAAATATTCGCTACCGTACTGAATTTGATAGGTATCCGTATCGTATTTGTTACCGATATTATTCTGTCTATATTCGTATCCGACACTATCCACTCCGATATCGTATTCGAGTAAAAATATGAAAACAAATATGGTTTATGAAGTATCCGATCGTATTCGATCCGATTGCACCCTTAGTTGGTAGACATAAATAACCTGCAAGGGATTAGACTTTTTTCTTGTCAAAGACAATATCATTTCTATGGAGCCAAACTGACCAATAAAAGGCCACTACCCTTGACCAAAATAACCTAAGCATGCTATGACTATCTGGCCATTTTAGTTTTAGTTTGAGTGGTGTTATACCATTAACATGGGTGATCAACTGGAAATAGGGTTTGCATGATATGCATAATGCAATTAGGGTGGATTAGCATGAAGAAGAGGACTAACATAGTCATGTTATGGTTTATTCTACTTCTTGGTTTAGTAGCTGAGGTTTAACTTCAATCATGGATGGAACTAGAATGTGGATGTGCATGACTGTCGGTATGCGACTAGGGTACAAATGCCATAATTTCATAACTAAGGGTATTGGTTCCATTACTACCATATCATGCTAACTTCCGATCAGAAAGGTATTGATATGCATGAGGCATAGGTAACATTTTTAGAAGCGCCAGTTAGGTTCCTATGGATTAACATAATATGCCAATTAACTCCGATAAAATTCGAAGACCCACATATATGCAATGCTTCCTATGTCACATTAATGATTCGATTTCGGTACTTTCATTAGCATCAAGTAAGGTTGCATCTTTTAATTAAGCGGAATCTGGACAGCAAAACAATTATAGGTATATCTGTCAATTGGCTTATCGGAAATTGACAAGTAAATATTCAACGAAGCTATCATCGAAACCTACAAATGATCTTTTAGACTCGACTCATGATTCCTAAAGGAAGGGCATGTAAACCACCATGGAAGGTTTCAGCCACACATTAAACCTACCACTAGCGACTATCCAAAATCAACTAATTGATTGCAAGGATTTTTAACAAGATGTTCTGGTAGTCAAGTGGGAGATTAGGATTTGACAATTTCATCAATGTTGTATGCATAACTTATTCACTCAATTGTTATGGTTAACACTTTTACTCAGGATTCCGAGGTTCTTGGACTCGTGAGCAACGGTTCCGCATACGGGTTTCATAACTCAATGACCTTATTATCATAGCCATATTCATTAACTAGAATTGCATATTTTGGTTTCAACAAAGTTTGGACAGCAGCGGTAATTGGGTGCATTCGCCCAAACCGCTCGTCGGAATGGGGTAACCAGCCCCTCGATACGAAGCTAGTGACATAGATTACGATTTCTATTTCAAGTGCATCTCATGGTAATCAAAAGAAGAGCATCGAAATGTCCTCATAAGATTTCAACCATTCATATGAGACCTACAACATGGACTCTCACAGACCCACATGGATCGAGGCTATTTGCCGATTTCAACTTCAAGGCATGGCATATAAGGGCAAGCGAGCATTATCCTTGTCGCGAAGGTCTGAATAGTGGTCGACGACGACACGGGGTTGCGGATCAAGGCTCTCTCGGCATGGCTCCATCCATCATCTTCACATGTCTCGGCTCCATCTTCACCTTCTCTTCTTCTAGCAGCCGCTTCTTCTTCATCTTGGGGCAACGGCACAACAGAGACAACGCATGAATTGGGTTCTTCGGTCCCGATGGTAGTCGCAGGGACGGCATGCAGTGACACAGCAGCTCGGGAGGGAAAGCGGGACGGCGTCGACGGCAGCGGCACCGCGAGCGCATTGGCACCGGTCTGACCAGTTGTCCATCCGGTTAGACCGGCCTGCTGAGGCCGGAGACAGGGCCGCAGCGGTGCGGCTCGGCGGGGAGGCTGCAGGGGGAGGCGATGCGGGGCATGGGACCCGGCGGCACCACGCGCCCCTGCGACGGCTCGGCCCGAGGCGGTGCGGGGCGCGAGAGGGAGGAAGAGAGGAGCGGCGGGAGGCGCGGGGAGCGGAGCGCGGCGCGGAGGCTTGCCGCAGTAGCAACAGCAGCCGGCGGCGGCGCCCTGCTGCTGTCGCAGCTCTAGCGGTGGCGGCCCATCTGGCGGCGGTGACTGCAAGGATAGGGGCGGCGCAGATGAGCAACGTGAGGCAGGTGGAGCGAGGAGAGGCTAAGGGGCGGCGTGGTGGCGGGGACGGCCGGCCGCGGCGCATCAACGGCAGGCGGCGGCCGCGGCTCACCCCACGGCGGCGGCAGGGACATCGCGGGGAAGGGAAGAGAGGGGGAGTGCGGGCCTGGGCGCATGGGGACGACACAGGAGCACAACCGCGGGGAATGGGGGCGGCGGCGGCGGAGCCATCCAAGGGCAGGGGCGGGGTTCCCATGGGGAAGTGGGCGTGCGGGTGATGGGGCTGGGGTGGCCCGAGCGCCCCCGGTCCCTTTAGCATATATTTATTTTATTTTATTCAGGTATTTATTTTCTTTTCCTCTTACACTTTTATTAATTCCTATTTTAAAATTTTGGAATATATGGTTCAAATAAGGCCTTAATCAAAATAATTAATTGTAGGCAAGTATCTTTAACATAATTGCACAACCCCCCCCTAGTTAGAACATTCTAGCTCTGTTTATTTGGAATTAGTTGAAAGCCGGTTATTTGGATACCCAATTTAATTTCATAAGACTTGAGCATTTTATAAAACTTTTATAAATCGTTTAAGACAGAGAAATTATTGGACCAATTTTGGATGTCGTTGACGCCAAAATATTTATCCGAGTTGACCCTAAGTCAAAATTTTAGGATTCTTAGTTTAAGTCGGTTTCAAATATCCTACATATAATGAGATATTGTACGGATTAAAAGTTTTATTTTTGTCCATATTTCATTGCTCAAATCGTTCGTATGAATTTTGGGATGTTACACTGACCCTGTAGTGTATGGAAATGTAGTGTGCCCAACGCATGACAATTTGGAGTTGGTCAATCGACTATTGTACTCGTGGTGCATCAATTGATGTAGAGGGGGTATCACCTCCATTTTCTAAAAACAATATGTGTTTATTTATGTTGAAACATTCTTTATGACATTCTATATTTTTGAGATATTATGAATAGTTTATAATATATACTACTAATAAATGTATGAGTTGCGCTGGAATACTAATCTGATCAACAGTCGTAGAAAGTATAACTTTTCTCGCACTTGTTATTTATGTTTAGATCATCTTCTTTATAATTAATGCCAATTAAATCATGTAATTAACATAAAAATGACATGATTAATCTTAATGCCAATTGGGGAAATTAAAAATCATCACAATGATGATATTGGAGAAGCTATTTTTGTCAACATTCTTTCAATTAGTTGCTTAGTGACTAATTCAGTCGATTTGTTATATTTTATGATTAGAAACATACATTATACGTACATGATAGCTAGTAGACATAGAAGTTCATGATTATACCGACGTATTTTTGTCTAAAACGTCAGCTTTTCAAGCACGAAACAACGTCGATACGTTCGGTCAAGCAGAAAACACATGGCAAGTAACACAGATAAAAATAAGAGTTCATTCCAATTTGCACTGGGATAAGTGCACTTATGATAGATTATACCAGATTTTAAATTTATGACCATTTTACACCAGATTTTAAATATGTAATTCGACTTTGCACTAGATTTAGTGTCTCAGAGCGAGCTGACATAGTGGCCCCAACAGACAGGCTGACGTGGTGAGGACAACACAACATAGATCAGACGCGTATTTTACTAAGATGTCTCTGACATGGCTGTTCTCCATGTTCACCATCAACGCCACCTCTCACGCCACCAACGCCACCCTCGTCTGCGCCCTTGTCACCAACCAAGGTGATGCCTACTGCAGGGCAGCGGTGGCAACTACTCCAAGCTCTACTGCACCTCGCTGCCCGATGGCGAGCACATGTCCTACCCCTCGGTCGACTTGCTAACATGGGGGGGGGGCACTGGTGCCGGGAAACAATAGGCGTGCATACTAGCCAGGAACAGGCATGGTGAGGTGCTAGGGCGTATAGGTGTCGCTGGAGTACATGCACACCACCTTCATGTCCATTCAGGTAGACGGCGACGCCGTGTGCGACATCATGATGAGTAACTACTCCATTGTGTGCTAGCTGTATGACAGCCACTTCATCGATAGGCACCTCGTCTACACCGACATTATGTCGGGGACCTCCTTGTGCAAGCGGGACTGCCCTTGCGATGTCATCTCTGGCTTGGAGATGCTCTGCAGCAACGGCGGCGAGAAGAATAGCTACATCGAAGACGCCCAACAGAATACGTATCTGATCTGTGTTGTGTTGCCCTTGGAATGTCAGCCTATCCGGTAGGGCCACTATGACACCCTGCTCTCACGTATTAAATCTGGTGCAAAGTAGAATTATATGTTTGTAATTAGTGCAAAGCGGTCATAAATTTAACCTGTGCTAAGTGTACAAATACGCGGCGTAAAGTAACATAAAACTGTAAAAATAAAGAAAGGGACATGAATTAACGTGAAAACATGAGCCAGGTCATTTAAGGCACGAACAGAACACCTTTAGGCCACTCCCAATGCATTGGCTCTTAGCGCGCTATCCTAGGAGGTGATAGAATTTTAGAGACAATCACCCCAATGCATTGTCTCTTAAGTGTTGTATCTAAGAGGGGTTTAATTTAATTGCTTTAGGGATCCTACTTGCATTTCAATATTGTGGCCTATTTGTGGTATATACTAACACATTCATACAACACTTCTAAAAAATAAGGATTAATCTATATTAGCATCTATATAACTTTGCATTAGCATCTATATTAGCATCTATATAACTTTGCATTAGCACTGTCATACAACATTAGCATCTATATAACTTTGCATTTATCTTGTCAAGAACACTTCTCAAAAATAAGGTTTCACTCAAATCTTGAATCGTACCACTCATAAAATACAGAGTTCAAATGATTAATCACTAATTAAAAGGATTCATCACTAACTTGACTAATTCATCACACGTTACACTAATCTGCACAAATTGTACTGGGATAAGTAATTAAATATAAACAATAGGAACATGAAGATCATGAACATGATCAAGATACACTATCTAACATCTTCATCAGAATTTGAACAAACTTCGTGAACCAGGGTTCCATTATTTGAGATTATGAACACAAAAAATCAAACAAACTTGGCTGCTGCTGTTGTCCATGCGGCCGTGGAGGAGCCGGCGGCGGAGTGGCGGGCGGAGGAGGCGGGGCGGCGGACGGAGGAGCCGGCGGCCGGGATTGCGGGTGGAGGAGCCGGAGGCGGCCTGCGCGGCGGGCGGAGGAGCCGGAAGGAGGCGGCCTGCGCGGCGGGCGGAGGATCCAGAGGCGGGGCGGCGGGCGGGGGATCCGGAGGCGGGGCGGCGGGCGGAGGAGGCGGGGCGGCGGACGGAGGAGCCGACGGCCTGAGCGGCGGGCGGAGGAGCCGGAGGCGGCCTGCGCGGCGGCGGTCGATGCCGATGGGCAGGGGGATTCGGCGGCGGAGTGGCGGGCGGAGGAGTGGAGGCCGACGGCGGAGTGGAGGCCGGCGGAATGGGGGGCTGGAGGCGGAATGGGGGGCTGGAGGCGGAGTGGAGGCCGGCGGAACGGGGGGCTGGAGGCGGCGGCCCGGTGGGTGAAGGAGACAGGATCGGGGACTCCGGCGCCCCGCACCGGATCGGAAGAGGCGTATTTTTTGTCTTGGATGACGAGCAAGAACCGTATGCTAATTAGGAAACGATGTGCATCTCTCTCCCAATTAACTGTGATGCCACGTTGGATCCATACTGACGTGGAGAGGCTAAGAGCCGGTCCACGCTGTAGCGTTGGGAGCGATCTTACGCCAGAGCTGCAACATGTCGTTCCTTTCTTCTGTCTGACAGCATCATTGCACCTCTGAACCCATCGCATTATCTCCGGCAGGGACCACCATTAGATCGCTGTGCACCATTGGTCCATCGCCAGCCATAAAATGTTTTGTCCAGTGTGTAACTACCCTGCTTATTAATTCCATATAAAACATTTTGGCCTTTTCCACGCAGATGTGTTACATGAACAGTGCATAGCTGATATAGCTCGGTTGATTATGGTTACGATAAAGTTTTCTTTCTCTGGCATGTCTGAAAGTCATGGACGGACTGTTGAAAATGTTTGAGACAAACGTCGGAAAAGATGCTGAGAGGATAAAACTTTCCCTTAACCATGTATCGATGACGTCCGACTATACTCGATTATCGCGGACTGTACGAGAGGTAACAGAATTTATTATGATTTGGTCTTGTCTATAGGAGTATTTTTACTCTAAATCTTCTACTCTATATATACTTGTTATTGAGGTTTAATATAACGTATTATATCTTTTTTATACTCTTATATGGTATTCAAGGGTTTCATTCTTCAATCTAGTCTTTAACACGTTTCCAGAGGCGTCATCCTTGGGGAGATTGATCTTAATGATCTCACCCGGAGGCTACATAACCCGTAGCTAGGGTTCGCGTTGCGGATCGCGTTGATCGACCGTCCTAGAGAGTTGTTTTCTAATAACGTTTGATTAGATTTTTCTCTCTTGTCGATCGCTTGATTGGTTTTCTTTTTTAGTTTTGGTGATGATGATGACTAGTAGACAACTACTGTATGCGATGACCTTATCCATATACAGATACACCAGGACTATGAAGTATCCTACTTACCTCGAATTGAATATTCCTCGAAAAAAGACTCTGTATCGATAAGGAAACCACCCACCTGGAACTCCTTAAACTAGACAGTCAATCCCGACGTTTAAGGAAAGTGGTGCCTTACTCCGAGACATATCCATATCCCTTATAATATAGTATACCCTCTATATAAGGATTCCGAAAACCTTCGGAGAAGACATCTGACTTCAAATTACTAGTCTTTCAAGACAAGCAAGTTTAGACAGACAAGTCTTAAAAGATCAATCGTCTTTCGAACAAGTAGAAGAGAAGATCATCTTCAACAATCACCTCTGAATAGTTATAGATCTCATTTAGGACTAGACACCCCCTCTTGTACCTTGTCTCGAGATCAATATATACCAACAGGACGTAGAGCTATTATCCTAAGGGATGTCTGAACCTGTATAAATCATCTTGTCGGTGGCCTAGTTTGTGGATCATCTTACTTGGAACGATCCCCTATCTCTTTTCTCTCTCCTCCACGAACTACGTAAGATCGGCTGTTTACCGATCGTCGATAGCCGATTATATATCAATTTGCACCACCTATGGCCGTCGTCATCGCATGCCTCTACTCCCACATCCGTTTTGACTCTCCTCCAACTATCCCGTGTTCCTCGATGGTGGACATCAGCCACGCCGCCCCGGGGACGCCTTCAAGTGTCGCTACCCAGCTATTCCGTCCTATGTCGCCTCCATGCAGGATCGCCGTTGCCATCACCAAGTATGCATACTATGCCATTGAGCACCGAACAACGGTTGCATTCGCCCTCATGGGCCACAGTGCCGCCGCACATGGTCATCACTATCCGGCTACTGCGGCGCCTCTCCAGGCACAGCACTATCACCGGTGGCTCCCACCGCTGTATCACAATAGCTTCCGTGCTTCATCGACCCCTCAAGCCACCGCTACGCCGTCTCCCTCGGTGTGACATCATCATGCATCGACATATGCGCATGGTCTTCGGGTTCTTCTATGCCTACTCTAAGTATCGCTGCCACGTTATCACCTCTTCATCGCCTACTGTTTGTCTTCTAGTCCAACATGTACATACCTGCAGTGTTGTCCTCTAGTTTTTATTTGCATGCCTTCATGCACCTTTTTTCATCTTCATACCACAATCACGTCGCATCGGTAGTCTCTTCTTTGCCGCTCTGCGTAGTGCAACCGCCATCGTGTCCTCTCTTTGCTACTGCTTCTACAACCCTCTAGATACTGTTGCATGGCTTGTGTTAGTCCCTCTCTTTGCACACTCGGTTCTAGCAAACTCGACATGTGCCTTCATCCTCGACGCATCCCTGGTTCTGGCAAAACTGGTATGGTGCTTCGTTTATGACGGCTTCAACAACGTATCCGCCTTCAACTTCTTCCTCAACGATTGCCTCATTCCTGGCATCGTCTTCTTCATGGTGTTTCTTTGCGCCCGTGGCTTTTAGTGCGGCTACCTCGACTACGGTAACTCCGACTTCAACTACGTTGACCACGGCAACCTCTTGCATGGCTACCTCAACCACGACTAGGATGTCCTCATGCTTGGCTACCTCAATATCAGCACAAAGGGCTATCATTCGCTTGAGCAACTCGTCGATTTTCACTCCAATTCGAGTGTCTGTGACGCTCCCGCACCGGCTACGGGGGATGTTAGAGCATATCCAGTTGTTACATACTATGCGGGATGTTGTATGATTTGTTATGATTCTATCTTATTTCTAGAAGCTTCTTGTACTCCGTATATATTCACCCTCGAGTTTCAATACAATCATCTGGCCTATCTTCTAGCGTCACATTAAGATGATGTACTGGTTGCAAAAGGGCCGTGGCTCGTGCGGTGATAGTTATTTTAAATAGGCTTGTACAATTTTGCCGGCCCTCTACATAATCCAGTTTTTACTTGTGGCCACTGACTTGTGATATGTGAGGAGTTCAGCTCCTCTCTCAAAATTCCCTAACAAAAGGTTCCTCTATCAAATGAAAATGTGAGGGTTCAGTTTGTTTCTTTCTCTCCTTTATTTAAAGGATAGTTCAGTTCGTTTGGGAACTGTGACG
This sequence comes from Stipa capillata, assembly GCA_019208055.1. Taxonomy (NCBI): domain Eukaryota; kingdom Viridiplantae; phylum Streptophyta; class Magnoliopsida; order Poales; family Poaceae; genus Stipa; species Stipa capillata. Next base: position 97,688 of record JAGXJF010005443.1, on the reverse strand, counting down.
CACTGTTTTTAGCCCAATTAGACCAGTTAAGGTTATAATTTACTTGCATGTATATTGACCTGTACATCTGTGCTAAAAGTTCACGACAAGCGTGCTCTCCGGCACAAATCCCTCAGACCTAAGGGAGTTCTCACCATCATCGAGAATGAAGCTTGCCTTTGGTCTAAAGTGGTGGCTGGCGGCATTGCCATGCTAGTAATGGCTACCAACGGTGCCCTGCCCCTAGCTCTTGCATCTTCGTTTTCCATATTTTGGACTGTGTTTTTTTATTTCTACCGGAGTTTATCTCCTTTTTCTCTCTTGGCGAGATATGGCAAAGCTTGTGCTGTTTCGTCGAATAAGAAAATAAAAAGGTACTTGGTACTAACCTTAGACTATACTATTTTCTACCTTACACTAGACTTCGGCCTACTGGTAATTGTGCAATAATATCCACCAGTGTACGTAGGAACAGAAGGACTGATGCACAACACAATCATGTTCTGATTCTTCTTCTCTCTTTTGAGAAAAACAATCTTTTTGTTGTTGTTGAGGGGATTGAGAAAAACAATCATGTATTTCTTTCGTGAGGGGAACAGTCATGTACGAGTACTCACCTTCAACTCGTTGTTTGTTCATGGGCTAGGCCGTTTTTGTCTTGATCGGCTGGTCTATAATGATGAAAGCGAGGGGTCAGTAAGCTAGTTTGGGCAGAGAGGACGATGTTGATGGACCGACGGTTGTGTATGGGCTGCTTAGGTGTTTCAATGATAACGCAAGTCCATCCAACTCCTCAAGTATTGAGTTACGGCCACATGTCCCCAACCTATTTTTCCCTCTATGCTACCCCTGAATTTCCGGAACCTGTGCAAAATCCTAGCCCGGTCTGTACTGTAGGCGGTTTTGTGTGACACTGGTAATGGCACTGGTTCGTGATTATTGCTTGATAAGATCTTTTTAAAAAATAATAAGCCACCAGAAATATTGCAACAGAATAGCTAGAATAGTTCATTATTCATACCACGCTACACATGACTTAAAATCTTGAGTATGCTTCATAGGTTTTGCAGTTATCACATCTCCGGATAATAAGTACTAAGCTAGCCTCAATAGATAAAGGGATAATAGCAGCAAGCCTTAGATAGCTAGGAAATAGGATTGCTCACTCATCTGAGCCTCCATTCAAGACTTCTAGAGCATACATATCACTCTCTTGATCCCCGTCGTTATAGGGTAGTAGTCCTCACCAAAGTACCCTTCACTTGGCTCATTAAAATTCTCAAACATGCTTGCCTCTAACTAAGAAGGGTTAATAACAAGAGTGAGTACAAAGTACTCAGCAAGCAATAATAACAAAATACAGTACCATGATAGTGTATCATCCAATTGATCTTAACTCAACTCAACACATTTAAAATAAAGATGTTGTGGAAAAACTTAAGAGTTAATAATTACTAGCAAAGCTACTAACACCCATATCAGGAGATAGAGCCATCAATACGCTCCCGTAAACTCCAATCCAGGAGACATGCATGATCTGTTTAGTTTGGCACTGCGTATGCTGTATCATTTTATCTATAGTAACTCTGATCTTAAATGTCCTCGCAATTCCTCGTATGCGAGACCGGTTAGAGTTCAAAGCATTTTCCCCATGTTCGTACATTATTACTTCCACCTGGCTAGGGGTTCCCTAGCAAAGACACTCGTCACTTCACCTGCGTATAATTATAGGCGCTCTAATACACTTCATCGACATTAGTATTAGAACTTCATCGCCCAACCTAGCATTACATACCCATGTGGAGAGTACATTACTTGATAGGGTAATAGGCTCCACCTGTCATTAGACAAATCTGTGGTCAATACAATATGTACGGCACACCAATACAAGTGAGGGTGAGCTTATCCTTATATTATAACCATATGTAGAGGTCCCACTTTTCAATATAAACCACCACGGGCACTCTTTACCTGCCTCATAGTTACCAATGGATTAGCTGCTCCATCAACTGAATCCACATGTATAGGCTTGACCAACAGCCATCTACAAATAATTTACTCCAAAACTAATTTTATGCATGTTGATGATAGCATATAGTAGAAAATAGTTGCTAGAGAATTTACTCTACTCAACATGACCATGGAGAGCTCGTTTGAGTCTATGTGGCCGAATTCAGACTCAGTTTATTCTCTACATGTTCCTTCGTCGGCCCTTGATCGGTTCCTGCAATTCGGCAAATATATACCGAGACTAAGTCAAGTCCCAAATTTAAGAGAAAAATAAATATATGTGATAGCATGGCAATCCTACTGCCGATTATAAACTTTAATCTCTTAATACTTGTGTCCAGCATGTATTATTTTTCTTTCTTACAGGTGCACGTATTAGTTAGTATAACAAAAGTCTGACATTATTATCAATTAGTAGATAACCATGTTTTGATCTATTAATCGATTAGGATGTACGGGATTAGCAACACATGTTATTGGGCTGATCTCACCCCTCAAGCCCATGTCCTTATCTCATTCTTAGTCTCTCTTTCTAAGTCTCTCTCAGCTGTACTAGAACACACATTGCTTCTTCCCCAACCCTTCTATTCTCTATTTTGCCCAGTTTTTTTTCTTCCAATGCGCCGTCAACAATCGCAGATTGACGCTAGGTACTGGATCTTGAATCCCCTTCCACTCAGATTGCTATCTAGCCATATTTCCCCTTCTATTGGCATACTAGTGTTCTTGATTTTAATCTCTAGTGGTTGGATTGTAGGTCCGGTGATCTGCTTGGGCTCTTCTAGCTTGGCTCCAGGCTGAGGTCGTTGGCTATGGCCGCATGTCGCGATGGGGCTCAAGGTTACGCGGACGCCGGTGCGCACGCAACCATACTGCTAGGCAGCGTGTGCTAGTGCTCGGGTGTACTGCTGTGACGGCGGCGCTACGCCACGGAGCTGCTCCAGCACGGCCTGCAGGTTGATGCTTTCATTCCCCAACTCCTGTTATCTCTAATCTCTAATCGTTCTAGCCTTCTAGTAATTTGTATGGGTGTGTACTGAATTAAATTCATTGAAAGATGCTCTACTTCAAGGCAAGACACTAATTATTGTGCTAACATTCTACAAGTGGGTGTCAAAACGCTTCTCCACACTAATGTATAACTCAAACCCACCATAACGATTTTTAATCTATTACAAATGTGAACCTGTGCTTAAATCCTAGGCATTTACTTGCTTTCAATCATGCCTTAATCGTTCTGCTTGGTGTGCTATGAAATGAGATTTGTGCAGGTGTATCACAAAGAAATGGTGGCATGTGGAGATCACTTTTTTTTGATGAAGATGTGCTTCCTTTTGTGCTTATTTGGTGGGTCTACCTCTCCTGGACTAGCTCCCTCCTTGAAGCTAGCTCCTCCACCCTATCATGGTGGTGGCCTCAGGTCACCATCTTCATTGGTTGGCTTTGAGTTTTGCCTTTTGGGAGAAGCGATAGAGATAATGGAGTTCTTTTCTAGTGTAGCTACTACTACCAGATGAGCAAATCTCATTCCTCTTCTCCCCTGTTGTCTCAACTCTTATGTCTATTCCTCCTTCTAAGAATGGGTAGCCATGCATTAGTACATACAATCCATTGCAGCCATTGGTTGAGCTACTATGCACTATGCTAACTATTCAAGCCTCCTTGTGTAATTTTTTTATTGGATGGGAGTAGTTGCCCATGCTGTCTTTTACTATAGGATGGTTAGATTAAGTGTGGGCTTTCGCATCGTGGTCAACATGTTATCTCTAGGTGGATCATTGTGATTGGTTGGTCTATTGCGTAGTTCTATGTACAAGAGTTGTATAATTACTATTGTTGATATACTCATACAAATTATGGTGGCATTAATATAGTATTGAAATATATGTGTATACACTTTTGTGATCTCAGATGTCTTGCATTAGTTTAAATTATTATGTTGGTCACTCAGTTAGTTATGAGTTTCTACAACAATTTCTACTTAAGATATAATTAATCATAGTAAAACTACGGGTTGTTTCATTTTTTCACATGGATGTGATCATGACATGCGAGGCCTCGCGATTTCCTTTTTTCTCCTCTATTCCTTGTCTCTTCTCTCTTTCATGTCTATTCCTACCAGTCGGTCACGAGCATCCCTACTCCCCACACCCTATCATCTCGTTTCCAACAACACCTCCACCCCCCTCACTCAGCGTCTCCTTCAGTGGCATGCACCGCACGATGACCACATAGGGTGATAGAAGGTTGTGGTGAGGGAGCTATGATGTCAGAAGTGACCAATTGGTCAAAGGGATTTACTCAAAGGGACGAGGAGATAGTGTGATACAAAACAATGAGCGAGACACTCACTTCATGCAGAGAACAGATGCGTGGGATCTCCCCGGAATCGGTAAAGATCGAGACAATTTCACAGAGGGAGAGAATGGAGGCGGTGGGATCTCGCTAGAGTTGGTGAAGAACACGACAATTCGGACGGAGAGAGCATCGGTGCGAGCAACTCATCATGTTGTTGTGTTCCTGGTGTCGAGGCGGTGCTATGAGCGGATGGAATCGAGCCGAGGTGGCTCGGTTTGTTATGGTCCGTTTGGTTCAATGGCAAGGTGGGATGGGATGGGGCCATCCATTTTTTTCTGGATGGGATGATCCATTGTGTTGTTTGGTTGAGTGGATTGAGAAGTGGATGGGATGGCCCGGTCCGGTGTTTGGTTGAAATGGGATGGATCCAACTGGATGAGCAGCTGACATGCGGGGTCCACATGTCATTGACCCAATAGCATTTCCCTAACCTCCCTCTCTCTCTCTCTCTCTTCATCCTCTCTCTCTCACCACCGGCGGTGGGCTCGGGTGGACGCAGGGGAGCTCAGGGCGGGGGCCGGCGGGGCTGCGGGGACCGGCGGGAGCTGCGGGGGGCCGGCGGACCGACCTCGAGCAAGGGGCGGCGGGAGCTCGGCGGGGCGGCGGACGGAGCTAGGGCGGGCGGGCAGCGGACCGAGCTCGGGCGGGCGGGCGGACCGAGCTCGGGCGGGCGGGCGGACCGAGTTCGAGTGGGGGGGCGGAGCTCGGGCCGGGCGCGGCGGCCGGAGCTCGGGCGGAGGGGGCGTGGCGGGAGCTCGGGCGGAGGGGGCGCGGCCGGAGCTCGGGCGGAGGGGGCGCGGCCGGAGCTCGGGCGGGCGGGGCGCGGCCGGAGCTCGGGCGGGCGGGAGCGGCGAGGCGGGGGCCGGGGAGCGGCCAGCGGGGGGCGGCGGCCGGCGGGGGGCTGCGGCCGGCGGCGAGCTGCGGCCGGCGGCGAGCTCGGGATCCAAACCGTGATTAGAAAAAAAAAGCACAATTAAGCTAGCTCTAAACGCGATTAGAAAATGTTGGCTCAGCTCATCCGCCTTTTTTGGCTGGACAGCCCCATCCAGCATCTGCAAGGAATATTCCTTTGGGTGGATATCCTTGTCCAACCTCATCCAGCAAACCAAACACGGGATATCTAAAAAAAATGGGATGGGATGGCCCCATCCAACCTCATCCAGCAAACCAAACACACCCTTAGATTATGCTGCAGTGACGCTAAGACTCGGATGAGGGGCCAAGAGAGATAGAGACGAAATTTCCACTTCACGCTAGAGGGTTATTTGCTCTTGCTCTACGAGTTCAAGGGTAAGATGGCCAGAAAAGTAAGTTACGGGATTAAGTGAACGGTTTCCTTTAGATAACGGAAGAACGTGGCAGCCTAGATGCGCAGAGGTCTTTTTAACTTGGCCCAGGTCGCTGCATTGTCGTGATGTGCCATGGACCGTGCCGTGCCGGCGGGACCACGGGCTGGCCGTGGCCCGGAATGGCACGTCTCAAGCCCAGGGATAGATCACTTTGTCACAAGACTACGACAAAATCACATTAATTCTTGTTACTTACTCGATCGATCCCCTTTTATCTTTTCCTCATGTACAAGCATCGGAGTGACCTCAAATCGAGCGAAATGAATAGAACAAGAGAAGAGTATATAAAACTTCGAGATATTGTAATCATGGATGGGGGACACGCTCGGATCGCTTCATTAAGCAGGCTGTCAATCACATGCATGAGCCCCTTTCTGAAGTGATGGCTACGAAGTTAAGTGGCATCTCTGGCAATCGATCTGGCCCCGAAAACCTGGGACGCTACTTCCAAGAACTCAAATTAAGCTTAGAACTATATGTACGTACATTTATGCATGTATAGCCTTGTAGGTTACTAGGTTATATAATTACCAGTAGGTAGTACATAAAGCTCCATATACGACGTGCATGAATCCCTTTTGCCGCTTCAAGCGAGCGGCAGACACGTTACGTACCAAGACATATTGGCGTGCAGATCACCACGTTAACATGCACCACGTATATACGAAGCTAAGCTAGCTAGCTGGATCCCAGAATTGAACTCGATCGACCACCTATTAAATACCCTACAAACCATGCATACAAACGTACCACCGATCTCGATCATACATCGTCAACACTAAGACTGACTGAGTTTGTAGTAATAACAAGGTGAAGCGCTCGTAATGGCGAGGCACCAGGGAGTCGTGCCGCTTTCCCTGGTCTTCGCGGCGTTCATCCTGCTCGCCGCCGTGACTGCCGCCGCGCAATCCGACAGGCCACCCAAGGCCCAAGGACCGAAGCCAAAGCCGAAGCCGATGAAGGTCAAGTGCCGTGACAATCGCAAGGTCAACCCCTACTGCTTCAACAGGAACATGGACTGTCCCGCCGCATGCCCCCAGTCCTGCTACGCTGACTGCAACGCATGCAAACCCGTCTGCGGTGAGCGCTCAATCACTTAACAATGGCCATACTTATGTTGATCGTGTTAGCTAATGATTGTGGTTCATGCATGGATACAGTGTGCAGTGTTCCGGGGGCGTGCGGCGACCCGCGGTTCATCGGCGGCGACGGCAACGCTTTCTACTTCCATGGCCGCAGGGACGCTGATTTCTGCGTCGTGTCAGACCGCGACCTCCACATCAATGCGCACTTCATCGGCAAGCCTGGCGCCAGTGGCATGTCCCGGGACTTCACGTGGATCCAGGCCATCGCCGTGCTCTTCGACGGCCACCGCCTCTATGTCGGCGCCAAGAAGACAGCCACATGGGACGACGCTGTCGACCGCCTCGAGCTCACCCTAGACGGCGAGCCTGTGCACCTCCCCATGGACCAAGTCGATGCCACATGGACATCCGGCCGTGTGCCGCGGCTGTCTGTGACCCGCACCAAGGCGACGAACGGCGTGCTTGTCACGCTCGATGGTCGGTTCACCATCAGGGCGAACGTCATGCCGATCACCGAGGAGGACTCCAGGGTGCACCGCTACGGCGTGACCGCCGATGACTGCCTCGCGCACCTCGACCTGGCCTTCAAGTTCGACGCACTCACCGACGACGTGCACGGCGTGGTCGGGCAGACGTACCGGTCCGACTACGTTAACCACTTCGACGTGAAGGCCTCCATGCCCACCATGGGAGGGGAGGCCAGCTTCACCACGTCCAGCCTGTTCGCGGCAGATTGCGGCGTGGCACGCTTTGGGCCCGGTCGTGGCAATGATGGTGCCGCCGTGATGTCGAAGCTCGCTGGCGTCACCTGCGCCAGCGGCATGGACGGCCAAGGGGTGGTGTGCAAGAAGTAGGGAAGCATCATTGATGAGTTGTACTGCCCTGCATGTCTGCATGGTTGGCATGTACACAGAAATAAGCCTGTCGTTAATTGACGCGTTTGGAATTTGATCATGTATGGTCCCCCTCAATTACTATCTCATATTTTGTTGCACCAACAATAAAACATGTGATATTTGTGAAAGGTGTTTGGCCTCTAGCCCTCTACGCCTTAATCAAATTTTAGAAATATTGGTAACGCTACAAGGTGGGTGAATGTTAAAAGCGATGAAAGTCACGAGCCATACAAAATAAGTAAAATGACAGTCAAAGAACATGTATTGGATAGTCTCCTCCTCATAAATTGTCCTTAGTCAAAATGACACGCCAACAATCAAAGAATATGTGTTGGATTGTCTCCTCCTCATAAGTTTGTCCTTAGTCAAAATGACACTACAACACAAGTACCATGTGAAAACTTTAAACTTTAAGGAAGTTTTAATTTCTATAAATAGTTTGGGTAGGACTGATAGCAAACTCAAGGTCGTCCCGTCAATTCCCTCCACCTCTTCTCCTCTTTCTTCCCCTTCAAATTTCCCATTTTCTGACTGGAGATTCAAAAACTTCAAAGTAGGAATGTTCATAGTTAATATCCAAACTTAGAGTTTGAACTCGTGAAATTTGAAAAGATTCAAAAGAATCATCTGAAAATTTCAGTGAAAAATCAAGACAAAAATTGGAAAAGCTCAAAACTAGAGTTTTAGTGTTAGGGTTAGGGTTAGGGTCACCTTCGGTAGCAGTGGAGAAGGTGTAAGATCAAGGACACCGGCCAGAGTGGGGGGAATAGGAGGGTTATAACTTTTACGTTCTAGGCGGAGCCGATCCTAATATAGAATTTAATTAATCATTTTTCAACAATTCAAAACCTAAATCAACTATGTGAACTAAGTTTTCTAGCTTTATGCTCTAAACTATGTCAATGTTTGCAAGCATAGAGCAACAAACAAGCAATATAATTCAAAGAAAGTGAATTGCACAAATTTAAAGGGATGCAAGACACAAACAAAATTTCCCCAAAGTTTGGATACTTGGCAGTATCATTCGTATCTATTGATGAAGCTTCATCCACGCGATTAAGCCAATTTTGACACACCACTGAGTACTTCCCTCAATATCACTATGGATTGTTCGTGCCTCCTTTCTAGAGATGTCTATCCCCACAATACTTCAGGTGTCGTCACAAAAAACTTTGAAGAGATCACCGAGCATGCTTCCACCAAGCCGTCTAGGAGGGGTGAACTCTAATAGTAACAACTGTCAGGCTCTAACTCGAATGAATATATGGAACACTAAGAGCTCAAACTGATGCAATGAATGCAAGCACGGACTACGAATGATGCACATTCTTCCCCCACATTTCCTAAATGGTTGTGTCTTGAATTCCTTACGGAGTATGCAGTTCTGTTACTTATGTGCTTATGACATATATTTGTGCTAACTGTGATTTTTTTCCAGGTCGCTAGCTTGATTCATGATATAAGGCTCGCCCTAGCTCAGCTTGCATGGCTCACCAGCTGCTCATTATGAGCATCTCGAGCTTTGAACCGAGCCAAGCTGAGCTCCAGATCTAGCTCGTTGAACTAATGAGCTAGGCTAAAGCCTATCTTTTACGAGTTTGCACGAGCTGATCATCAATTTCTTCAAAAATATGTTATTTGAAATAAAAATAATTATATATTATGAATGTATATTTCATAATGGATCTAGTAGTATCAAACTTTTGTTATCACTGTTGGTAATCTTTCTATGTTTATGGTGAAAGTACATCGAGATCCCCTAAATAGGTTTTGGTGATTAATGATAAACAATTAAAGGGACTAATGTCGGTGTTTTGATCTAGCAATAATGAATACAGGATAGTGTACGCGTAGCAGATCTAGATGGATGCGCATGGGACACAGAGTTTAGGCAGGCTCAGACCCTCGGGAGGAGGTAATACCCTACCTCCTGTGTCTGGTGGATGATATTGCTCGTGTTCCAAGTGCCACAAAACCTTGAGAGGAGATCTCTAGGTTGCTAGGGTTTGAGTATCTAAGTCTCTATGAAGGCTTTTCGATCGGGGGATCCCCCTGCCTTATATAGCCGGCAGGGGTAGGGTTACAAGAGTCTAGATCGGTTTACAAGTATATTTCCTAATCGGTTACAATCAGGATCCGAGATACTGGGTAGGTACAGATTTATGTCTTGTACTCCAAGTTGATGAAGTGCCCCCGTGTAGAAGTCAGATTCCGAGTAGTCGGCTCGGCCCACCCTGTGTCCAGAGAGCCGGCTTTGTCCTCCTTGATGATACCTGGGTGCTATGTCATCGTCAGTAGCCCCCGAGTCCTTCACGATCTGGCTGCAACTTGCCTTGGTAACGCCTTCGTCCAAACCGAGTGCTTTTTGCCTTCTCCCTTGGACAAGTTTCCCGAGTGGTATCCGTCTGAGCATGCCTCCTTGTTGCCTGCAGGGAGATTGTGAGGGATTCATAGAACTCCTGTGGAATAGAAATAATAAGTCGAGTAATATTTACCCGTAGAACAGGAATATCATGGCAGGTGAGCTAATAACGGATTAGTCCTGGTGGTATCCGGTCATTTCCAGTGGATGGAGACCGGCTATCGACCCACCTTGGCGAGTATATCTGCAGCCTCGTTGTCTCGGTGGAGGACGTGCATGAGCTCGAGGCCGTCGAACTTGACTTCAAGCTTGCGCACCTCTTGGCAGTAGGCTTCCATAACAGGGTCTCTATACGACCATGCCTTCATGGCTGCCTGACCACCAGTTCGGAATCTCCATGTGCAAGGAACTGACGAATTCTGAATGAAGTCGCAATGCGGAGCCCATGTAGTAAGGCTTCATAATCGGCGACGTTGTTGGACGCCGGGAAGTGAATTTGTAGCACGTACTTGAAGCGTCCCCTTCGGAGAGATGAGCACGATGCCAGCCCCGCTCCCTGGAGCATCAGTGAACTGTCGAAATAGAGCGTCCAATGTTTGAGGTCGATGACAGAGGGCGGGGATTTGACTTCTGTTCACTCGGCCATGAAGTCAGTGAGAGCTTGGGATTGGCCGGCCGTGCGGCGGGGGGGGTATAAATTATGCTGAATGCCATTAGTTCCATTGCCCACTTGGCAATCCTTCCTATGGCGTCACGGTTGTTGATGACGTCGGCGGTCGAGAAGGAGCTGACCACCGAAATCGGGTGCCCTTGGAAGTAGTGGACTAGCTTCCGAGATGTGATGAACACCGCATAAATGATCTTCTGTATCTGTGGGTATCGTGCCTTGGATTTGGAGAGCACCTCACTGATGGAGTAGACCTGGCGCTGAACTCTCTGTATGTGGCCTGGCTTGAAGCGCTCAACCAGGACGGTGCTAACCACCTGAGTGGTCGCGGAAATGTAGAGGAGCAACGGTTTGTTGGGCATTGGGGAAACCAGCACCGGGGGACGTGGTCAGGAGCTTCTTTAGCCCATCAAGGGCGTCCTGGGCTTTAGGCATCCAGGTGAAGGTGTCCGACTTCTTCAGGAGCTTATAAGAGGCAGGGCTTTTTCGCCGAGTTGAGAGATGAATCGGCTGAGGACTGCCATGCATCCAGTTAGCCTTTGGATATCCTTGAGGGTTTTTGGTGGTCCATCTGACGATGGCCTCGATCTTCTCCGGGTTAATCTCGATCTCTTGTTCGGAAATGATGAAGCTCAGTAGTTTTCTCGAAGGGACTCCGAAAATGCATTTCTCCGGGTTGAGCTTCATGTCGAATCGCCTGAGGTTAGAGAATGTTTCCCCCAAGTCGGTCAGGAGATCGTCTTTCTTTTCGGACTTGATCACCACGTCATCGATGTAGGCCTGCACGTTCCTTCCGATCTGCCCCTGGAGGCAGCTTTATACATCGTTGCTATGTAGCGCCAGCATTCTTCAAGCTGAAAGGCATGGAGACGTAGCAGAAGGCTCCGAATGGAGTGACAAATGATGCCTTGATCTCGTCGTCCTCTTTCATCTGATCTGATGGTAGCCCGAGTAGGCGTCGAGAAAACATAAAATTTCACAGCCAGCGGTGGAATCAATCACCTGGTCAATGCGAGCTAGTGTGAAGGGATCTTTGAGACATGCTTTGTTGAGGCTCGTGTAGTCAACACACATCCTCCATTTTTCATTATTTTTGCGAACAAGAACTGGGTTCGCTAAACCAGTCGGGATGGTACACTTCTTTAATAAAGCCAGCTGACAGAAGCTTGGCTATCTTTTCCCATATTGCTGTACGCCTATCCTCAGCAAAACGCCGCAAGTGCTGCTTGATCGGCTTGGCATCCGGCCCGAACGTTCAGAGAGTGCTCGGCAGCCTCCCTCGGGACTCCAGGCATGTCTGAGGATGTCCATGCAAAGATGTCCTGGTTGTCACGGAGGAAGCTGACGAGCACGCCTTCCTATTTGTCACCGAGTGCAGTCCCGATTTGCGTCATCTTGAAAGGATCGTCCGGATCGATCTGGACCGCCCTAGTGTCTCGCGTTGACTAGAATGATGTCGATGCTGAAGTCTTTTTAGTCGGGGGTGCTTCCTCTACCACAGCCGACATGATGTTGTCAAGTTCGGCTGCTGCGATCTGGGCTGCGGCGAGGTTACAGTTTTCCAAGTCACACGCGCAGGCGTGCTGGAAGTTGCTTTGCACCGTTATTATCCCGCGGGGACCTGGCATTTTGAGCTTCAGGTAGACAAAGGGAACCGTCCGGGGTGAGGTACGTAGTCAGGATGATCCGGGTGATCGAAAGATATTACTGACTCGGACCATCAGATGTACCTTGCCACAGCCGGATCGATCGTGTTGACCTCACGGTCTATGAGATTTCGGCGACACTTGGACTCGTAGCCATTCGGACCACCGAAGATCATAAGGCACGCCTTTTTTTGGGAATTAATTGCCTTCATCCGGAGGAGGCTCCTTTTTGTTCCGGCTGGGAGCAGAAGGCTTGTTCAGATTCTTTAAGAGATTGCAGTCATGTGTGAGATGATTTGACTTTGGTCCATGGAAATGATATGGCTGGCCCATCATCTCCTTAAAAGTGGCATTACCGCGCTAAAGACGGCGTTGCGGAGCACGCTCAGCAGCGGCGACGAGGTCTCCACTCTTGCGCTTCCGGTGTTTCTTCTTGGGCGACCCGAGACGATCCTTCACTTTGGGGGACTCGGAAGCCTTGCCCTTCCCCTTGTCGTCTTTGGTCACACTACGAACAGCTTCTTCAACAGTCGCGAAATTGTTTGCGATATCAAAGAGTTCACGCGTAGTCTGGGAATCTTTACGTGCGATCTTGTGGATGAGGTCCGTGCTCCGAACACCCTTGGAGAAAGCGGTGATGACATCGCCCTCCCGGACTTCCGGCAAAGAGTTCTTCTGTAAGAGTCCAAATTTAACTTCTGGACCCCCCTCTGTGTATCATTATCAGTCCAGGATCAAGCTGATGAACGCAATCGAAATGATAACATTGTCCTGTCAAATTTATTACAACATAGTCTTGATGAAATAGATGTCACATGGCTTTAACAAAGTACTCGGTCACATGACTGTTATAGAGAATAAAGCAGCGGAAAAGAAATCAATAAACTGGTAGGCTCCATCTCAGCCACAGGCAGTCGACGGAGTAAACGCGACCTCACTCCTCGGGATCATCGTAGTAGTCGCCGTTAACATCTTGGGCAGCGTAGTCATCTGTCCACCACCATAACCAAAACATGTCGATGATTACTTCGCGTACTCAGCGTGCCCCCTCGTAGGGAAACACCTAAACCAATGTACATGAGGCTGCAAAGGAAGGCTGTAAGGCTATTTGCGTAAAAGCATTTTAGGATTTAAATACTACGATAATTTCAAAGGCGGCTTTGATATAAAATCAGGTTTTTATTTCAGGGGTTTCACATCAATGTGAGGGTTCACGACCAACACATACAAGTAAGGCATCCGGTCTAAACTCGACTATATGTTCCAACCACCTAATCACATTTGCAGAACTGGGGTAGAGGGAAATAGCAAGGGGGAGAAGGAAATGTTTTTATTATTATCAGGAATGAGTTATGTGACATCCATGACCGTGGATACGGCTAATCAATTAGTTTGACACTCTGCAGAGGTTGTACACTTTACCCACACGACACAATCTCGTCTTGTTGCCACTGGCTGTCGCCAGCATAGTACACACCCATCGGTGTACCGGCAGGGAGATCGTGACAAGGTCTTTTAGCTAGTTTCATCCCGATGTGACATGCCCACTAGGTTTCGACACGGAGGAGCGTTCGCCCACCTACCCTGCGTGACCCCCATTGGTGCCGATGTCATCGTAGCTACGTCCATCCTTCTGCGGTAAGGCGATGTCGACACCAAGACTCAACTAACCTACTTGACCAAACCCAGTGCCCATATAGCATGTGGTCGTACTGTTTTTCACACTTCTCAAAATCAAGAATTTGACCTTATTCGATACGGATGACCGATGGTTTCCTCAAATCATGAAGAACGACCATTTACTCCTTCAACTCATGATTCAGCTATCGTCCGCACCTTTTAGATGGTAAGTTTCACCCAGAGTAGAAAAGGATAGAATAGAGAGAGAGAGAGGGAAACAACAACGGGCATCCGGTCCTAACTCAGCGAGCTCAACAAGTTTCCATAATCATAACAACAATCCGAAGATCAGAGGCAAGATAAAACAGCCTAGGGATAATTAAGCATGGCTATGCATCAACTCTACTCTATTCTGAATTATTAAATAAACTACTCAGGGTAACAAGTAAAAGGGCGACAAGCAGATAAAGGTAAATGTGTGTCAATCAACACGCTAGCTACGGGATTAAAATAGCATGCATGTTTACAAACAGTAAAATATAATGACTTTGCAAATAGTAGGCTCAACATGATCAAGAAAGAGGGGGCATGCCTGCGTTGTCGAGTTGTGGTTCTTCGAAGTCGGGTCCAGCATCGTCGGCGTCACTCTCTAACCGTCGTAACGGAAATAAAGCGACAAATAAATAACCATTCCAAATAAAAATCCGACTGCAAAAGAGAGATGGTGATCGACGACGGACAGAGTCTGTTGAAGATCGAGGTAGGGTTTTAACCCTAGGACGGTCCTTAATTGGGGTCTCCTAAAGAGGGGTCGTAACCGGTACTAATAGGTAAATAAATATAATAGACTACTTAAATTATTTAATACCAGCAACACGGTAAATTAGTAATAATATAGATAAAAATAATATTTTAATTATTTCTTACATTAATATAAAAACATTTATCCGCACTATTTAATTGATAAAATTATTAATCAACAAAATGAAGTTTTATTCATGCTAACATGTCATCTGAAAATAAACACTGTCCTACGCATGCTATTAATACAGCGCATGTCATGGTTGAGCGACAAAAACAAAATTAATGACACGGGTGCATTTTTGATATTGTCGGTGTTTGCAAATATTCCCATGTTCATGAAAAATATCATACAATTGTGAAACTTAGAGATAGACCTTTTAGAATTAATTATCCAGTACCTAGTTCAAGTGTTACTAATTATTACACCAAGAATTTTACATTATACAGAAATAATAATAATAATAAACAGACTGCTATTTGATACGCGAACAACATCTAGAATTAGTGCACGAATTAATAGCATGATCAAACAGTACTGAAATTTTACCAAAATTTACCACAATTGGCTTAACAATAAGTAAAACTCTAAAAAAAAATTAAATTATAAAAACAGAAGGTTTTTCTATATTTAATAATTAAAATAGAAATGAAAACATTTACCTAAAATCATGCATAGCTCCTAAAATCATGAAAAATTTCAGGTAAGGTCCTACACATGCTAGTAATCTACGAGAAAAGAAATAACTTCGAAATCTGCATCCAGTATAGAGTTAGCTCAAATTTGATCGAATTTCATCCGAGTTTGAATGGATTTAAAATCTAACAGTCGGATTCAAAATCTGACTGCACCAGTGGATTCCTTGGGTCCCAAATACCCAATTTTACTACTGAGACCTGAGGTTTGACAAAGATTAAATTTTATGGAAGGATTAGATGAGGGATGAGATATGCACGTACTGGACTTGGCACTGATTGATCCATCAACCCATGCATGGGCTGCATGCGTGGATTGATTACTGCAGTGTTGCGCACGTGGCTTGGTTACTACTCAGCAGAGAAGAAAAGGAGGTGGTTTGGAAGGGAATAGAGGGCTCACGATGGATGGCGAGGGCAACGTCAGGAGATGGTGGGGTGGCGAGAGCGACGGCGAGGCAAACTCCGGCGATGGCGTCGAGGCAGCGGCGATGCGACGAACTCCGGCGATGCTCCGGCGAACTACAGATGCAATCTGCTATTTTTGTGGAGATGAGACTTACTGGAGAGAGAGCAAGAAAATAAAAATAGCAGGAGATAGATGGCTATATATAGAGAGAAGAGGGCACTGAGCTGTGCGTGCGCGCACGCGAGAGGAGCGGCAGAGGCGGTTGGCTCGCGGCGGCGCGTCATGCGCGGGCGCTGCGCGTCGTGTGCTGGCCGTGGGCGCGTGCTGCTCGGCAGCACCGGCTGCATGTTTGTGTAGCACGGCAGCAGCCAGCCCACAAGGCCTTTTCTTTTTTTATTCTTTTTCAGATTTCAGAAAAGACAGAGAAAGCAAATAATACAAAATAAATACCAAAGTTCTTTTATAAATTCTGAGAAAAATCATAAAAATAGAATGACATGTAACGCATCAAATAAAAATATTTTCACATGAAGAATCTAAAAGATTAAACTCTAGAAATTAAATAACTCTCTCTTTGAACTCACAATTAATTCAAATATAATTGAATTAATTTGGAAAAAGAACCAAATGAACATACACACTTTAATAATAGTATGAGTGACATCCTCTTACAAGAAAAGTTTGAAAAAGTTCAAAAAATTCTAGAATTTTGAGGATGTTACATCTTTTTGGAGAAGCGTTGGATGTACTCTCTGAGGGTCTCGCCCACTTCCTGGGTACAACTGTGAAGATCCCACGCATTCCCAGGCCTATTGTAGGTGCCCTGGAAGTTGTTCACGAAGAGGGTCTCAAGATCAGCTCAGGACTGGATGCTGCCCTGAGGCAGGCTGGTGAGCCAAGCTCGGGCCGAGTCAGCTAAGAACAGGGGTAAGTAATGGATCACGACATAGTCGTTGCCTCCATTAGTCCTGCACGCTGTGTGATAATCAGCCAGCCAAATGTCTGGCTGAGTCTCGCCTGTATACTTGTCGATACCGGTGACTCAGAATCGTGGTGGGAAGATGACGTTACGAATGCGAGGACCGAACGCCTTTGGGCCTGCGTAGGCCATGCCGGAAGAAGTCGGAGAGCGACGTTGGCTAGTAGTGTGGCAACCGCCACTGTCGCTGTGGTGGCCATCGCGGTTGTCTCTCCCTGCGTCCTGGCGGGCATTGCGTCCAGCCTCGAGGGTGTACCGCACGTCGTGGTCGGGTCCGAGTCGGCTATGTACCGACCCGACGGGGTGATAATTCTTCCCCGTGCCACGGTGAGCGCCGTGTCTTGCCTCGAGAGTGTCCCGTGCATCACGGTCTAGTCCGAGTTGGTTACGAACCGACCCAGCGGGGCGATGAGGCTCAAGGTTGGCATGGCGACCTTCGGTGGCGTGTGAGTTCCTTGGTGGGGAAGAGCGCCGGCTCCGGGTGCTCGCAGGAGAAGCTGCGCGGACCTCAGAGATCTCGGCCTGCTGGAGAGCTGCCTCTTCCATTAGGATTCGGAGCCGTCGGAGATCGTCGTGCCCCGAGGTGCCCTCGGGAATATTGATGGCACGTGTCGCCACCATGGTGGCGACTAGGTTGTGACTGGAAAGCGGAAATATCGGGACACCGTCCCTTTCGCGCATGCAGAGTGCGTTGTTGACTTGGCGCCCTCGATCCCGCATGTCCTCGTTGCGCTGTAGCTCCTCATGCTGACGAGCGAACACGGTCTGCAACTTGGCCAACATCTCCTCCTTGGCAAGAAGACGAAGTCGGGTGGCTTCTATATAGCTGATCGGGGGTCTGATCGACGATGGGAATCATTTGGTCACCGTTGTTTGCCAGCGCCGCTGAGCCAGCCATGAAGACCTCCTGAGAAGGGTGATGGCTTCCCGAGCTCTCGAAACCATCTGAGTCGTAGTTGAGGATAGGCAAGAGAGAGTCGATTACGCCAACCAGTCGGGATCCCTACTCGACAGGCAGAAACCCATGTTCAAGCAGTGGATCTGATTGTCACGCGACCCCGTCCTCCGAGGCAGTCACTAAGGCTGCCGACTCGGAGGAGAGTTCCAATGAGGAAAGCGATGAAGCCTCCGTCAACCGGCTGGAAGCTGAGTTGCAGAGGTGAAGTTTACCGATCTTGTCGGTGATGAAGCCCTGTTTTCCAAAATGAAAAACTTGTCCTGGATCGGCGACAGAACCCAGGGGACCGAACCTTACGGAGCGGCTTGAAGTGAAGTTGCCGTTGTTGTTGGAGAAACCCATTTGGATCTGCTCAAATGGATCTATGCGCACTGCCCCTACTTGGTGCACCAACTGTCGGTGCTTTGATTCGGCAATAATGAATACAGGGCAGCGTACGCGTAGCAAATCTAGATGGGTGCACACGGGACATAGAGTTTAGACAGGTTCAAGCCCTCGGGAGGAGGTAATACCCAACGTCCTGTGTTTGGTGGATGATATTGCTCGTGTTCCGAGTGCCACAAAACCTTGAGAGGAGATCTCTAGGTTGCTAGGGTTTGAATATCTAAGTCTCTATGAAGGCTTTTTGATCGGGGGATCCCCCTGCCTTATATAGCTGGCAAGGGTAGGGTTATAAAAGTCCAGATCGGTTTACAAGTATAATTCCTAATCGGTTACAATCAGGATCCGAGATACTGGGTAGGTACAGATTTATGTCTTGTACTCCAAGTTGATGAAGCGCCCCCGTATAGAAGTCGGACTCCGAGTAGTCGGTCCGGCCCACCCTGTGTCCAAAGGACCGACTTTGTCCTCCTTGACGATACTCGGGTGCTATGTCATCATCAACTAATGTGTATACTAAGTGTATTGACAGTTTTAGTCCTGCAAATGAAGGACAACCAGTGTTGGTGACCCTTAAAAAGATGAAAAGAAGAAATGACAAGGTATCATCAAAGATTAGATCATATTTTCAAGCGTTTAGTAAATTAAAATTTGCAATGAGCATAGCAAAAGCCATACTACCAAGAGGGGTGTGCTAAAGGGTTGGAGAATATTTTGGTGCTCAAAATTCTCAACTAGGACCAAATTTCATAAAGGGTTCCACCATAAATTCCTGAGCGATCACATGTCTTTATCCGTCGGCCTTAGTGTCCGAGCTTGTTGAACCCTAAAAAACCATATGTGCTGGTCCGAAGTATTTGAACTAGATACTCCGGGCATCATCCAAGCATTTCACTAGCTTATGAGACCCCTTCATAGTGTTCGGGTTTGTCTCTGGATACTCCGGACAGTTGTGTGTTGGGAGTATCTGAGTTGACCTACTCCGGGGGAAAAGAGTCGTTGATTTTTGAATCTCGGATGCTCCGGGGGTGACCTGGATACTTCGGGAGCTGTTTTCTGCAGTTAACACCTAGTTCTTTTGAGTGGGCTATTTATAATCCAACTCTCCCTTCCATGCCCAACTATTTGCCAATCAATTTCCTACACTAAAGAAAGTTTCGCCACCTTTCTCATGCCTCAAATCTTTGATTCTTGTGAGGGAGATCTCAAGTGAGTGAGGTGTTGTGATTAGTTGAGCACTAGAACATCAAGTTCATGTCCTCATTGCGCTTGTTACTCTTGGAGATTGGGTTCTCCTAGACAATTAAGGGCCTGTTTGGTTGAGCTGTGGTTGTTGACAAAGCTGTTGTTGGTTGGCTTTCTGAAAAAGCTGTTGTTGCTATATGGTTTTGGGTTGATCCAAACCATCTACAATATTTTGGAAAATGAGCCCCAATGCTTCAGCATATAGCAAAAAGCTGGGGGAAGATAGTTTTTCCAAACAACTGAATTTGCACTGCAAAGCCCACAACCACTATTGGCAAAAGCTGCTCCAAAGCTAGCCGTTTGGCTGGGCTACAGATTTTTCTAGTGGAAATCTACTGAAAAGCCCAACTAAATAGGGCATAAGTGTCCTTGAGAGCTCCCAAGTAAGTTGCGATGAGCCTCAAGAAGTTTGTCAAGGTTGGGATCCACATCAGTCAAAAGAAAGATCATCAAGAAGAGATGAGGAGACGCAAAGTGCATACTCGAGAGATAAAGGCTTGAGGGGATGCCGGCTCTGGATCGAAGGATCGAGCTCTACCACACACAACTTATGGGTGTTGGAGTTAACGAATGGACTGGTGTACACGGACTTGCCCATAGAAGTGGCTCACAGCTAAGTCAAAAACATTATAACGGTCATGTTCGATCATCTTCCGTCAGTACACCTCGTGAAGTGTACTAATTGCATGGCATTAGGAGTCGATCGACGTGTAGGTAAAGATGTACACCCATGTAGGGTTAGAACTATTTGAATACTCGTGTCTACGTCGAATTAGATAACATTAATGCTACTCTAAAACTGCCAACTTTAGTTTAGAGAAGTGGCTATTTCCTCGTAGGTGGTTGAGGAAGAGTCAAGTTGACATAGATTGATGATGACATAAGTAATAAAGTAGTTCTGGAAGAATGCTCGCTTATCCTCTTATTACTAGATTTAGTAATTGTTTTTTATTTACTTAAAATAATATCAAATAGAAACTTGGCTTTATGCAATTTAGCCCACAAATACCTCATTTGATACTAGATGCATCTATCACTATTTCTATGTAAATATTGTAGAGTACTTTTGTATTCTGCAACGTTCATATTTTTGTGTAGAGGAGATCATCCCTTCTAAGGGTGGTTTCTTTTTAGAGATTGACACCAACAACGAGTAGTCACTAGGAATCCCAGGCAATGGTCTTGCCCAGGTTAGGTAGTCCCATTTGTGTTGTTCTGTTGCCACTTTTTTCTTCACTACTTTGTGGCGTGTAAGCCATTCATAACTCTCCCCTATGCATTTGATACTTGGTCATGTGACCATTTGTGTAAATAAGTTGTTAATCTTACTTGATTAAGAGTATAGTTTCAATTTTTGAGTTACTGTTATGGTATCTATTTGTCTCAACATACCTCATGTGTCATGCATGTATGATTATAATACACATGGAGTATGTAGGGTTTCGAGATTCATAGTACAAAATTGTCAAGTCTGATCATCACTGTGAAGCAACTCTTTCACTGATAGCTTGGGAGCTATATCAGCCTACTTTAGCCGTTCATTAATTTGCTGAGATGAGTTCGGGGGTTTAATGTTCCAACTTAGTAAGAAAATAGTGGCTCTATTTAAGCTGATGCATTCAACTACCGACTTAGTAAGAAAAGAGTGACGAGACTATATCACTCTACGAGGTTGGGGTTGATGTCTCGGGCTATTCGAGGCCATATCACTGTACTCTTGTTGAGATATTTATATCTCAATGGTTGAAGTTGAGGTTGACATCTTGACTTATGTGATGACTCCATTTGAGATTTCTTAATGTAAATTTCAAGTCTCGACATGTGCTCTTTTTGTGTGATTATGAAAGCACGATCAAAATAGCCAGCAATCTCGGTCAACACTCTCCAACCAAACACATAGATATTCGACATCACTTTCTTACGGATCATGTTGCTAAAAATGATATAGAGTTAAGTCACGTAAGGACCGAAAAATAACTAGCCGATATCTTCACCAAGCCTTTAGCTGAGCATAGGTTTTGCGGGTTGAGGAATGAGCTTAATATCATAGATTCTCGAAACGTGCCTTGTTATCTTGCATACTTGTTTGCCTTGTGTTTTCGGATCTTAAGATGGATGAACACATTCAGGAGGAGTGTTGTACTTGCAATGTACACATACATTTTAAAATGTTAATCAATCAATTTTTTTTAGATGCATTACTCGTATAGTGATGAACTTACAAAATTTGAGTTATTGACACTTGGAATTCTATTCTAAATTAATAGTGGTTCTAGCGCATATTGAACTTGTACATGGTGGCACACCAACCATCACCATCTTTGGTTCTTAGGTGTTCTTTTGATTATCTTGGTATTTTGGTAGGGTACACTTTCATTTTTGATCCATGGGCCAAGTAGCCTCTTGTTTGAATCACATCCATTTGTTGCTTTCTCTGTCTTTGTGTTACCCAATTGGATGTGAGTAAAACACTTAAGGGTTTCCTAGATTTGTCTCTCTAAACCTCATCCCAACTTCATCTTTTCTAAAGCACATGTTTCTCCGAAAAATTTCTTGTCCAGATACTTCGGACCCTTGCCCGGAGTCTTCAGAGTCCTAACAGAGAGATGGTTTTTCACTGGAGTGTCTACCAAATACTCAGGACTCCAAAGTTCTTTTGTCCACCTAGATACTCTGGACTCCACCCCGGAGTCTCCAGAAGTCGAGGTTGAGGGTTGCATTTCTCCCGAACTTGGCCTCAGATACTCGGGAAAAAGGTCTTTGTTTTCATGGCCAGATACTCCGAGTTCAACCCTTGATACACTGGGAGTCTCGAAAGACCCACTTAAAGGGCTGCAGGTTTATTCTCTCCAAATCACCTCATTCTATTCTATTGATCCCTAACCTCCACCTCATCGCCTCTACACCATTGGAGTCTCCGGTGGTTTCTCTGGGTGACCTCCTCTGTTAACCACCCACTAGGAGAGCATAGCCTACCAGAGAAGATACTCCACCTCCACTGGAACTGAGAAAGCTTACTACTTAGCATCCCACCAGTTGACGAAGAGCAAGAAAGTTGGAGAACTATTTGAAGATGAACAAGTTAGAGTTCTAGAAGCTCTAATAGGACATCAATCAGTTTGAGAAACCTAATGATGTCACTAATCTGAGGTTTCGCACTCTCGTGCAGCAGGACATTTATGAGTCCATTTTCTTGGCACTCAACAAACTAGTGATACATCAAAGGGCCATAGATTGGAGATACATTGGACGCAATGCTGAGAGCTTTCTAGACATTTATGAAGTGTGTCGTAACAAAGGCATCAATGAGCTGACAGGGATGTAGTATGACTGGAGTGATAAGATTATCATGCAATTTTATGCAATCCTCTACATTGCAAAGAATGGTGCTAGGACCTTCACTTCGATGACAACAGGAGAATATATCGGTCTAACCTTGATTACTTCACAAGAATTCTGAATCTTCCCGGGTCTGAGGATGTGGGAGTTACAAAACTTCACATCGTTGATCAATTAAATGCCAACAATTGCTTGAGGTTTTATGAGAAGGATTCTGAAGGGATTCTAGGAGGTGTTAAAGGGCTTCTTCCATACTTTTCCACTTTGAACAAGCTCTTTAGAGGGCTCAGAGTACGTTGCCAGTGATGAGGATAAGATCATCCCCAACCTGTTCTACTCCCAGCTGCTTTCACCAATGCCTTTGTCTTCACCTCCTTCAGAACGTTCTTTAGGGGAGGATGACGACTAGTTCCTCTCTCTTTCTTTTTATCCTTTTTCGTGTCTTGATGCCAATGGGGGAGAAGGAAGTTTGAGCGATGTTAGCTTTCAGGTCTCATGGGTAGTTAGTCAGTTTGCTAGAGTTACAAGACTTGCATGTTATTTTGATTTACATGTCTTGTAAACTCTATTATTCCTCTCTAATGTGTGTGGTGAACTTGATGTCATATGATGTAAGTCATGCCACTTAGGATGCTTGATGTCATGTGATGTAAGCAATGTCACTTAGGATGCTTGATGTCATGTGATGTAAGCAATGATGCTTGATGTCATGTGACGTAAGCAATGTCACTTAGGATGCTTGATGTCATGTGATGTAAGCAATGTTCCTTAGGATGCTATGAGTGAACTTATGCTATCTAATGTCTAATTGTCTTTTTATGCCATGTCTTATATATCATTAACTTGTATGCATAGTTTCTCTTAATTCACATGCTTTAATGCACACTATGCACTCCCATGGGGAACTTGGGTATATGGGAGCTCTCACTCTTTCAACTTATAATATGTGAACTTTGTATTCAAACGCAAATTTCCTTAAGTGCACACATTTAGGGGGAGCTTAGCTTATATCCAAAAAAATAAAATTTAAATTTTTCTATCCAAATGGAAGTTATAATCGTGTTGTCATTAATCACCAAAAATGGGAAGATTGCAAGTACGTTTAGGCCCCCTAAGTAGGTTTGATGGTTAATAACAAACAATTAAAGGGATTAAATTGTATACCAAGTGTATGGACAAGTTTAGTTCCACAAATCAAGTCCAACTAGTGTTGGTGACCCCTAAAAATTTGAAAAGAAGAAACGACAAGGTATCATCAAAGATTAGATCAATATTCCTAGGGTTTAGTGAGCTAAAATTCACAATGACTATAGGAAAATTCATAGAGGTATGCTAAAGAGTTGGAGAATATTTTTTGTGCTCAAGATGCTCAACTAGGACCAACTTTCATAAAGGGTTCTACCAAAAATTCCTAAGTGACCACATGTCTTTATCCGTCGGCCGGAGTGTCCAGGCCTATTAAACACTTAAAAATCCTAAGTGTTGGTCTGAAGTATTTGAGCTAGATACTCCGGGCATCATCTGGCATTTCACTAGCTTCTGTTACCCTTTCGGAGTGTCCCAGTTTTTCTCCGGATACTCCGAGCATCATCCCAGCATTTCACTAGCATCTTTTACCCCTTCGGAGTGTCCGGGTTTGTCTAGGATACTCCGGGAAGTTGTGTGTCCGGAGTGTTCGAGCTGACCTACTCCAGGAGAAAAGAGTCGTTGGTTTTTGAATCTCGAATACTCAAGGTAGCTCTTTCATGCAGCCAATAGCTAGTTTTTGTGAGTGAGCTATTTATATCCCCCCACTCTCCCTTCCATGCCAAATTCTTTGCCAAACCATTTCCTGCACACCGGAAAGCTTCTCCACCTTCCTCAAGCCTCAAATCTTGATTCTTGTAAGGGAGATTTGAAGTGAGTGAGGTGTTGTGATTATTTAAACATTAGAGCGTCGAGTTCATCTCCCAGTTCTCCATCGTGCTTGTTACTCTTGGAGATTGGAGTCTCCTAGACATCTAGGAGTCACTGAAAGATCCCAAGCAAGTTGTGGTGAGCCTCAAGAAATTCGTGAAGGTTGGGACCCACCTCTCGTGAAGGTTGGGGACCCACCTCTGTCAAAGGAAGAATTACCAAGAAAAGATCCAGGAGATGCAAAATGCGTCCTCGAGGGATAAATTGGCTTGAGACGAAGCCAACTCTAGATTAAAGTGATTAACTCTCCAAACGAAAACGTAGGATTCCCCCAAGTATCCATACTTCAACAACAAATTATCGTGTCTCCATTGGTTATTTCTTTCTGTTCATTAATTTCTGTAAGTTTTACTTTCCTAGTGTATTTGTTGTGCTCAGGGCGGAGGCACCTCTTGGCTAGCCCGGGCAGCCGCCCAGGCTCGGCCGACGAATTCCATTGAAATCACAGCAAAATATGAAGATTATGGTGGAGTTTTTGTGGGCGAATACTTGCTGAAGTGGTTGAAGTTAGAACTTGCCCAAGCTCAAGATATAGGCTGGCTCCGCCACTAGTTGTGCTTGTGATCAACTGGTATCTAGAGGTACTCATATAGTTTTTGTATTGGATAATCTTTAGTTCTGCATTATTACAAAAAGAGATTAAAATTGAGTAAAATCGTTTAGTCTCCTATTCATCTCTCTCTTCTAGAACGATATTTTGATTCTTTAAATAATCAAACATAAAACTGTTTGACTATTTATATTTCTGACCGGAGAAAGTATACTTCATTTCTCTCATGTACATTTAACTCCACCCAGGGCCATCCTACACCCCCTACTTATGCCATCTCTCAAGCAGATATTCATGGGCGCTCCTCTAAATCAATGTTCACGTATGCATGAACGTAAGTGTACTTTGTGCGAAGACTAGGACAAGATCACGTTAAAATTCTCAAGAGGTTGTCTATTCCAAAGTTGTCTAAAACTTTTCTAAATCTTGGTCACATTTCTAATCTTTTAGATCAATATTTAATTATTATTATTTCTATTTCACTTTAATATAACCAACGGACTAAATATTATATTAATATTTTGATAAAATTGTACATTTTTAAATAACGTAATTTTAGACTAAACAATATGCACTTCTAGATGACTTGAATTAAAATAATTTTAGACAACAGAATTAGCAAAAGAGAATTCTCGATACCAGCTCCTGCCTCTTTTCCTCACGTACAAGCGTTGCCCCATCCCAAAAAAGACTAACTATTGCATTCGGTCTTAAAATGAGCGAAATAAATAGGGAGATAATGCAATCAAGGAAACGGGGCACGTTCGGATGGCTTCATTAGTAGGCTGTCAAGCACATGTATTAGCCTCTTTTCTTGAAGAGACTGCTACATATTGAGCGGCATCTCCTTCCAATCTGGGTATCTGGCCCCGAAAACCTGCGACGCTACTTACGAAGGACTGGAATTAAGCTTAGAACTATACATGCATACATGCATGCATAACCAGCAGGCATATTTTTGCCGCTTCAAGCGAGCAGAAGGCACGTTACGTTGCAGGGAAGATATGTTGGCGTGCAGGTCACCATGCATGCACGTCGACATGCACCACGTACGAAGCTAGCTAGATGGGTATCTCAACTCGATCGACCATCTATAAATACCTAAAAACCATGCATACAAACGTACCATCTCGATTATACATCGGCACCAAAGCCCACTACTAAGACTGACTATAGCTTGTAGTGACAAGTTGAGGCGTTCGTAATGGCGAGGCGCCTGGGAGTCGTGCTGCTTCCCCTGACCGTCGCGGCAGTCATCTTGCTCGCTGCCGCAGCGGCCACCGCGCAATCTGACAAGGCACCCAAGGCGCAGGGGCCGAAGGAAGACAAGCGGCTGGTGCCTTCTGGGCAGCAGCCTGCGGCGCCTTCTGGCAAGTTACCCAATGCCCAGGGGTCGAAGGAAGACAAGCCAGCTAAGGAGCAGGAACCGAAGGAAGACAAGCCAGCCAAGGAGCAGGGACCGAAAGAAGACAAGCCGGAGGACAGGCCACCCAAGGCCCTAGGGCCGAAGCCAAAGCCGAAGCCGATGAAGGTCAAGTGCCGTGACAAGCGCAAGGTCAACCCCTACTGCTTCAACAGGAACATGGACTGTCCCGCCGCATGCCCCCAGTCCTGCTACGCCGACTGCAACGCATGCAAACCCGTCTGCGGTGAGCTCTATCACTTAACAATGGCCATACTTATGTTGATCGTGTTAGCTAATGATTGTGGTTCATGCATGGATACAGTGTGCAGTGTTCCGGGGGCGTGCGGCGACCCGCGGTTCATCGGCGGCGACGGCAACGCTTTCTACTTCCATGGCCGCAGGGACGCTGACTTCTGCGTCGTGTCAGACCGCGACCTCCACATCAATGCGCACTTCATCGGCAAGCCTGGCGCCAGTGGCATGTCCCGGGACTTCACGTGGATCCAGGCCATCGCCGTGCTCTTCGACGACCACCGTCTCTATGTCGGCGCCAAGAAGACTGCCACGTGGGACGACACCGTCGACCGCCTCGAGCTCACCCTGGACGGCGAGCCTGTGCACCTCCCCATGAACCAGGTCGATGCCACATGGACATCCAGCCGCGTGCCGGTGCTGTCTGTGACCCGCACCAAGGCGACCAACGGCGTGCTGGTCGCGCTCGATGGCCGGTTCACCATCAGGGCGAACGTCATGCCGATCACCGAGGAGGAATCCAGGGTGCACCGCTACGGCGTGACCGTCGATGACTGCCTCGCGCACCTCGACCTGGCCTTCAAGTTTGATGCGCTCACCGACGATGTGCACGGTGTGGTCGGGCAGACGTACCGGTCCGACTACGTGAACCGGTTCGACGTGAAGGCCTCCATGCCCACCATGGGAGGGGAGGCCAGCTTCACCACATCCAGCCTGTTCGCGGCCGACTGTAGCGTGGCACGCTTTGGGCCCGGCCGTGGCAATGATAGCTCCGCCGTGATGTCGGAGCTCGCTGGCGTCACCTGCGCCAGCGGCATGGACGGCCAAGGGGTGGTGTGCAAGAAGTAGGGAAGCATCATTGGTAAGTTGTACTGCCCTGCATTTCTGCATGTTTGGTATGTACACAGAAATAAGCCCGTCGTTAATTTACGTGTTAGAATTTGATCATGTATGGTCCTCCTCAATTACTATGTGATATTCTGTTGCACCAACAATGAATAAATGTGATATTTGTCCCTGGCCTATATTGTGATGACCACCGATATGTATTCTCCAATAGCATTATATTAAAAATAAAATTCGCCACTCTGCCAAATAGTCAAGGAAGCATCAACCCATATAACATGGCACTTAAAAATCTCAGGTAGTCAGATTTTATTTTTGGAGGGAGATCTCGTATAGTCAGATGAAGCTATATGAAGCCCTAGAAAGGAGTATAGCTGTAAATGGGCTGTGGCCCGTCTGATAGTACAGTTTCAACTAGGCTTTCCGAGTTTACCGGCCTACTTAAACACCACTTTTGGACAACATCGCTTCCAGTCGCGCGCACACGGCGATGTCGATTCCGGCGGGTGCTCAGGGCGGCCACGCGCGCGCTGCCGATCGCTTCGACCGGATTTACTTTCCCCCGTTGATCGGTGCTCCGAGAGGGTGAACTGAAACTGCTAGCACTGGTCGACGTAAGTGTCATGTTCATGACCCCGTGCCGTACCGAATTCGTTCTAGCTCGCAAAACGCCGGCCATGCATGGCGCCCGGCGTGAACACGTACGCGCGCGACAAGTCAGTAGCTAGTATAGCTAGCTGCTCACGTCCGTTTCGCTGTCGACGCTGACATATATAGTAGACGACGTCGACGACGATGTTTAATTTCACCGAGCTGTGCTATGGAGCGGACGCCGATCGATGCCGTCGTCGTCTGCTTTCTCCTTTTAATGGATGGTACAGTGGTTGCACGTACGCATCCTTTCCTTCAGCTGCTGCCAGCCGGCGACGTTCGTACTTCGTAGTACCGACGTACGGTATACGTATCATGTCTACGCGCACGGTGATCGTTTTTACGTTTTGCTCTGCCGTGCCGGTGATAATATAGCGGCGAGCCTGCATGACCAGGAACAGCGGATTCACCGGCACCGCGCCTGCGTGCTTTCTGGATGGCATCATGTCTGCGAGTCTGCGACTAAGCCAGGAACGATTACTCTAATCGATGGGAGATCGTTTGACTTTTGTTTACATCGGTTTTCCTGAGGATGGCATTACCAGCCAATGTTCGTTTTTAAGATTTTATTGGGGTGACTACACTCCCACGACGGCGTATTTCCATGGTTTGACTTTGACAAGATTAGGACTACTTTATCGGTGACGCATTAGGTGGTAAGCGGCTGGAAGCCCAGAAGGAAGGTACGAAAATGTCTATTCATAAGTTGTTTAATTTTTTAAATTTTTTAGTCTTTTGAATCAACATCTGATCGTCTTTATCTTCACCTCATTCTATATATAACTTACAAAGTAAAAGTTACAGTAACTTTCTACCAAAGCTGCATATCTTTAATACTGTAATTTGAAGTTAAGTAATGTACAGTTTATGTGACTGAGATTTATAAAATTTTTGGACAACTGAGAATTAGCAAATCTGTAATTAAATTGGTGGAGATCAAATGTGAAGGTTATGGATTTGTCCAATCAACAAGGGTAGGAGCAACTAATACGATCGTGTATCAAGATTTCCTCTGGTCTCGACACCGAAGAGAGTACTATAATTTTAAGCAAAGTAATGTGTAATTTTAGGTGACTGAGATTTATAAATATTTTAGACAATTGAGAATTAGTAAATCTGTAATTAAATTAATGGTGGAGCAGATATGAAGATTATGGATTAATTTGTCAAATCAACAAAGGTAGGAGCAATTAATTCGACCATGTATCAAGATTCCCTCCTTTCTCGATACCGAAGAGGCCGTTAAAGGGGACGGACGCTAGTGTCAAGAGGAAATCCACGATCCGATCGGCGGAGTTCCGGGCGTAGCAACGGGAAAGACGACCTACACGATTTAGTCCTATTGTCGATATTACCGAACTACCCAAATGTGCAGGACAAAGAAACTCG
This sequence comes from Stipa capillata, assembly GCA_019208055.1. NCBI lineage: Eukaryota > Viridiplantae > Streptophyta > Magnoliopsida > Poales > Poaceae > Stipa > Stipa capillata. The sequence goes on along the minus strand of JAGXJF010005443.1, from coordinate 67,859 downwards.
AATATTGCCCTTCGCGGAAAGAAACCTCCATCAGTTGAGATGCTAATTAATTGCAAACTTACGCACGCTGAAGATCTCACGCGCACGTGCCCACAGTACATGTGAACTGCAACAGCACACCGGGACGTACGTGACCTGATGGAGGTACGTAAGTACCAGCTGCATCACTAACTGTTCATCTTAGACTAGATGGTGGCGGCTTGTGGGCACATTTGGCCGTGCGCGCGTGCAGGTGCAGCGGCGCCGCAATGGCCGGCCGGGACGCGCGAACGTGCGCAAGCGCCTGCCCGGTGTAGCCCTGTCGCGTTTCCACAAGGCCGCGAGCTGGATGTGCGCGTGTGTGGCAGATAACAGGCGATCGAGCGCTGTATCCGTGCGTATATCGTTGTCGGCCAACGCGGTAGGTAGGTGATGAATCTGGTCGACATGTCATGTAGGATCAGATAATCTTCTTTATCCTTTGCATTACACGATGATCATCAATTATGGGTGTGCAGCCGCTGCTATCTTATCACGTCGTGTTCTGAAAACTAGCACCCCCCAAGAACCGATCAACCACTAATCTCTCGCTGTGCTGGTCCCAGCCCATGCGCATCACTCCAGAAGCAGATCAGATTGACCTCTGCAACTTGATCTACAAAAGTGACACACATTACAAGTGCATCGATCGCGTGCACCGCGTAAAGAAAGATCACTGTACATGTTCCCATGAGTTAGAGTAAATTACATAAAACTATAATATTTAAAGCACCTGTAACATAAAACTATAACTTCTAAATATATTTTTAGAGAACAACAGTCTTTGACGAAGATGGTTTAGAAAATCTAATTCCGTCATCTCTTTCATTTTCATTATGCCTATTAAAGCTAACACGTGAGGCCTATTAGTTAATGTGGCTGGCAGGTGGGTCCCAATATTAGAATCTTCTTCAACCTCCTCCTTCCCATCTCTCTCTCTCTCTCTCTCTCTCTCTCTCTCTCTCTCTTTCTCTCTCTCAGAGACAACTTCTAATGCTGGAGTACATAGATATGCTGCGGAGGTTGGCTGTGTTGGTGCGGAGCTAGTGTCGGAGGCCCTGAGACTGGCCCTGGATCAACTGAAGGAGATGGAGTACGTGGAAGGCTTGAGCGTGGTGAGCAACTACTATCCGTCATACTCGCAATTGACCTAACCCTGGGCACTAGCAGAGACTCTGATCTAGCTTTCCTCGCGGTGCTCCTCTAGGACGATATGGGTGTCCTCTAGGTGCTTGTGTTGATGCTGACTAGTGGGTGGATGTCCCATCCTGGTGCTCTTGTAATCAACGTCAACGACTTACTCTAGCTTGTGAGCTAGGCAGAATCTCTGTGGCGTCCCGGGCCCAAGGAGAGAAGGTATAATAAGACTGTATAGCCCAATTGAGAAAGAGAGAGGAAGGGAGAAGAGGAGAGATGGAAAGAAGAGAAATGTGGAAGAAGATACTGACAGTGAGACCCACTGCTAGCCACGCTAACCAGTGAGTCGAATGTCAGTCTTAATGGGCATAATGGAAATATGGGAAGTGATAACAGAATTGGGGTTTTAAATACCATTTTAATTAAAACCTATGGTTTTATAAAAAAATTTAAGTTATGATGTTATGTGAAAGATGTTCTAAATATTGTGGTTGTAAGTAGTATACTTGTGGGTTGTTTCGGTTCTTGGTTCATGTTTCGTGTACAGACCGAGGGGAAAGGCCGCAGCGTCGCTAACTGCTAGTTTAGTGAGTGCCGCGTACACAGAAACGAGAGCCAGTCCGCCGGCAGAACAACATTCCTCGCAACACCAGCAAGTGCGCTGGTCTGTCCGGCCGGCGCATTCTCGTTACAAAAGGTACACGTTTTGTAGGCCCCGTTCGACCGGTTACCGCCGGTTGGATTTTTACCGGACGGCATCTGCCAAAATCAACCGCCAAATTTTTGTCAAAATCTACTGAAATCGGAATCTATTTTCAGCGGTAGGGTCATTCATTGGGGGTGCCGGCCGGTTACCAAAACCCTGACTATATCTCACCTGGATGTACCCATGGGTTTCCACATGTTCCGTGTCGCAACTGCTAGTTTAGTCGATCTCACAGCGTATATAGAAACAACAGCCTTCAGGCCGACCATTTGACCCATGGACATCAAAGTATGCATGCATGGCTAACTTAATTAGACGAGCTCTTTACAACGCTTCAACTCAACACTTTAAGAGGTACAATGATTATTTCATCTTAGCCGTCTATTGGCCAAGGGTAAATTTGGCCATGAAAATATTCCAGGTACTTGTCGAAAAAGGGAAATGTTTTAAACACATTTACTTATCTCTCTCCTATATACCAAGGATTTACACAATAACTTTCGTGCATACCATACAAACCTTATATCTAAAAAATCACTTTTAATTAAGGTACACCAAAGATATCACACATTTTTTTGGCAGGATTTGATTATGATTTAAAATGTATAGTGAGGGTCTGAAATAAGCTTGTTACTATGTTAGGGCACTACCCTAACATAGTTTACTAAAATTTTAGTTTCTTCGAATATTTTGTAAGTATTTTTTGATATTTGAACTCCCAAAATTTGTGTTTTGTATGTTTAATTTTCTAAAATATTGTTTGGTTCTAAATATATGAATTTAAATTTTTGATTAATTTTATGCTTGCATTTGTCATTTTTAATTTGCTTTTGCCTGTCGATATTATTCTTTTTGTATAGCAAACTTAGTAAATCAACCGATGTATGTAGAAAAAAATAGTACGTGGTCCAAAACATACCTAAATTTCTCTATTGAGGAGGGGTGCTAATTAAACTCAGATTCATTTCCTTAATTACACACTAAATGGTAACTTACCACTTACGAGGTACTCCCTCCGTCTTAGAATATAAGACGTATTTTGTTTGGTTAAGATAAGATTATGATCAAGAATTACTCTATTAATATATGGTTTACAAGCAGTAACTCAACAAAATATTAATAGAGTAATAGAGTAATTGTTGACTAAAGTTTTATTAATAGAGTAATTGTTGGCTAAAGTCTTATTTTAACCAAACAAAATATGTCTTACATTCTGATACACAGAGAGTACTAATAGAAGTAACAGCCGTTAGATCTTTTAAAATAGATAGTGTAAAATAAGGTAGGTTCTGTCTTACAAAAACTCTAATTAGAAGGTGGGTAGGAGGCATAAGAATATGTACAAGCAGTAACTCAACATGCAAATAATTTGTCTCTGCTCCACGATACTCCACCTAGACATGTCTATTTTACGTTTTACACTTCCACTAAGACACACCTTTTGAAAAGACTGCATTACCTCTCTTCAGTAGGCACTTATTATTCTTGATAGTGTGTTACTCTACTTTATGGTATTAAATGACCTTAGAAAGAGCGAGGTAGGATCGAGTTAGTGCAAAGTTACCTTGAAACGATAAAATGACACGTGTCTTAGAATAAAAGTTTAAAGATAGGAGGAATAAGTATTATAAAATGGAGGGAGATAGACAGCCGGGAGAACAACCTCCTCAGAACATGAGCGAGTGCAGCGGCTCTTGTATCTGTCCGACCGGCCGCATATTCTCATACGAAAACAAGGACATTTTGCAGGCGCAAAAGTAACAACATGTGCAGATGCTGAAATCACAGTAGTGGACAACGGACGGGACCTCTCTTTGAGAGAGAAAATTGACATAAAAAATGGATGGGAAGACAGAAACATTTTTTGCCAAGCATGCTTCGCCTTTCAACTTGCCTTAATTAAGGAGTTGTGGACGAGTCGCCAACCGAACCGCATTATCTTTTGCCTCATATGACCGGATCATGCCGAAGCAGAGAAGCCTTTGCAACAACAAACTATATAGCCTACATGAAGCGCAGACATGCATGCCACATGCCAATATGCCATGCCGCTAAGCGTACAAATGTCGTATACTTTTGACATCTTCTCGAGCAACCGGGTGATTTCTTATCTATTCTTGCATGGACTGTGTTCTGAAATGTGGCTGAATTTCCTCCAGGCTCTTGTCGTCCTGGTAGAGCAAGCTGTCGATTGAAAACCAGTTGGGATCGGCCGTGTTTCTCTGATTCCATCAGGCCCGTTCCGTCGGAAGCAAGTATAAAAATAGCAGTGATGCAGACATCAGGATACCCTCATAGACGTATGATCTTTGGAACTGGGAGTCGCTTTCTTTTCAGCACGTTGATCTTCGGAACTGGGAGTCGTTTGCTTTTCACCTCTCGTGAACTTTTTCAGTGTAGACTGTTCTTCATCTAGACTTGGATTAAATAATGGTGAAATCATTTCAAATCAACCCAGCATTAAGCAATACCTGTAAGGGTATCGAAATTTTTGGAACCATAGAGTTGTGTCAAAATAACAAACAAATTTAAGAATGAACTTTTGGACCATGCCACTGCCATTCAGCTAGTGACATTTTTCCAAAATGGCAATTTTCCCCGATTAAGAAATGTACGTACATCAATGATCAATCAATGGTCACTGTGATTCTCTTTTGCATGATAAAACACACGTCTTTATATATCGCGTACCGCTAAAAATATATTCCGCCTCCAGCTTGGAGAGACAATAGGAAGCAAACAGTGGTTTGATTGTTGGTGACAAGGAGTACAATCACCTGCCCTAACCATCTAAATTTGATCTCATGGTCACTGTGATTATATTACCGAACTACCTAAATGTATATGCATGCTTTTGTTGCAGGTGAGAGTACAGAAAAAAGAAAAAGAAACTTGAATATTGTAACGTATGCAAACTTATGCGCACCGAAGATCTCACATTTGCTCCATCCATTCGACAATATATACATGTTATTTTGATATTTTGCACATCCACCAAGACACCTTTTGAAGGGATTGCATTACCTTTCTTCATTAGACACTTATTCGCTCTGGTTCGTAATATAAGTAATTTTAGAATTCTAGAGTTTTATCAAAATATAAATAATTCTAGGATTCTAATACACATTTATGTCAGTTTTTTTCTTGTCTACTCCTCTTTAATTTATATGAGCAATGAATTCTTTTCTCATGTTTGCATATCCTAGATTATTTATTGCAGGAGGGACAAAGGTAACAGTGTCATTTGGTACATTATGTAGCTTCTCCTTAATTCTTGTGTCCAAACCTAAAACTACTTATACTATGAATCAGAGAGAGTATTACTTTTAGATGATGTGTTACTCTACTCTATGATAATAAATGACCTTACAAAGAGACAAGGGAAAAGCTCTACAAATAAAAATTTGATGCAAAGTTACCTTGAAATAGTAAAATGACAAGTGCTTCGGAGCAAAATTTGAAAGATAGATGAGAAATATTGTGTAATTTAGGGAGTTGTTGACACATTTTACTCTTGAATGAACTTTCGCTAAGTCATTCTTTAATCAACTGAGAAGCATGCTAATTTTTGTCTTAGAGCATCTCCGATAATTTATCTTAGTCATTTTTTAAAAGGTGACACATCATTTTTTTTATAATATAGAGGAAAATAGAAAGAGAATTTTTTTTATCTATTATATACTAAAAGTACATGACGGGTTAATTAAAAGGAAGGTATGCTAGAAATTCTCACAAAGAAAATAACATCTAGTATTAATCTAGTGGACCCTATTTTTATTAATAGATCACAACGGATGATCTAAATATACTTAAATAGATCATAACCGATAGATCTTCATAATTGTACATAAACAGATCACAGTCAATAGATCATTATAATCATACCTAAACAGATCGCAACCGATAGATCTTCAGAACTGTATCCAAATAGATTACAACTTATAGATCATTATAACTGTGTGCAAATAAATCACACCAATAGATCTTTGTAATTGTATCTAAACATATCACAACTGATAGATCTTCATAATTGTACCTATAGATCATAACCAATAAATTTTTATAACTACACATAAACATCACCCGGCCATTGATCTAGTTGACCTTTATTATTAATGGACCGCAATCAATAAATCTCATAACTATACCTAAATATTGTCTGACATTGGTCCAACGTACCTTAATTAATAATGCTCCACGACCGATAGATATTTATCACCTCATGTAAAAGTTATTGTGCTTTTTAAGTCCATTTATTGGAGTAATATCAATAACCAGCGATCTGAACCTTAACTTCACGTGCTGATCTAATATCACATATAAATGATCGACTAGATCATGATCCAAACTTTAATTCTGTACAATCTAATACCATGTACACATAAATTACCCGCTCAATACAATGACCGTCCGGCTGACTCACCATCCGAATTTTGATTCCACGTATTGATCTAATATCATATACAAACGGCTAGCCGTCTAACGTAAAAACCAATGATTGTCTTCGCACAAAATTAGGAGCACGTAGAGTTCAGTAGTGAAACACGCTAGGTAAATCAGTAGGACCTGGCGATTTAACCACATCAGACTAGCGCTGTTAGCGCATATATTTCATTCACTTGTTTTCCATGTCTGCGTCAAGACGGGCTCTCGTAGGCTAGCCTTCTTCCGCGCGGCGCCGGCGAATGGATGGATGGGTCGCCGTCGTAGATCACGACGCGCCCGCCCGTGACGGCCGCGACGGATCTGTCGACACTCCGCCGTGTCTGCCATCACCCTGTTCATCGGTCTAAGTGGCGGTGGGCCGGGCACATTTTGGGCGCGCATGCAGCGAGCGGCGCCGCAAAAGGAACCAACCGGGCGGGACGCAAGCGTGCGCGCGCGCCTCCGGCCTGCTCGATCGGTGTCCCCACCCCGTTTCCCGCGTTGGCTGCGTGCCAGATAACGTAGCAGTAGAAGATATATAGTACCCTGTATGTCAATCTGTACACATCGTTGTCGGCCAGCTGGGCAGCTCTGGTAGGATCAATATAGGATCAATGAATTTCTGCGTCAGCGTGCGTGCATAGTATCCAGTGGTACCGTACCATCACCTCTGAAAATCCGTGAAAAATTCCGAACTTTAAATCTCAATTCAACGCACGCAACGAGGAAACAAAAAAGAGAAACACTAAATTTAAATCTAGAGTGAATAATATTTAATTATACTATTAGTAACGAGATTTCTCTTTTTATACTCGAGCTGTGGGTTGTATTTAGATTTAAAAATTTATGACATGATAGACAGTGTCACGTTGTCAATTTTTCAAAATTTTACACGATATTTTGGAGGTGATACCGTACGATGGTATTACAGTATCGCCTAAAGGATGATATCACTAAATACTCTCTACTTTTTCACTAAATTTCGCTGGTTTTAACTTTTAAGTGGGTAGCGAAGTATGTACCTGTTGGTTAAAAATATTACAGTGACGGAATTCGGGTTACATTTAAATAGAGTAGAAAATTTTAATAAATTTAGTCAAAATCATTGTGGTTGACTTTTAGTTAAATTCAAACGACAGAAATTTCGGACCTTTAGCCAAACTGGAAACCTGATTTTCGGTAATTCCAGTGGCGCCTTAAGTTTTGGTCAGACCAAAAATGTGAACGCGCAATATTGTGTATGCCAACTTATGCACACACTGATTATCTCACATACACATGTGAGCGGCAACACCATGCTAGCTGGCCTCCGGTTTCAAAAATACTAGCTGGCCCGATTTCACGTCGACACGTGTTCCCTTTAATGACCCTTTGCTGAGTCGAACCAATTGAGATGCATGCTAATCGTTTGTCTGGTGATTAACTAGTCCGTGTATTGCAAGTGGGAATTTCTCGCACAAAAAGTACGTGTACGTAGAGCCTAGCACTTGGTTAATTAGAACGATCTTGCAATTTAACTTCATACTACCAGGGCATACTAATTTCACTCCTGTCCGAATGCAAAAGGAGGAGAAAGGGATGAACATGGTCAAAGAATCACATCAAATCGGTAAAACTCCTCACTAATTTGGGCCCTGTTTCGAACACAAAAATTTCACAAGAATTTCACGGGAGCCAATTCAATTGTCGCGGATGTGATAAATTCCCGCTTTGGAAAGACGTACTCCTTTTGTGGCCAAATGAGGACAATCCCGGTGCACTACTGTGTATTGTGTTTTAAACATATTATCTAAACAAAATATTGATATGGAGGCTAATTAAGGATGAAAGAGAGAGATACCGTATCTTATACAGCTCTTATTGTGAACTCAAAATAAGTTATGTTTTTCTCTCTTAGAAAACGTATTAAATGACAGCTTATTTATGTATAACACTAACATACAAATTATTAAATTAATTATATCTAAACATATATTTAATATGTACGATATAGTTTAATGTATAATGCACTAGAATTGTCTTGAACCTAACGTCTTACTCCCTCATTCAGGAATGTAAGACATGTTTTAATTGCTTAAGACAAGACTTAAAACAATAATTACTTCATAAATATGCGGTTTATATGATATAAAATCATAATCATAGGTAAGTACTTTTGAATATGGATCTAATGATATTGATTCTATATTACATAAACTATATATTAGTGAAGTAATTATTGATTAAAATTTTATTTTAATTAATTAAAATACGTTTTATATTTTTAAAACAAAAATAGTATAACGGAGGCTTGTCGTTTTTATATGTCTGCGTCCAGGCGGATTCGTACGTAAGCGTTCTTGCCCATCGAGGCGACGGCGAATGGATGCGTGGGTCGCGGTTGTGGATCACGACGAGCCCGCTCGCGATGGACACGAATTAATCCCGCGAGACCATGCGGAATCTCGCCATGTTTTGGCATCATCCTGTTGATCTTCTGGGGTAGATAGTGGCGGGCACGCATGCAGCGGCGCCGCAAAAAAGCTAGAAACGGGGACGTAAACGTGTGCCTCTGCTCGCTGTCCCTGCCGCGTCTCCTCAAGGCTGCATATATATGCGTTAGCCGCGCGTGAGCAGATGAGTACCGTATGGGGTATGACTGTATCTTATCTTTATCGGTCGGTTCGGTAGGTTTGGATGTCCACACGTAGCCATGTCGTATCAAATAATTAATCTAGCTACTACTTCTTTGCTCACGATATCGTGATCATCAATTATGGGTATGTTAAGTGTGCGTACGTATCGTGTGTGTTCTCTTCTCCGTATCGTGTTCCATGTCAAAATGAATGCAGCTGCAGTGCAGTCAGAATGTAGAGTACTGTCCTATTTGATTTTACATATGACTAGCACGGTGTCCCATATAAGAAAAAAAACTTTTAATCATCTTTAATATTTTATATAAATATAAAAAAAATAAAATTTAAATCACGAGTTGTCTGCTAATCCACTGTTAATAAAAGAGTCTACTAAATTAATAACTGAATATTTTACTATTTTATAGAAATTTCTAACACATTTATTTTATTCTATTATATTATAATTTTAATATATAATAGATTAATCCAAAGTAATCCATAGTTTTTTCGTGCCAACGTGCCATGTAGGTGTGGACACACATTAAGGATTGGAACGTGTAGCTGTCAAAGTTTACTAGAGCTCGAGTTGGATATTGGTCTACAATCTAGGCGACTATATACATGGGTACCAAGTCTGCTTAGGTCCAGATGGCTGAGTAACGAGTACTATAGTGCTCAGCACGACTAACCGCCATTAACTTCTTAGATCACATCGTGTTCTAAAAATTAACACCCCATCGACCAATAAATCTCTGGCTGGTCTCCGCCCACCCCTACCGTAGAATAATTGTTTTAGACGGTTCAAAATCGTTATCCACGACTGTTTTGGTGACCATTTATAACCATACGTCACGGATAATCGACCCTTAATTCAGACGGTTAGCAAACGTTGGTGGTTGCGGCACGCTATTGCTCCTTGCCGGATTGTGAGGGCGACAGGGACGTCGAGGTGAGGCGCCGGGTCATCAGGAAGTGGTGGCGTCGGGCGATGACAGCGAGGGCGATGATGGTGCAAGTGATGGCTAGGGCGCGTACCCAGGAATGGCAAAGGGTGCTAAGGAGGTGCAAAGGGCAACGGGCAAACTATATAAATAGGGCACAATCCTAAATGGTTCAAACTTAAAACCCTGTCATATCCTATAGAGAACGAACTGTCTAGGATATTCAAGTAATGAACCGTCTTTGATAGGACCTATCCCAGACGGTTTGCTTTTTTAACCATGTGGGACCTTACGCAAGATGATTCATTATATAAACCTTCTAAGATATGTCCTTATCTCAGATGACTCATTTTTGCACCAAGACATCTATTCGTTTTCAAGACGGTGGGCTTCGTGGAACCGTCTCAGATATGTCCAATCTGTGACGTTTACCTTGAACCGTCTAGGAAAGGCCATTTGGAATAGAGTTTTCTGTACTAGTGCACACATCACGTACGTACTCCAGGATCAGATTAATGTCTCCCAACTTGATCTACATAACAATCGAGCGCGCGCATCCCGTGCGCGCGCATAACGAAGATCACAATGTACATTTATACTCCATTCGAGTCATAACGTAGATCATTTTAGATACTAACACGGTCTCCAAAATAACACTTTGATCATAAATTTTTATAAAAATATATTTCCTCGAATAAAACTAAGTGTACATTATGAAATTATATCTCATGATGAATCTAGTAATACCAATTTAGTGTTATAAATATTGATAAATTCTTCTATATTGATGGTCAAACTTACAAATATTTGACTTTTTATAAATTCTAAACAACCTATATACTGAGATTGTTGTTCTGCCAGCCGGAAGTGAAAGTACTTCCCATATTATTTTGTTTAGGTATGTACTTAGAATTGTACCAACTAGCTTCCTTCGTGGTTTGTTCTTTAGCTGCACGAGGCGCGTGATTTGATGAAAATTACGACCAAGTTTAAGCTTCTGGAGGTGGTAGCTCGGGAGCTTTTCATCGCGTATGAGTGGAGACATAGTAATGGGCTTCGAAACGATTGAAATTTCCCTTTTCCAACTGTTTGTAGTCCGCTGAATCTTTTTTTACTTTTTGTACGCAACTTTATAATACATGACAGTAGTGTAATGTGTGCATCTTAAGCGAGAAGAGTGTTTTCTTTCGTTGTCAAAAGAAGTAATTTATGTAGCAAGAATGGATCAAATGGTCTGAACGCAAAGCTAAAGGACGCACCGCGATTGGCTCTCCTTTGTGTAGGCGGTACTGACCAAAACAGTAGGTGGCAACGCCGTGGCGCTCTACTTCTCTAGCACAAAACCATCCAGAGAGAGAGAGAGAGAGAGAGAGAGAGAGAGAGAGAGAGAGAGAGAGAGAGAGAGAGAGAGAGAGAGAGAGAGAGAGAGAGAGAGAGAGAGAGAGAGAGGAGAGAGAGAGAGAGAGAGAGAGGAGAGAGAGAGAGAGAGAGAGAGAGAGAGAGAGAGAGAGAGAGAGAGAGAGATATATATATATATATATATATATATATATATATACGGTGGCGCTAATATGCTCGTGAGCGCAGAATTGGTTATTCTGCGCTCCGGCCGAAACGCGCCAACACGAGCCCGCCAGGCCACCCGAGCGTGCAAACCCGCCTATGTGCAAATTTGACGGTAAGATGTGAATGGATGAACGGTAATTTTGGCGATGCGGCGGTAATGTTTTATTTCAGGTAGACCGCTTGCAGTCTTATCGTAAAAAAAGAGCCCTGAGCAGTAAAAACTAGTGTGTGGTTTTACTGTTGTTTTCTGGTGTGTCCGGACAGTTAAATTGTGTTAGGAGACCAGTAAAATTGTCGATTTGACGGTAAATTTCGATATAGTTGTTTTTCTGTTGTTTCCAGACAGTAACATTCTGCTACACAAATAGTAAATCGTGTGTCCTTTTACTATTCTTCTAAAAAAAAGTACGACCAGCAAAAGTGTGCTTTGAAAAAGGTAATACTGTCAGCTAGGGCAGTAATATTTGTTAGGGTTGATTTCGTATGATTACGGGAAGTAAAAATGTGCACTGGTAACAGTAAAACAGCCGATTAACTGTAAACTTGTGTCGTGTAAACATTAAAATTGTAGATTTGACTGTAAGTTTTGTTAAGATTGTTTTATGTTGGTTTTTGAAAGTAATATTATGCTTCAGAAACAGTAAAATTGTAGATTTGACTGTAAGTTTTGTTAAGATCGATTTCTGTTGGTTTTACTGTTGTTTTTTGTTGTGTCCGGACAGCAAAATTGTGTTAGGAGACAAGTACAATTGTCGATTTGACGGTAAATTTCGATATAGTTGTTTTTCTGTTGTTTCCAGACAGTAACATTCTGCTACACAAATAGTAAAATAGGAACGCGCGTGTAGCTTGAACAAATATTTGTTGCCCCACCTACAGTTTTAAATGTAAGAACATGTATACAATCCTAATTACTGTCAAATGTCTTCATCACCAGTGGAAAGAATGGAGTTATCAAGATCATCTTCGACATCGTCGCTCCATAAGCGGCGGCAAATATCCCTCTCGTAAGGGATTCTGCCCCTACCCCTGCCGTGACCCCTTCCTCGACCACTTGACGCAGCATGTTTCGGAGGGTGGGGACATGTAGCAGCATTGTGTCCAGCTTTAAGACCGCAATTTCCACAGTATCTTGTGCATTTCTTTTCTCCAGGAGCACCAACAGTCTTAGGTTCATTTGGTAGACGCTTACGACCCTTCGTGAAGGACACAGGTGGTGCTCTAGTATTGATTGATGGAGCGTCATCATGATCTGTGGCTTCCCCTGACTCACTTGCAAGTGCTATATCAGCAGGGAAGCTTTCGAGCTGCATCTGAAGATCCTTAAGAACAAACATGGCTCTTTCATATCCTGCCTTGGACTTGCAACCTGACCTGACTGCTCCAAGTGCTTGTGTTAGAAGCGTATGGTGCCGAAACATCTCCGTCGTGCCATCAGGTCCAGCGTGAATGAGGTCATGTCTGTCATATGGTAATTCCACCCTCGCTTTCCTAGTGTACCTGCGTAACACATACTTGCTGGGGATACTTTCTATCTGCAAGTGTGAGAATGCTCGGATGATGTGACAGCAAAACAAACCTGCAATTGAGATGTAGTAAATGGTCAAAAAACAGCATGGTGCCATAGATGGAACTCACTTACACCGGAAAAAAAAAGGTTACCGGTATGTTCCCACTGATGACACTCGCATGTGAAAACTTCATTCTCTTCGTCACATAAAACGCGGAATTCATGTTGAGACCATGAAAATGTTTTGGAATTCTTCCCATGTGTTACGAGGAATACCCCAGCATTAACAGGGTGGGGTCGGATACGGAAAGCAGTGCTATCAAAGTATGCGTCTTTAAAACGCTTGTAGACTGCTGGTGTATAAACCGTGCTTAGTTGATCATCAAAAGGAAACCGGGAGGCCTTTATAACAGGAGCCTAGTAAAAGGTGAATGTTGGTTAAAAAAAATAATGTTAAAAAATAGCTACTGCAGTTATGATGTAAAAACATAAAAAAAACTGAGAAGAATGCGATATCCTGGCCTCCTCCTGCTTCCTATCCTGAAGTACGCGGTGCATTTGGCGAGCAAAACGATGGAGTGAAGTTGTTTGATCAACAAAACTTAGTTTCACTAACCTATTCATACTCTCGCTTCTTTGCGTTGATGTCATCCTGCCGCAATATATGTCCTTGAAATAGGGGGCACACCAGCTTCTACGGAGGTCGTATAAACTTGAAATCGATACTACATCTTCCAAACTGTATTGTGAAACCATCTCAGCCCAAGCCTTCTCAAATTCTTCTGGTGTCAATGGATGATTTATAACTGAAACGAGTTGATCCTTTAACCCTTCATTCCTCGCGTACAACTTGTTCAAATGCTCTTTGTGTTTCTTAATGACGTGCCACCTGCATAGCCTGTGAGCTGACCTCGGATAGATTAATGAAATGGCATTTGCCATTGCTTGGTCTTGATCTATAATATGATAAATTGAACTATGTTAATGAATGTAGAATTATGGAAATGAGAACAGTAATCATAACAGATTCTATTGGGAAATTACGAATTGTATTATATGAGTTTACTGTATATTCTATTTGAAATTACTAGATAACAAATATTACTTTGCCATCAGAGGAGATTCTGCCTATGTACTAACTCCTAACCGTATGGTGTTTGAAATATTACTGCATCTAGACCAAACCTGTCAATATGCAGCGCGGTTCGTGTCCATCCATACAATTCTTGAAAGTGTTGAAGAGCCACTCAAATGATTCGGTTCGCTCATCCCGCAAAAGGGCTACACCAAATATGGTGTTCTGGAGGTGATGATTTGAACCAACAAACATAGCAAGCGGCATGTTGTACATGTTTGTCTTATATGTTGTGTCAAAGGTAACAACATCACCAAAATCAGCATACTCTGCCCGACAGCTGGCGTGACTCTAGAAAATATTCTTCACGACATCATCCTCATCAAATTGAATATCATAGTAAAACTTATCGTTGTGAGATCTAAATTCTTTGAAGACTGACATTAGCTTATTGACATCATTCTCTCTCTCTGTTCGCATGTTAGCTGCCTTCCTGTGAAATAATTTATATGAAAAGAATATTTGCATTTTAATATACGTAAATATTCGTGAGATATGCAGTAAATACCTATTTTCAAGGTCACGCTTGGTGAACGGTATGTTATGTTGACCCCCATGTAAATCTGTCAACACGTTAAGCATGGCATTATGTGCTACCTTGCCAGTCTGCATGTGGTCCACAAGCTCCATCAATGAAGGATCAAAATTCTTATGCGCTCTCATGTGGGAAACCTGAGAAGGTGTTGTAGCGAGAGGGTGGTTGTGCTCCAAGACAACCCTCTCTACGGTACAAGAAGTATCTTTCAAACTCAATTTGATCTTCACAAATGCTTTGCAACCAATCCTTTTAGAGGTCCTTTCACGTTGGCGTTCTGCACCCGGTTTGTAGTAATCTTGCCTACCTTCCCGAGAGCAACAAAACTCTTTTACTGTTTTTTTGGACCTACTACGTCGGACATCAAATCCTGCGTGTTTCGCGTATCCACAGTAAAATGAGTAAGCTTCGTCCACATTGTGAAAACGCTGGAATACCTTAGGCACCATGTCATCAGGGATGTTATGATCCTACAGACATATAAGATGAATTTACTATTTGATATACATAGGGTTACTATGTTGAATACATGGAATAACTACAACACCTAAATCTGTATACATGAAATATGAGTCGAATATAAACACTATACCGTTACTGCATCGAAAAATAAACATTTATCATATGTTATTATAAATATTACTATCGACGCGATACGATTTGTTGTAAACTTGTTTGTAAAATGTAGTAATAATTAGTTAAGTATGTGGTAAACGATGCAGGAACTGTAAAAAATGTGTAGTACTCATAGCATTACTTCAGATAGTGAAAATATGCATATGTATATACATACATGCTCGTACGTCTGGTTCGGGTCGGGAGTACGCATTTCGTCCGTCGAAAGACCCACAGGAGGAGTTAGGACGGACGTGTGCATCCGTGGATCCTGACCGACTGGTACGGAGGACATTGCTACAGGCGTCGTAGCAACTACATCTTGACCACGGCTGACGCGGCAGGAATGTGGCGTCGGACATGCTGACATCGCTGGATCACATCGCGATAAGACGTATGTCTCCGGCGATGGCTGCTGGTGGCCGTGGCTGCTGTGAGATGACTCCATTGTATGGGTAGATCTCGTGGGGTTTGCCGTAGGCGGAGCAGTTATGGTGGGGAGGAAGATATCTTTATATTTTCTGATTACAGTTGCCAATTTGGTTAGACGTGCGCGTGATTAAAGGGATTACAGTTACCATTTTCGTGCGTTACCACCATTCAAACTTTCTGTACGTCGTTTGGTAAAAACGCGGTGATAATTTTCAGTCTATCATGTAGTAAAACAATATGTGCCGTCGATAATTTTGCGGTACAGCAACGAATTTATGTCTCGGTAATTCTATACGTAATTGGTCGTAAAGTATCACACGTATTGTAGTAAAAATAGATGGGGCATATAAATGGTAGCATTGTGAACTACAACATATTCCGACGTATTGACTTCCGTTACGTTTAACAAGGTATAGTAATTTTGCGACTGTAGTGCAGTAAAACAATGTGGACCATCGATAATTTTGCAAAGCCATGAATTTCTATCACGCTAATTGTATACGCAGTTAGTCGTAAAATAACACATAACATAAAGTCAAATCAGCCATATAAAATAACACGGATTCGTGCGTCACAACATAATCCTTGGAAAGACAGTGTGGCAAACACCTAGACTGACTCAAAATGAAAACACCTAAACTGACGCAAATTGAAAATTGATTTGTGCTAATTCAGAGCAGGCCGAAACTTCTGAAGTTGGGGGGGGGGAAGACGTTCGCCTCGTTCAGCTGGTGGCAGAGCATATAAAACAACTCCTCGGCACGATATTGACTTGCATTCTCCTGCAAAACATTTAAAAAGGACAGTAGAAAATTATTGAGCATTTATGAAAATTGGTGGATACGAATAACAATGGAATGGCGCGTGCTTGTTCATCATACCGGGGCAATGTTGTATCTCAGAGTGCTCTCCTCACCGTCATAGTATTCCATAAACTTCATTGAGAAGAACGCGCAATCATCAGCGAGTTGCTTGGGGGTCACAAAGCTATAAATTGGCCACTTAGAAAAGTCTTCAAGCTTTCCTCTAGACGCAATTGAGAAAGCACCGCTTAGCCGTCGAATGCATGTTGGACCCCAAGGAAGGTGGAAACTTTCCCATGTACCACCGCGGGTGGTCCAATCGACTGAATCAAGCACGTCAATGCGTTGATGCACCATGTTAACACAATATACGCAGAAATGGGTTCTGTGATGAAATACCCATAGAATCTGCATTTAAATGATTCAATGTAGTGAATTATATGGAACACAACAAAGCGTAAATGCTATAGCAATCAGTGGTAAAGTCTTAACAATATGCTAACCATTTTGACGTCTCTGGGGTCAGTGTCACGGATGTGTTCTTTAGCAAGCTGTGCAACCAGATCACTATCATATTCCGCTGATTCAAATCTGCTATCGATGTTGAGATTGAACTGCCAAAACGTATAAAGAGTGGTGAGACAAACTGATATTGCAAAATACACTATTACGATCTGAACTACATAGTTTTACTGTAATGAATACATGGAATTACTATATTACAAAGTTATATTACTACATAGCGCATGTAAAATAACTATATCAACAAGAATTGAGGACAGGGGGTGGGATTACCGATAGCTGCCATCGAAGAAATATTCTGTAACCGACGCTCTTTGGCCTTAGCTTACTCTCATCGTATCGGATGCAATCAATCCAATATTCCATAAATGAATACAATGTCTGGCTCCCATCGCTGAACGACTCAACAACATCCTTCCCGGTAGCGTAAAAAGAAGTGGGAGAATATGATATGAGCAATTTACTGCAGTGAGAAGTGTAACGAAATTTATTATAACGTACATTGGAATAAAAAAGTGTTGGTAAATCGAGGGACATTGTTATAGGGATACATACTCCTTTAGGTCCCCATCAGACAAGATGATGTCACGGACTTGTTGCGCGTTGGCAGAAGGAAGAACTGGCCTTTTGATTGGTTGCTTGAACGGTGACACTAGCTTCGATGGCCGCTTCTTTAGCCTCTTGGAAATAACGGGAGGGGGCCCATGGACAATAACATTCTGCGGTAAAACTTCCTGACCCCCCCTTTTGGAACGAGGGCTACGACGTATAGTGGCAGGCTGTACAACAATAAAAAGATATATAATATGAACATGTCAAGTGATTTACTATTTGTATCAGGGAGAGCATAAGTTCATAGTTTACTGTATACAGATTCATAAATTACTGTAAGTGGAAGAATTAATTACTGCATACCAAATATGGATTGGATGTGAGATTTACCTGAGATGCAGCTGGAGCAGATGCTGATGAGCCGGCCTTGTCAGACTTGGTGCTAGGCTATACAACAATAAAAATTATATAAAATATGAACATGTCAAGTGAGGGGACAAAAAAGTAATTAAAAATTGAGTACCTGTTCAACATTGTGACCGGTACGCTTGGGCGGCGGCTTCTTGACAGCCCGTGCAGCATTAGGGGCAACCTTATTTGGAATGTTCGAATCAACGTTGGGACCGGTAGGCTTCGGCGGCTTCTTCTTGACAGCCCGTGCAGACTTAGTGAACACCTTATCTGGAATGTTCGAATCTGGCAATGCAGGATTCTGCATAGTAATTGTCAGGTTAATATACAGTAAAACATTACGAGGGGAGATCGTACACCAAAACTTATATTAGTTACCTCCTGGATATTGTGCCTAAGTGTCATAGCAGCATCTCTCAATTGCTGACTAACCTCCCATGTCTGCATCGGTTGAGTGAGATCATCTTCAACGGAATGGCAAGTCTCTACACTTGCATCGGGTTGAGTTTGTTGCTGTTGTTGATACCGCATGTCGGCGGAGGTTATTAATCCAACATCAGTGTAATACTCTGTAATTACCACCTTCTCGATGTCAGTTATAATATTGTCCACACTAATGTTAGCCGCCTGCAATAGGTCTGTATGATGCACAACAGAATACAGTAAATGACTATATATAAAGTAGTAAAATATATGTTATTGCATGTAGTACAAATATTTACCATATTGTGATATGGTACTGGTGAAATTTTACAATTTGAATTACATGGGATTACTGTACTAACTGCATGATATTATATATAATATTTATTTATCATACAGAGCTATGAAATGTAGTAAAATGTATATACTAGATAGCGAAAAATCTGTAAATATATAGTAATTATGTAAAATGGAAAAAGTAAAACAGGCATAATTGTAATACCTTGCTCTCTTGCAGCTAACTCACGGGCCTCCTGTTCCTCACGTCGCATGTCGTCCAATCGGCCTTCTTCAATCATGTGAGCTGTATGTGGGGGGAGAATAAAACAATGACTCTAAAGCATAGTTCGAACAAACGTGTAAAGTTGTGCAACAAACCTTCCTCGTCGCACGATGGACAACCAGTTCCATCATACTGAACACCTTCAGCCATTTGGGAGAGTGTAATGACTTGAGAGTCATGGGAGGGGGGATCATCCCCTTGGTAACCAGCAGCTTCCACGTTATGGGCATCCAGGGGTGACGAGGGGTCCATGGGATTGCAATCCACATGGAACTCTAAAGTTATAATGAATAAGGATAAGGCTTAAAAATGAATTTAAATGTGGGTGGAGTGGTGATGTAGATTTTATTGTCAATTGAATAATATATTACCATTAATGCAGGATGGAGATTAAAACCAATGTTTACTGTATGAACTTATATACTTTACTATAATACCTACCTTGGCATGGCGAATTGTTGATGGTTGGTTCCTCCTGCTCAGCTGGAGCATCGCCGTAAATTTGATCAATTAAAAATCCTACATTTCACAAATGATACCTGACAATAATGCCAACAAAGCTTTGACAAATATCGGAAAAAAGTGAGTTAGTGTAACATACCCTGTTGTGACTCGGTCATAAGGCTTCCAATGTTACCAGCTGCAATCTGTGTGAGAGAAATAATGGGTGTTGGTTCTGATACCTGCCGGTTAGGGCTGATATCTAGGGGATTGGGCTGCACCGTTTCACGATTATCGGGCAAATCGGAGGGGGTTTTTTCAGAAGTCGTAGGATCTGAAGTGGGAGTAGCGTGCATGATTTGTCTCAGTTCATGTATTACCCTGATTTGGGAAGAACGAATGTCGGAAAAGGCCTTGGCTAGGTCATCGTCGCACCTCTGCAGTGCAGCCATTGCAGCACGCTGCATGGGTTCTGCCAAACCACTAAAACACTGGCCTAGCTGCTGACGTAAGCACGGTAATTCATTCTGCGTCATGTCGGGTTCACCGGATGAGGATGGATTCGTTGTGTGCTGAAGGGAGTAGCATGTACCCAACTGCGACCTCAACTGGTAATTGATATACATGATTGTGGTAAAAATATTTTTCATATTAAAAATAATACAAGCGTAATATATAGAGCAAAATTGATGATTACCTTTAGCCTGCCATATGTCTCTAATCCATCCTTTTTCTTATGCTTGTCTTCGTGCGAAATCTTGAGGATCAAGTCAGCAGAGAAGAAAGCAATACGTGGAACATGAACTGCATCAAGCCGTGACAGGCTAAGAAGATTGTCCAGGTAGAAAATCTGACAAGCAAATAATACGACAAAATTACTATATGATATGATGAATGAGGCCAAAAAAAAACAGAACTGAAACTTACAATAAAGAACAACGGGCATCCACTGATTGACAAAGTGGGAGTCTTGAGTCTCTTGTTGTGCCAGGTCAGGACGGAATCCGCAATGTCATCGACGGTAACTTTAGACCAATCGACGGACGAGATATTCTCCATATCAGATGTCAGTGCAGCCTCCTTGCCAGTTATGTAATTGGCTGTGGATGTGAATAGCAGACGGTTAAACACAATAAGTAAGAAACACCTTATAGTAAGATGGTCTGTTCCGCCGAGCTTGATCCTACGGATCAGGTCTTCAAAGTATATATTCTTTTGCAAGGGGACATCCAAAGCAAGCTTGAGGTTTTGAAGCTCAGTGCTCTTTTGCTGAAATGAAAGGATGGGTGGGTCAGCTCCGCCAATCGGTAATCCCAATACACAGTGGACGGCATGCGGAGTGATCTTCAGACCGTCCTGACTACCAACATCAATGAAAAGTGACGCCGCATTTGTCCTGTCCATCAAAAACACAACAAGATCCCTGGTCTCAAGCTTATCGGCCTTGATCTTTAGCAATTCACCAAAACCAATCCTATTAATTTCTTTGACTTGGGCGTCGTTCAGAACCTCTATAGCAGTGATAACACACCCTGGTGAACACCTAACAGTAGGAGACACCTTAATAGGCACCTTGACCTGCGAAATACATGTTACTGTCAGATATAGAATGATTTAATATTTGTATCAGGGAGAGCATAAGTTCATAGTTTACTGTATACAATTTCATAAAATACTGTAAGTGTAAAGAGTAATTACTGCATTCGAAATATGCATTGGAGGTGAGATTTACCTTAGATGCGCACGGAGGAGATGATGATGAGACGGCCTTGCCAGACTTGGAACGCTTGGCCGCCACAGAATACTGCTTTGATCGAGTAGTAGGACCAGTGGAAGGCGGGCACGGTGGTGGATCAACAAAGTCATCATGGTCGGTCGACTCACCGATCGGTGAGAGAACCGGTGCAGATTGCGCTTTCCGCTTCTGAACTGTTCTTGGGGGGAGGGGTGGTGGATCGACAAAGTCATCATCTTCGGTCGCCTCAACGATCGGTGGGAGAACCGGTGCAGATTTCGCTTTCCGCTTCTGAACTGTTCTCCGAACCCTATCTATCGGTGGTTCTTCACTCTCCGACGGTTCACTTGGATTGCTATCGGTAGCCGTACTGCTCGATGGCCTCACGCTGATCTGAAGACCAGTGGTAGGTGGATGCTCAGGGTCGTCAAAGTGATATGTGATTGCTCTCTGGCTATCTTCGACAATTACTCTGCGCACTTTTGATGGAGTTTGACCAGTGACCTTCATGTTCCTGTAAAATAAACAGTGACTGGACATTTGCCACATTGCTTAAACAAGATTACTGTATGTATTACAACAAAATACTATATTGCATATATGAAATTCCAAAATTGTTCGGCCATAATTGGGGGTTGAATTGGGGCATATGGAATGCAAGATTGGGCTACATTATAAAAAAAAGATTACTGCATAACGACGTGAACTTACTACATATGCTATCAGTAGCCAATGTAATACAATATACAACTATAAAGACTCTTAGATGCAATATACAATATACAATATAAAGAGATTTTTTTTGGGTCGTGCTGGGAATGAGATGGGGTGTGAAATTCTAGATCGACGGTGGCGCAAGAATCTTCTTAAAGACTCTTAGATCCACGCAAAATGCACAAGGAGAAGAGGTTGAAATTGAACACGGTGGCGCAAAAACTAACCTGGAGACCCGCCGGAGGAGTGCGCGAACACTGCTATACGGGAGTCCTACGGTGGCGCTAGACACCGGACGCGTCCACGGAGAATACCTGCCGGAGGAGACAGGGCGGAGGACACTGGGGCGCGGGGGGCGGGATGCAGCTGGTCGCGGAGGAGACAGTGCAGCCGGAGTCGCCGACAGATGGAGGAGGTGCCGCGAGCGGCGGCGACGCAGATCGGGCCGACGGTGGGGCTATACACCGGACGCGACCGCGGAGAAGCCCTAACGGACGAAACCAGGCGGAGGAGAATGGCAGCGACACAATGCAGCTGGAGGCGCCGACGGACGGAGGAGGTGCCGCGAGCGGCGGCGGCGGTTCCAGATAGGGCGGACGGACCGAGCTAGTGTTTCGGGGGCAGGTTGGGGATATGAGGCGTCGGGGAAGGAATAATGGATGAAAAACAACCGGCCGGAAAAAAATCCTAATTTTACGGTAAGTGCTGATCGTGGGTGCAAATAACTATGCGTGGGCCGAAATACCTATCCAAGTGTTATGATCTGTATCAAATTACTATATCTAGATCAACCACTTACCGTATTTTATAATGCACATTACTATTACGAATTTACGATATTCAATTCATGGGATTACCATATGATACATATAAAATTACTATCGCAAATCATTCCAAACTACATCCAGTAAAAAAGGAACTAAAATTATCGTATTTTACATGTGAGGTTACGCGTCTGTGAGTGATCAGTTCAACAGTAAAAACGTTAGACGAATTTACTACATCAATGATCCGTTTTACTGTAAGTCTCGAATTAGTTGTGGGCGGGCGTGATCCAAAAGGGGGCGCGGTGGGTTAGAGTTGGCGGGCTCGGTCGGTTTGGCCAGCGCGCAGAATACCTTAATCTACTCTCAGCTGTAGATTAGGGGATCTATATATATATATATATATATATATATATATATATATGAGAGTAGGATAACTAACCTGCGTGTTGACCACCGACCGAGCCAGCCAGCCCAGACCCACCACGCTCCTCCTTTTTCACCACTGACCGTAAAACTATTCAGTAGATATAGTAAATCCATCGAACTATATTACTGTCGAACAGATCCCTCACAGTCACGTAACTTCACATGTAAAATACGGTAATTTTATGTCTGTCGAGTAGTAAAACAACATGTGTCATCATAAAATTCAGGACTGTAGTAATTTTTGTATAAAGCGTGTCACAAAATTACTATTATATGTACACGATATTACGATCTTACGGCCATCATTTTACTACATGTCTGATCGTTTCCATACTAGAAAGCAAATATTTCTTCTATTTGTTCATAATCACTTGTGTAGCCGAGTTGGTTAGGAGAGAAGAGCAATGTGCATGATGTCTAGGGTTCGAATCCTGCCCTGTCCTTATTTTTTCAATTAGGGGAATATTTCTTCTATACTGGAAATATTTCTTCTATTTATTCACAATCAAACGAACTGCGCGCGACTGTGAAAGTGCTGTCAAAAAGTCATAAAACTTAGAATTTTTTTACTGTCGAGATGCGCGCGACATAGTAAAGTTGTGTATAGGATGTCGTAAAATATATCACAAAATGTAGTAAAATATCGTCAAACTCAGAAGGTTTTTACGGTCGAGATGCGCGCGAGGCAGTAAAGTTGTGTATAAGATATCGTAAAATCTATCGCAAAATATAGTAATTTTGAGTCACACTAAAATCTCAGCGGTAAAATTACCGTTCGACACTTCACGTCTTACCGTCAAATTTGGACAGTGGTGGGTTTACACGTTCGTGTGGCTTGGCTGGCTCGGTCTGACGCGTTTCAGCCGGAGCGCAGATTAAGCAATTCTGCGCTCTCGCGCATATTAGCGCTGCCGTATATATATATATAAATCAGTATAAAAAATAAAGTTTAGATCGTGAGTCAGTCTGCTAGTCATTGTATTAAGTTTATATGTTGTTTGTACAACAGATCAATCCAAGATAATGTTTAGGTATAGTCATGATGCTCTAATAAAGGATCACCAGATTAATCATCGGATATAGTTATAAAAATTTATTGGTTGTAATCTGTTTAGGTATAATTATGAAGATTATCGGTTGTGATCTGTTTAGGTACATCATGAAGATTTGTCGATTTTGATCTGTTTAGTAAGCAATGAAGATCTATCAGCTGTGATCTTTTAGTTACAGTAGTGATGATCTATT
The DNA here is from genome assembly GCA_019208055.1 of Stipa capillata. Classification (NCBI taxonomy): domain Eukaryota; kingdom Viridiplantae; phylum Streptophyta; class Magnoliopsida; order Poales; family Poaceae; genus Stipa; species Stipa capillata. The sequence goes on along the minus strand of JAGXJF010005443.1, from coordinate 43,623 downwards.
GGCTATTATCTGTTTAGGAATAATTATGAAGATCTATCGGTTGTGATCTCTTTAGGTACAGTGATGATGATCTGTCGGTTGTAATCTGTTTAGATACAATAATGATGATCAGTAAGTTGGGATCTGTTTATATATAATTATGAAGATTTATTAGTTGTAATCTATTTAAGTATAGTTGTGAACACATATCGATTATGTTCTATTAATAATAAAATGATCCACCAGATAAATGTTTAGATATTTTGTGTTGTTCGAAGCTTCTAGGATTTTAGACGATGGACAGTGCGTTTTCGGGGCATACATTTTGTTTTGAGAAGTTAAGCAAGTGTTCGGCCGCACGCATTCTCGTTACAGAATAAGCACGTCTTGCATTTAGCAGGTCCCGTCAGAGAACAACAGCAACTCTGTCTCGTAATGACCAAATAAAACATGTGCAAATGATGAAATTGCAGTAGTGTTCCTCCCAACAAAAAAGGGAAAGAAATTGCAGACTTTCTTCAAAAAGATATGCAGAAGGGTTCCTCCAAAAAGTATGATAATTGCATTAGCGGACAACGGATGGGACTCTCAAGGAGAAAAATAATGGTTGAAAACAGCAAAACAAATCTTGCTAATCATGCCTCGACTTTCGACTTGCCTGAAGGAGTTGTGGACGAGTCGCCAACCGAATTGCGTTTTCTATTGCCTCGTATGACCGGACACCGAAGCAGAGAAGCCTGTGCAACTAACCAACGCTACATGAAGAACACCAAGCTGTCAGACTATTCGACCGTGTACCAGCTGGGATCAAACACCGTGTTAAAATATTGGCGTGTTTCTTTGATTCCATCAAGCGCGTTCTTTCGGAATCAAGTATAAAAATAGCTGCAGTATGTAAACATCAGGATACACGTATACGTGTGATCTTTATTAACTGGGAATCATGTTATTTTCAGCACGTTTTGTGGTGCATTTGTTTGCGTATTCTGTAGAACTACTCACTGAACTTTCTCGGCGTACGACTTTCTTTCTCCAACTGGACTTTTGGAGAGAAAATGACGGTGAGCGTTGACAAAAAGATCATTCTATATCAACCCAAAATTCAGCATTATCTGGCAAGTAATTAAATACATAGAGAGCATGAGAGATCCCCTAGAAATTAAAACTTTTATTTGATACCTCTATCGAGGGGTTGTAAGACAATTTGACCTAAAGAAATTAAAAGGGGCAGCACAAGGTGTTGTTTTTTAATAAGAAAAAAACCATACAACACCTCTTCTTCACATACAAGTTTTCTGGCACGGTGTGGCGAGCAATCCATGTGGCATTCAAGCGAACTGGGTTTCAGGCATGGGGCGGTCTCGCCAGGCACTTGTACTAGTGGGTCTTTGTGTAGTGTTATGGTCGTTGTGGCTAAATTAAAATAATTTGGTTCTTAATAATATCAAAGTTTTTATTTTTTTTGCAGATAATCTATATGGCTACCAACTTATTCAGTACGTGGTCCTTGATGCAGCGATAGGAGGAGGCACGGGATGCTCTAGCTACTGGGTATAACTATTTAGAGATAGTAGTGTGTAACTTATTTATCTAATATAGGTGGCGGTCTAATAATACTTTGTGATGCATGAGAGACCTTGTGTCATTCTTGTTTATTGCTAATTTTTTATCTAAAATTTAAACCTTATATGACACATATTTACAATAATTTAATGATTGTGTGCATCAATCCATTAAAGGACAGATATAACACGGTTACAGGAATCCGTCGTTTTCACCATTATCAACGCTGCAGCTGCAAACTGCAAACTGCAGACGCAGTTCGTGCTACCTTCTGCATCCACTCCACTTGTCGGCTTTCGACAGATAGACTTGTGTGCAGAAACGCAAAGTCAACAGCAGTCACTACAGGTCCCCAGTTGCTTCTGGTGTACACACATACAGATCATTTTTGTGAATCTTGTTTTGCTTTCTTTTGCAGTAAAATTAGCACAAGGTCCCTTTGGTTGAATGTTTGCGTATAATTTGTTCGTCATATGGTCTGAAACCTGAAACTGACTCCTGTGCATTTGTCTCTGTTTCCTGGATTAAGCATCAAAGCAAAGCATAGGGAGACAGTGTACCTAGCTAAAGGTGAATTTGCAGGACAATTCCCATCTAGCTGGTTTGACCAGCACAATGATGCCCAGTGAAGTAGACTAAGATGATTGTAAAAGAACAAACTTTGTAGTCAGTAACACCTTAATTAAGTCACTGCACTACTTGTTTGGAACAGTAACGAGCAGAGGTAAATCTGTGCCAGATCTTGTAAGGCGAAGCTTGAAAGAATGTTTTCCAGATATTAGTGTGCATGTGCTGAACCTTTTAGTTCAAGGCTCGCGAATATGAAATTGCAGAATAAGCACAAAATCTGGAAAGAAAAAAAGAGTGAGGAAGACAAATTGATGAAATTTCTGTTCTTCTCATTGGAAACAGCTTTCCTACTGAACTCTCCTCTTTTTCTATGTACATTGCTACGGATCTCAAATTTGTTGCTACAGAAAGAAGAAACGAAGCCTACTAGCTGTCTGAACTCGGAGCCGAAGCGCGCCTGATCCTCACCGGGAGCCCGCCGCTGATGGACGCGGTGAGCCCCGGCACGAACTTGGGCGCGCAGCCGCCGCGCCCATTCTCTCCGACCACCTCCACGTCGAACGCTCTCACCACCGCCACGCTGACCGCCTTCATCTCGGTGACGGCGAGCTCCTTGCCGAGGCACACGCGGAGGCCGCCCTGGAACACCGGGTACTTGTACAGGCTCGCCGGCGCGAACGAGCCGCCAGGTCCGGTGAGCCACCGGTCCGGATGGAATGTCTCGTTGTCGGTGCCCCAGATGCTGGGCATGCGGCCCATGGCGTAGGGGTGGTACATCACGCGGGACTCGCCCTCCACGTAGGTCCCGTCCGGGAGCACGTCGGCGGCGGCGCAGAACTTGGAGTCGAACTGCACCGGCGGGAACAGCCGCATGTTCTCGTAGAGCACCGCGTGGGTGTACTGCAGACCTTTGAGGTGCTCGTAGGTGACCGGCCTCTCGCCGTCGCCAGCTTCCGCTTCCGCGCGCATGGCGGCCACGACCTCGGGATTCTTGGACAGGTGCATGAAGAGCGTGGTGAGCGCGGAGGACACCGTGTCGCGGCCGGCGAGGAGGAAGCTGACCACGATGTCGCGGAGGTACTTGTCGTCCATGGCGTGCATGTCCCCGTCGGAGGCCATGAACCGGGACAGGAGGTCGTGGCTGTTGTCGAAGCCCAGCTTCCGGCGCTGCAGGATCATTGCCGCCGCGAGGTCATCGACGAGCTTGATGGCGCTCTTGAGCTCCCTCTCGGACCCAACGTTCAGCAGCCTCTTCACCTTCCACACCAACGGCGACGCAGCCGCGCCACGCATGGCGGAGAGCCGCGACGCGGTGTCGAACGCGTTGGCGAGGTCCGACATGGGCATGTCGAACTCGAGGCAGCCGGGGTCGAGCCCGAAGGAGATCTTGCAGATGGTGTCGAAGGCGAACCGCCGGAACACGTCTTGGAGGTCGACCACCTTGCCCCTGTCGGCGGCGTCGGCGAGGACCGGCACAAGGCGGGCCTCCACCTCCTGGGCGACGATCTTGTAGGCGTAGGAGCGCACGCTGACGCTGCCGAGCTCGAGGCTGGCCATCTTCCGCTGGTGGCGCCAGGCGTTGCCGTCGACGTTGAAGATGCCGCCGCCGAGGAGGTCGCCGAGGAGCGCGGCGAAGGGCTTCCCCTTGGGGAAGTTGTCGAACCGCGTCTTGAGCATGTACTCGACGTTGGCCGGGTTGGCGGTGACGGTGCAGCCGAGGACGTGGACGTGGACGGTGCCAGTCGGCGACTCCCGGAGCAGGTGCGCGTACCAGTCGCCGAGGTTGGTGAAGTCCCTCGCCCACGACCCCGTCAGGTACGCCCGGCACACATGGCAGCTGCACCACGGCCACCGGCGCACCAGCAGGAGCACCATGCCGAGCGCCACCAAGCACGACGACAGCCCAAAGAACACCAGCCCCGCGCACCGTGCGCCCCATGACAGCTCCATGGCAGCATCCATGGCTTGGCTAGCTAGCTAGCTCTTCTCGATCGAATCTGTTGCTCGACGGAACGGAAGGAGAAATGTTGGAGAGCAGGTTCGATCGAGCGAGCGAGAGGAGAGGAGGAGACGAGAAAAATGTGAGCTTGGTGTGTGGGGAGAGTCAAGGAGACCGTGTCTATATATAATGTGGGTGGACGGGGAAGAAGGCACATGGCAAACGTGCGCGAATGCTTAAACAAACGTTCCCTCGCTAGCTAGCTGCCTGTTACTTTTGCGTGTACACAGCTCATGCCTGGTCATTTATTTAGCATGCTGTGGATGACAGTTGGGGGCCACATGTGGTCTGTATGACAATTGGGCACAATAATCTCCTGTTTTCCTCCTCGTGTTCGTATCTTTTCTAGGAGGCCGTACAACGTTTTGGTCGTGCTTGTTTTCTCTCTTCTAAATCTGAAAAGATTTGTTATTTACTTTTGGAAGATATTTAGATTGCTCCCAAAATTCTGATGATCTCTTGAATAGCAAGCTCTTCTACGCTATTCCCGGCTGACTTATCTAACACATATTAAAAACCTCTATCCACATGATAAAATCCACCGTCTAAATCACTCTAGGGTTGCTTGCTCAAGTTTTGGATGTTTATGGGTAGGATCGACGGTTTTAAAGTGCAACTGATTAAGTGGTCCAAACATCAAAGTTCATGGCCCAGTCTGGGCTCTTCCATTTACCTTGTGGTTCTGTCGTGTAGCAAAACAATTTTGGCTAGAAATTTTGCGGTCGCCCCGTAGAACAAGGTTACCAGTATATTGTGAAATGGGTGGCTTAGTAAACAAGACTATGAATATATATGATTATAGGTGCTACCCTTTAAGTAATTTTTAATCTTTTTCTAGATAATGGAAGAAAATTTGTGGTCTCTACATACGCATGCAACGTTGATTATTACAAGGTTTGTGACAAACACAGTTTAACTGAGACAAATCGATTTCAAAAAGATTAAGATATATAAAAATGTAAATCAACCTCAAGATGTATGTAGACCAACACCCCACAGTCTCGTACGTGATTTCCGTCTATGGATAGATAAGAGCTCGATCATGACGGCCTCTATCTTTTTTGCTCCTGTCCACGATGAGTTTTCTGAAATCGTTTTTGATAAAATGACCAAGATTTGTAGCAAATTGCCACATAAGAAGATCACCTCTTTAAAATGATAGAAGACTTTTTTTGTTGAAAACAACATCATTACAGCTCAACTAAATAGCTCTACATATGACCATAGCCCCCACAAATGATGATCAAGAACGCAATAATTTTGAAAATGAGTAATGTAACGGACTCCGAAATCAGATATGATTAGGGGAACGGATCGTCGCCAAGGACCGAAGGACCAGTCGACCTGGTGGCACGGTACCTGCGCCGTACTCACCGAGGCGGAGTGATCCGACACCTGCCCAACGCAAGCCGGCCGGAAGCGACAAAACTTCCCAAAGCCACATAAGATTTCAAAATCCTGTGAAGAGTTAAAGTCGTTCTCGACCCCACTGGACAAAACAAACACGGAGGAGCCCGGCAATCCTACCCACACCCTAACCTAGCTCGGAAGCTAGTGGATCGCTCGGAAGCCCGATAGGATCAGCCCACACCCTGCCTGGCCGGCACAGCATCTCAGCCAGCGGGTCACTCAACCGATATCTGCTTTAACAAGTGAAAGGGGAGAACCGCTGTAATTCTTCACGACATACCCAAGTGCTTCATCACATACACGCATTGCACATGGGCAGCCCTGGAAACAACTCATATATCATCACAAAACTCTACATAAGAGGGGTTTAAAGGTAATACATGTCATCCATACCAAGGAGACATCCTAATTTCAATATTACATGACCTAAGGGTCATTTCCAGCACAACATAGGCTCAAAAACAGCAGCGGAACAGTGGGATAAACATGGAGATGATTGACTAAAATCATCTCCCAAAAGCTATACAACCTAACCATGACCAAGGCGGATAAACTTGCAGGATTAAACATCATAAGCATCGTTTTCAGCATTGTAAAAGTCCTCAAGGCTAGGGTCACCTGCAGGATTTGAATTCCCGAGTGAGTACTTTCGTACTCGCAAGATGCAATTGCTTATTCCAAGTTAAACTTAAGCATACTAGACAATTGAACGACGGTAGAAGGAATACAATTCAATTTCAGCAGAATTAAACTAAAGACTACCATCTTTAGCATCCAGTTCATGCATAGCAAAAGAAATAACCACACACTCAAGCTTCAACTTGAATTTCCATCAGATTAACCAGCAATTCCAGATCTGAAGCTACACCAATAGCATCATATCAAAGCATCTAATTGCTACCAACAAATAGCAATCTAGAAATATTAACACTAGAGATGAGCTACAACTCAATACTCTATCCCATGTTAATATAATTGGCTACAACCAATATGTGACTACAATCACAATCAATTCCTTTTATTCCCTCTACGACCTCCTAGCCATTAGAGGGATTCCGGGACGGCTATCCCGGATCGAGTTTAGTCGAGGGAGGTGACTACTATCACCTTTACCTCGAACGAAGGTACCCCGATACAGTCGAGGGTAAAGGTTGGCCGACCATTACCCTTCCTAACTCATATCGAATCATACCTTCGCCGGCTCAAGGATTGGCCACTATGGTAAGATCATGCGAGCGGCTACTCGTCAAGTCTTCCACGGGCCCGATCCCGTCTCTCACAACTCCCCAGAGGGTTCAAGTTTTCGTTAAGGTGTTTTAAGGGACACATCCATGCCAAACACCCACATGAGCAACCTACTCATGCTAGTAAGCACACATCACAGCCATCAATTGGAAGTATTCGAACCACACGCCATAAATTGAACAAGCACACATAAGAGTAACTGGAATGAATTCAACAAGCGTGCAAGCTTGCCTGATTGTTCGGGATAATTCTCCTGCTGGTGATCACCCTCGGTAAATCCCTCGTTGTTCGACTCTAACGAATAAATATCCAAATGTCGAACAAGCAAAAAGAACAAATAAGAAACGCTGAAGTTTTGGAAATGATGGGATGTATGCAATGCATTCTACATGGTACGAAGTAAGAATGCGAAACTAACATTCTAAATTGTAATGTAGTCGTACTTAGGGTTATTTAGGTATGGATTTGAGGATCAAAAGCCTCTCATTCCAAAAGTAAGAATGGTATACACACTTATGTTATAATTCAGGAATGGTTAATTACCTTCATGAGAATTAGACATGCCCGAATTACTCAAATTGATCCTTGAGTGATCTACATATACAGCGTCAATTCTTTAATTCAGGTTTAAGGTCTTCTTTTTTGTATTTTTCTCAGTAACGAAAGGAATTTAACTATTCTTGCAATTAGCTATTTGCTAATCAATTCTTAGAGTAGGTATACATCGGTCAACAGCTAATTGAGGTCGACACTTGAATAAACCTAATACACAAGCTAAGTATAATAGTACAAAAACTAATGAACTGTACCGATTTCTTGAGTATGTTGGAAGGTCATCAGTCTATACTAACTACTTGAAGCTACCAGCGATACAAAAGGTTAGATTTGGTTGCCTCACACGATCAGTTATTTCATCTGTGCATTAAAATGGTCCGACCTTTTGACTGATCTCAACTAGACTAGCAGCACAAAACGGCATTAGCTACTTGGACAAACCTAACAGCTAGGCTGAAAATAGCAGTACCCTAATTAGCGAACTGGATGATCTCTTAACTATGTCAGAAGGTTAGCGGGGCATTGGTACTTCCTTTTAAACGGTTAGGGATGTTTTAACCGTATTTATGCATTGCTTTAGCTGAGTTGTTCAATCATTAGCTGCCGTACCCGACATTGGTGGTTACCAAATAATTGAGAGGTAGTTTGATTAGCTCGTTGGGCTGTTGTGAGCAACGGTTAACCGAGCAGCTATTAGAGTGATCTAACATTGATTCGCATCCTTAACCGCAGCCGAGCACAGCTATTCGGTCAAACCGTTCCAAAGCAATAGCGTATACATATCTATACATATATCGCTCGGTCTCTTGTCGCTGCTCTGCATGCATTCATCGCTGAGCTGGAGAGGAAAGAAAATGGGGAAGGAGAAGGGTAGGGACCGGGAGGTATCTCACCCCTGTGACACGGAGCTGGATCTAACAGCTTGGCTTGGGGAAGGAATCACGCGGTCTGCTGCCGAGGAAGCTCGCCGGAAGCTTGAGCTCGTGCTGGGAGAAGGCGGTCGTCGGAGCGCCGGTGTTGGGGAAGAACCCGCCGCGTCAGTGTAGTTCCCGGCGAGCACCTACGATGGCCACGGCAAAAGATGAGAGGGAGAACGACGCACGGATTCTCTGAGATGGGGCCAAGAACCTCGCCGTCGGGCTCCTTGGCGGGATGGATGGCGGCTTCACTGGAGTGGGCGAGAGAGCGCCCCGGAGCTGCTCCCGCTCGGCGACCGTCGGTTGAGGAGCTCGGCACCGGAGCTAATGGCGGCGGCGGTTGCTGCTCTCGGCGATGGTAGCAGTGAGAGAGGAGGGAGAAAAGGGGCGGTCCGGCGCGCACGAGGTGGGTTTATATGGGGCGTGGACGGGGAGGCCGAGGGAGCGGAGGGAGGCATCGGTGAGCTCGCCGGCCGTCGCGTGCTACGAGCGTCCGACCACGTGTCGGTGGTGGTCTGGCAGCTGGGGCCGCGGGTTGTGGAGAGAGAGAGCGGAGGCGCCGTCGGGGTGCAGTAGACGCGCACCCCGGGCCACGCGGCGACGGAGGACTGCGGGTGGGACCCACCTGGCAGCCGAGATGGCGCGGCAGCGCCGTGGGGAAGAAGAGGGCAGGCGCGGCGCTGCGTGCTGTGCGGGAGAGAAAAGGAGAAGTGGGCCGTCGGCCCAGAACAAGGAAAGGGGATTTTCTTTTCCCTTTTATCTCTGGCTTTTAGCTATTATGTTAATTCCATAAGCTATTACATGTTAGAATACAATCTATCCGAGCTATAGGTTAAATTTTTGAGTAACAGGTTAAACAAAAATTGGTTCGAATGAAACTCCAATTAAATGGTAACTTTCAGCAAGGTTTCACATCCCTAAATAGCTATACCAGTAATGATCTCATGAGATAATGTGTTTGAGCCCATTAGTTTTGTTTGAGTTAATTATCTTAATAATCATGCTTTAGGGCCCCTTTCATGGGATGCAAACCTACATGTATGCATGAGATGCAAGGTTGTCTTTGGTCAAGTGCTCAAAATTGATCTCAAACTGAAAGGCATACTTACAAGGATGGTCTTTACAAGTAATGATGTATTTTTTAATTATGTTCACTAGAGATCGTTGAGGTTCTCGATAAAGTGACCCTAAGCTAAGAAACTAGAGATTGTTGTTTGCCGTTAACGGTGATTGAGAACGAAGCTATTGCTTAGATGGTTAGTCGAGGTGACCGGTTGTACCCATATCCATCAGATATCAAACCCTATGTTGGCTTCCTGTGTGTGTTAGTCGTAGGTGACGTACTCGCTACGTGAGTACGTGTGTGTGCGTGTCTATGTGTGTACATCTATGAGTCATACTGCGTGTGTGTTTCTAATAAGATGGTGAAGGACCAATTTATGAGATAGCTGTCATGATAAATTTAGCTATTGGTAATACTCCATCCGTTGATTGCGTGTCATTCTAGCATCCAAACTTTGTTACTAAATGCATGTCATTCTATCATTTTGAGATAACTTTGCACCAACTTCTTTTGCATACTCCTCCCTTGGGCTATTTTTAATGACATTTATTACTCCCTCCCGTTCACAAAAACATAAAGTTTAAACATAGTTTCAGCCAAAGTATTAACACAAACCAGTGATATAATTTTAAATATATAGATTGGGTAGTTGAAAATCATACCTATTGATTTGTCTAGAAATGTGTCACAATGTAAGTCATTTTAGAATCTATAGAACTCAAACATTTTTAAGCTTGACCATTAATATAGAAGAACTTACCAACATCTACAACAGTAAATTGGTATTATTAGATTCATCATGAGATATATTTCATAATGTATACTTAGTTTTATTTGAAGAAACAAATTGTTATAGAAATTCATGGTCAAAATTTCATTTTGGAGACTGTGTCAATATCTAAAAGGAAAAAGTGTATTTTTCACCCCTCGACTATTGCCTGAGTGCACATTACACCCCTTAACTTCAAAACCAGAAATGTTGAAAGGGATCTCAGGAGTCGACTAGAGGGGGGGTGAATAGGTCGGCTCTAGATATTATAATGCCTAATGGGTTTTTCTTCTGGAGATAGGTCAACCCTAGAGAAAATATATGCAACTGATGCAGGTAACTGAGACTCAGCAAGATATATCAGATAAACACCAGACACTCAGATAGCAAACTTAGCTGATGTAGAACAAGTTATATTCAGAGCTAACTGAGTCTCAGGTGTGAGTCAGGTGAGTGCATCAGATGACGTGAACAGGAAAGGTACTAGTTTTAGCAAGAGCTAACTGAGTCTCAGGTGAGGAAACTCAGTTAGTGTGCAACAGATAAAGGTGCTCTAGTGATCTAAGCATGCATAGATAACAGAATAAATAAGAGCAGATCACAAGACAGATAGTAAAGCACACAATGATTTGTTTTACCGAAGTTCCTACTTCTTGCGAAGCAGTACGTCTCCGTTGAGGAAGCTGTTCTCACAGCCGGCACCAAATCGTGCTCTTTCCTCGAGTACCTTTCTTGTGTGGAATCCTTTTGATCTTGCTGCTGCAAGACAGGCAGACCCGAATCGCCTTCACAGACTCTTGGTGGCAGCCACACAAGACTTGGCTTGCTCACCAACTCCAAGAGCACTCCCACTCTTGGAGGAACCAGTACCTCGAATGCTACACCTGAAGGACTAAGAAACTCTCTCTCTCGATGGATGCACGCAGGCAACACTCACTTGGAGACCTAGAGCTCTTTCTTTCTCAACGGGTTGCTTTCGGGTTAGAGGCAAAGGTTAGGTAAAGGTTCGAGGTTGAAAACCTCCCCAGGTTCCCTATTTATAGGGTCCCTGGTAGCTAGCCGTTACCCTCATGCCACGTCAGATAAAGAGCCACCAGACCTAACCTGTCTGAGACTCAGCTAACATGCACCTCTGGTAACCTACTAGCCGCGGCTGAGCTACCCACCTGAGTCTCAGATGCCAAACTCAGGTGGACTCGGTTGCCTCAGGCAGCACCTGAGCACAACTCTGGCCGGCTCACTACAAGCCTACAACTGACCAGAGAGCAATGGCCTCGCCACAGTCCCTGACCAGCTCGCTTAGACCCTTGGCACTGGTTCCAAGCTTCTTCACCGAAGATGACTGCCCTTGTAGACGCACAGCGAACCCTTGGTCCTGATCCACCGGCTTCCTAGCTCCTCCAGGACTTATCAAGCTTGCATTCACGGCCCTTGAACTCCATCAAGCAACCATCACCTCGCTTGCCCTCGAGCACAGCCTCGGCTTCTTCGCAACTGTGCCTCAGGAGCCTAGCTCAGCTGGTCCTTCTGACCTTCCCAGTTCCTTGCTCTTTTTAGGGCTCATCATCAACAGTTGTCTCACTTCAGCTTTCACCTGTCCATCTAATTCCTGTTCACACTCATTGCAAGTATTAGACACAGGTGAGGATTGCCAATAACCATCAAAACCAAACTCTGGGGCAAGATAGCCATCCTCCCAAGCTCCATGGGAGTGGATGCACTTTCAATCTCCCCCTTTTTGGTGGTTAGTGGCAATCCCTTTAAAACATTCACTTAGATAAAAAAGAGTATTGCATTTAACCTTGTTTGACATCAACTCCCCCTTAAGATGTGCACAAGTGAGATTTTGCATTTGAATACAAGTGTACAGTTCAGATTTAAACATTGGAGAGTTGATGCAACAGATAAAGGTGTTCTCACAACATAACTGAGAGTATAAGCACAGCGGAATAGCAGGTATGTTGGAGGAGTACTCAGCAAATAAGATAACAGAAAGGATTGCATGCTTGAGTACAAATATCAAATATCAGAGCGTCAATACAATACAAAAACGAGGTGTTCAAGACTGATAAAATCATTTTGCAGTACATAGAATGTCTTGACACACATGCAGTCTAGTCTACCCCTTTTTACATACTGCTCCCCCTGAATATAATACTCTCCCCTTTAAGCTATTCTCTCCCTACTCTCTCCCCCTTTGCCACTAAGCACTAAAAAGAGATAGGAAGAAGAAAGAAAAGATCCTCAGGGAGCTGGCTTTGGTTGCAGGAGGGATAGGATCTGATCAAATTTGCTGTTGACCGAGGCCTTGAGATCTGCCATCTCACTCTTGAGTTCTGATTTCAGCTGAGCCATTTCTTGTTGCAGTTCATCTTGTCTCCTCTTGATACAAGAGATCTGTACTGGCACAACCCGTTTAATGAAAGCATCCATAGCTGCGGGATTGTCTAGACGTTGAACCAAAGGGAGACTGTCTGATGAAAGATTCACAGAGACCGATGCTTGTCGCTCAGCCGGAGGAGATGATTCTCTAGCTGAGTCTCGGGTGGGAGACACCTGAGGCTCAGGTAGGACTGCTGGGAGATCAGCTGCTGGCTGAGGTGGTCTGACTGAGACTCTGGTAGCTTGCTCTGGAGGCTCTGAAAAGTCTGGCTGAGATGAGTTGAGGATGTTGTAGAAAGGAACTTCATCTTCATGGTCATCCTTCTGAGGTCTGAATTTGCTGAGATATGTCTTCTTGTCAAAGGAGAAGACTGAAGATGCTAATGATGTTCTTTGGAGAATCATATGCATTAGATATGAGCCATATCTCATCTTGTCAGTTCTGTTCTTCTGGCACTCATTTATTTCTGAGAATATGTATCTGGCCACATCAAACTTCTCTTTCTTTGCGATGAGCTCAAGAATTCTCCATACTGGATTGTATATGGCATCAGTTCCTCCACCTTTGGCACAGATGGATATGTTCAAGATCTTCACTATGTGCTTGGGTGTCTTCATCAATCCTTTGAAATTGGAGATATGCTTAGGGACTGCACCCTTAACAGGAGGAGGCACAAAGCCTGTAGGGAAGAACTTCTTCCTTTTCTCATTTGGAACCCAATCTGGCAGGAGACTCTTATCTTCTTCTGAGCCTTTGGATATGCTGATCTTCTGTAGCTTTGTCCCTGATGGTAAGTCCAACAGCTCTGCAAACTCGGGAGCTGTGATGCACAGCAGTTGACCTCTTGTCATCCAGAGCATATAATCTTGATTGTTCTGCTCTACAAAGACTGTTGCATAGAATTCCTTGATAGCTTCAGAATCATAGTCTTGGTTTAAGCTGCATATCTCATCAAGTTGAACAGCAGTTAAAATCTGCTTCAAATTTCCTAAGCCGTTCTTGGCAAGATTTTCCCAACAATTGGCATGCTGTCAACAAAACCTTTCTTCTGCAGCAAGAGATGATAGCTTGATTGCTGCTGATCATTCCAAAACCTTGGATCATTGTAATGTCTTCTTTTCAGATTTCCTTCACTGTCAAAATATGGATTTGTGGTTCTCATGGCAGTGTAGTTTGATGTGCTTCTTGAATCCAGGTTCATGGAGGCTAGACTGGCATCTGCCTTTGGTAGCTTCTTGAAAGCAGTTGCAGATATGAATTTCATCATTGATGTGTCAGATCATGCAACTTTTGAGAATATAGCTGAATATTTGTCTTCCAATGACTCAACTGACTCTTCTAACTGAGTCTCAGCTGGGATATCTTCTGAGTCAGATGCAGAGGGGGATGAGTCTGATTCTTCTGCTGACTCTTTCCTTCCACTACTCTCTTCTTCTTCTTGATATTCTTCATCTGATTTAGATAGCTTTTGCTTCTTCTTGCGAGGAGATGGAGGATGAGGATCACTTGGACTTGAATAGGAGTCATCTGAGTCTTCTGACTGAGCCTCAGTTGACTGTGCCTGAGACCTAGTTGGCATCCTATGAACTGACTCAGGTGCTGGAGAAGATACTGCTTTTTCTTGCTCTTCAAGTCTTGTTTCTTCTTGAGCTGGTTCTAAGTCTGATAGAGACTGAAATACAGAACCCATGCTCACTGATACTCCAACTGATGGATCTGCTTGTGGCTCAGTTGGATTTTCATGTGCTTTAGTTGACTTCTCTTCAAAAGATGATCTTAGCTTATCCATAGATTCCTCCATAGTCTGCTCAAGTTCTTTTTCTCTTGAGTCAAGCTCAGCCAAAATGTCTTCAATTGATTCTATGGCAGCTTTCTGTTGAGTTTCCACCTCAATGGGGACAAATTCTAGTCCAGCTGATGCAGCCGCCTGAGACTCGGCTGGCTTACTCAGTTGAGGCACTGAACCACTGGATTGTTGAAGGGGCACTGCATCAAGTGCTTGAGAACTGGATGCAAAAAATATCCTTGAGTTTGTTTCAGCAATCTCATTTTGTAGATGCTTCTTACGAGCTTCATCAGCACAAGAGTTTAACTCCAACATGTGATTCTCTATTCTCCTTTGTAGAATGATATCTGAGAACCTTGTCCAGAATGGCTTATAATCTTCTGAGAGTTGAGGGAATAGACGATCAATTTGTTTGATCAGGTCTGCTTTCTCTTGTCCAGAGGCTTTTCCTTCTTGCTTCAGCAGCTTTTTGAGCTCTTCATGGATTGCCTTGTTCTTCAGCTGAGTTTCTCTTAGGAGCTTCACATTCTTTGGAACATCTGGTGATTCAAAGATTTGCTTTGCAAGGGCATCTATTCTTTCCTTCATTTGAGGCCTTTCCTCATCTGTGGCATTTGGCAACTTATTAGTTAGGTCTTGCCATTTTTCTATAAGTTTGCTGTGTTCCTTTCTTTTAAGAGCTTCTACTCTCCATTCAGCTTCTTCCTCTTCTTGCAGTTGTTTCTTTGTTTTCTTCTTGACTACCACAGCCTCTGATCTTGGCTTCTTTGGGACTTTGCTCAGAGATAAATCTGTTGGCTTGCCTGCAGCCCTTGTCCTTTTGAGTGTATCAACTACTGGAGCCTTCTTGACTTTGATAGCTGCCTCTTTCTCAGCAGCCTTCTTGGCTCTTTCTTCAGCTCTTTTCTTCTTTGCTTCTTCAGCTTGGGCTTTCTTTTCAGCTGCTTTTGCTTTCCTCTCTTGCTTCAATTGTTCTTCCTTGCTAGCCTTCTGAGCTTCTAAATCTTTCATTCTTTTAGCTGACTGAGCTGTAGCTATGTCCATCTGTCGTCTCTCTTCTTGTAGCTCTTTAAGCCTAGCTTCTCTTTTGGCTAGCTCAGAGGGGGACATTGGAGCTTTCACTGATCTTTGAGCAGCTTCTTCTGCATCCAATTTCTTTCCAAGACTTTTAGCCTGCTCTGCCTCCCACTCTAACTGCTGCTTCTGTCTTAGGAGCTGGGTTCTCAGACCAATGGGCAGATCATCAGTTATATCCTCAGGCACATTCTTTGATCCAGACATCTGCATAGGAGAGGTAGAATAAAGAATAGATGAGAGATAATCCTATTGCAGAGAAAACTGGAATGATTGGCCATTTTTGGATGGTTTTAAGAGAGTTTCACAAGTCATCTCATGCTACCTGACTTAGCTACCTGATACTCAGGTGAGATAAATTGTGTAACTCAGGTGGAGTAGCAGAGCAATCTAGGTTTATCGAATCTTGCTGAAATTTGAGAATTCTGGACAATGAGTTGCAAGAAATCGTTCTAGAGGTTAAAGGTACATCATCTCTGTCTAATTCCACAACTAAAAGATACTCAAGAGCATGGGATTCGCATTAAGGCGGAAACCACCCTAGTTCTGTGAAGAACAGCTCGAGGAGACTTACATTTGGAATTTAGATTAGAGATGAAGGCGCCAAAACAATCAGGAGAGCTTTGGGAAGCTTCGGAGAGAGCGAAGATCGTTGGAGAAGCGCACGATCGTTGAGAATCAGATGGCGGCGACGGGTGCAAGGGCACTGGGACTCTGAAGAGGGTTTAGCGCGAACCGTTACAGAGGTGGGTTTTTATATCCCGAGTGGCCCCGTGGCACCTGAGGGTCAGCTAGAATGCTATCTGAGACTCAGGTAGGAAAGAAAAATTGAGCTGAGCTTCAGACTTAGGGATTTTCTCCGGAATTTTGAATGTGTTCAGCTGAGACTCATGTGGAAGACTCAGCTGACAAGGTTTTCAATAGGATTACCAGAGAGAACTTAAGGATAAGAGATGAAAGCAATAGAGAGAATTTCTTTTCAAACACAGCTTGCCAAACAATCAATCAATACAAAGCTAAAACTGTGTTGAATTGAAATAGATGGTAAGATCCAACTTATCTAACCCAATGGTGAATCCATGAGTTCAATAAGATGCAAAATCAGCATGGTATCTATAAGACCTTAACCCACCTGAGGTACAATCGAGACTCAGGTGGCTGACTCATGTAGAATGCAGAGAATGAAAAACCAGAAATGCAATCATGTGTACACGTGTATCATCATTTCCTCACTGCACATTCGAGATATCCATGATATTTAGCTCATGCCTGAGGGTACAGAACCTATTTTCATCTAAAGGCTTGGTGAAAATATCAGCTAGCTGAGCTTCGGTTCTAACATGGCACAGTTGGATATTTTCTTTTCTACATGGTCTCTTAGAAAGTGGTGTCTCACTTCTATGTGTTTGGATCTTTGGTGTTGGACAGGGTTGTTGGCTAACTTGATTGCACTTTCATTGTCACAAAAGAGGGGTACTTGAGACATGGATACGTTGAAATCCTTCAAGGTCTGCCTCATCCATAACAATTGAGCACAACACCCACCAGCTGCTATGTATTCGGCTTCTGCTGTGGATAGGGCTACTGAATTTTGTTTCTTGGAACTCCAGGACACAAGGGAACGCCCTAAAAACTGGCAGGTACCTGAGGTGCTTTTTCTGTCAACTTTACACCCGGCATAATCACTATCTGAATAGCCTACAAGCTCAAATGGTGCACCCTTAGGATACCATAGACCAAACCCAGAGGTATGAATCAAATATCTCAGTATTCTACGAACAGCAGTGCGATGAATGTCCTTAGGATCAGCTTGAAAACGTGCACACATGCAAACACTCAACATTATATCAGGTCTAGATGCACACAAATACAACAAAGAACCTATCATAGACCTATACTCCTTCTGATCAGTGGACTTACCTTGTTGGTTCAGATCAAGATGAGCATTTGTTTGCATGGGAGCAGATATTGACTTAGCTTTGTCCATGTCAAACTTCTTGAGGATGTCCTTGGCAAACTTCTCTTGAGAGATGAAAGTTCCCTGCTTGAGTTGTCTGATTTGCAGCCCTAGGAAGAACTTCAGCTCTCCTACCATGGACATCTCAAACCTTTTTATCATCATCTTGCTGAACTCATCACTTAGCACACGGTTAGTACTTCCAAATATTATGTCATCGACATATATTTGGCATACGAATAAGTCCTTGCCTTTAACTTTAGTAAAGAGTGTAGTATCAACAAGCCCAATTTTGAAACCATTATGTATAAGAAACTCCTTTAGGGTATCATACCAAGCACGAGGGGCTTGTTTGAGACCATATAAAGCTTTGTGGAGAACATATACATGATGGGGTCTTTTTGGATCTTCAAAACCAGGGGGTTGTTCTACATACACAAGTTCAGCAAGCTTACCTTGGAGGAAAGCACTCTTGACATCCATTTGATAAAGCTTGATGTTGTGATGATTTGCATAAGCTAAAAGTATCTTGATAGCTTCAAGTCGAGCTACAGGTGCAAAGGTCTCACCAAAATCTAAGCCTTCTATTTGAGTGTAGCCTTGAGCAACCAACCTTGCCTTGTTCCTCACCACTTGGCCTGTAGAATCTTGCTTGTTGCGAAAGACCCACTTCGTTCCAATGACATTGTGATCCTTGGGTCTTTCAACAAGTGACCAGACTTCATTTCTCTCAAATTAGTTCAGCTCTTCATGCATAGCATTGATCCAGTCTGAGTCAGACAGAGCTTCACCTACATTTTTAGGCTCAATGGTGGAAACAAAAGAGTAGTGAGCACAAAAGTTAGCAATACGAGAACGAGTAGTCACTCCCCTATTAATGGCACCAATGATTTGGTCTACAGGGTGATCCTTCTGCAGCCTGCTGATCACAGGGGGTTCTGGGTCAGCCACCTGAGTCACAGCTGGATGTGGATCAGCTGGGTGTATCTGTGACTCAATTGGCTTTTCCTGAAACTCAGCTGGGTGCATGGAGGCTTCTGAGTCCAATAGATCATTAGCTGGGTTGTACTCGAACTCAATGCCATTGACTTCATCCTGCTCATCAGCTGGGTCAGGTAGGTTTGTAACTCCAGATGAAGCTTGCTCCTCAACTTGGGGCCTGACTTCACCTGTTGACTTGTGAAGTATATCTACCTTCCCTGAAATATCATTAGCAACTTGCCCATCTTGTGAGCCATTAGATTCATCGAATGTCACATCTACAGCTTCTTCAACAACCTTGGTGTTGGTGTTAAAGACTCTGTAGGTGTGAGATTCTGAGCTATATCCAACAAATATTCCTTCATCAGATTTGGATTCAAATTTAGAGAGACGCTTGCCTTTCTTCAGAATGTAACACTTACAACCAAATACTCTGAAATAGGAGACGTTTGGCTTCTTGTTGGTCAGCAGCTCATAAGGTGTCTTCTTTAGGAGTGGGTGAAGATATAGTCTATTGATGTTGTGGCAGGCAGTATTCACAGCTTCAGCCCAAAACCTTGCTGGTGTTTTGTACTCACTCAGCAGTGTTCTTGCCATCTCTATCAGGGTCCTGTTCTTCCTCTCCACCACTCCATTCTGCTGAGGTGCATAGGGACAAGAGAACTCATGCTTAATCCCATGCTTGTCTATGAAGGCTTCAACTCTTGAGTTCTTGAATTCTGTCCCATTGTCACTTCTCACTGCCTTCAAGTTGATGTTCCATTCATTTTGAACTCTGACAATGAGATGCTTGAACCTTTTGTACACCTGTGACTTGTCCTTCAAGAAAAATACCCAAGTGAAACGTGACAAGTCATCTACAACAACAAAACCATACTTGTTACCTCCAATGCTCTCATATGTAGTTGGACCGAACAAATCAATGTGTATGAGATCGAATGGAGAAGTAGTGGTCATGATGTTCTTGGGTGGATGAGGGCTTCCAACTTGCTTTCCAGCCTGACAAGCACAGCATGGCTTGTCTTTGTTGAATTGGATCTACTTCAGGCCTAGGACATGTTCTTCTTTACTGAGTTTGTTCAGCAGCCTCATCCCCACATGACCTAGCCTCCTGTGCCACAGCCAGCCTAACTGAGCTTTGACTATAAGGCAACATGGCACAGCTGCTTCTTGATCCTGAAAATCTACAAGATATAGCTTATCTACTCGATAGCCTTTGAAAACTTGTGAGTCATCTGTTAGTTTCTGGACATAGACCTCTTTAGGATAAAATGTGACTTTCATTCCAGCATCACATAATTGAGAAACAGATAAGAGATCATATGAAATAGACTCAACAAGCATTACTTCAGTAAGAGAATGTTCCTGAGATATAGCAATTTTACCACAACCCAATATCTTGCCTCTTGAATCATCAGCATAGTTGACATACTTGCAAGGAAGGTTATCTTTTCTTATCTTAGAGAACTGCTCTTTGCCTCCAGTCATGTGCTGTGTGCAGCCACTATCCATGACCCATTTTGTTCCACTGGAGGCAGAGCCCTGCATGATTAGTTGCGAGACTTAGGAACCCAGATAGATTTGGTTCCCAAGTTAGCAGGTCTCTTACTGTAAGCATCAATAGCAGGAATAAGATTAACATTAGGGTTCTTAGCAGTTACGGCTTTAGAAAGCTTAGAGAACCTCTGAATCTTTCTCAGATTCTTATCTCCTGCAAACTCAGATGGAAGGGTTAGCAAATTTGCATTGCACCTGAGTGAGCTACCTGAGTCACAGGTGGCTCTCCCTGACTTTGGTACCCAACCGAGTGAGTCACCTGAGACACAGATGACTACTGACTTTGGTACCCAAATGCTTGGTACCTTTTTGTACCTACTCCAAGAACCAATATAAATTGCCTCAGGTTTACCCTTTTTCCCTGTCTTAAGCACATAGCTTGGATTAGAGGGAATTTTCACATAACCACCTGTCTTTCGATGGTTTCCTGCAAGAGAGTTAGTATCATATTTTCCTTTCTGAGGAACAAAGTGATTCTGCAAGTATTTCTTGTTAGTAGCAGAGGGAATATATGAAGACTTGTTCTTTATAAGTGCAGGAGTGAAACCAAGTCCCCTTGTACCATTATTCTTTAGTACTAGGGTGGACTGGAGCCTAGCAAAATTCTGCATGCCTATGTTAGCACTGCACAGGCCTATTCTCATGAGCCTTTTTAGCTCTGCATGCTCCTCCTTGAGCTCATTGTACTTTGCTGCATCAACAAGATTAGTAGCAGTTGAAGTGCTTAATTCACTGGGTGAATCTACAACAAACACTGTACTAGAAGTAATAGCATTGATGCGAGATGCACAGTTTAAACAAGTTTCTATAACAGTAGGAGGACTTGCATCAGGTGTAACAGCAGTGCAAGATGAGTGAGTTTCTTTGAGTTTATCATGCTCAGAGATTAGGAGCTCATGTGATAGCTTAAGTTTGTTTTGAGCTTCCTGTAATAAGTAAACCTCCTCATCAAGATCTGCCTTAGCATCTTGTGCATTATCAAGGGACACCTGCATGTCAGTTAGTTTGTCCCTGAGAGAGATGTTTTCTTTTCTCTCTTTCCTAAGGAGCTTCTCTGTCCTGTCAAGAATGTCCATTAGTTGAGCATAATCAGGGAAGTCATCCTCAGTCATTACCTTGCTGCCTTTAGCCCTAAGGCATAGAGTTGGAGTCTCAGCATATGTAGGATCTGCATCCTTGTCGAAGAGTGAGTCTGTCTCGGGTGCGCAGCTGAGAGACCTGACTGAGTCTTCTCCTGGCTCAGTTGGGCTGCTGAGTGATCCACCTGAGACACAGATGGCTAACCCAGCTAGCTCAGTTTCTTTCTCTGACTCCTCCTCTGACTCTGAGTCATCTGAGACCCAAGCTTGTCCCACATAAGCTCTGGCAGCAGAGGTCTTCTTCTTTCTGAAGGTGGGAGGCTTCCCTTCTTTGTACTTCTTCTTGACAATGATCTCCTTCTTCTTGTACTTGCCATCCTCTTGTCTCTTGCTCTTTTTGGGACAATCAGCAATGAAGTGTCCTGAGTCACCACACTCAAAACACTTCTTGTCACTGAGTTGCTTCTTCCCTTTGAACCTGTCAGATGAGCCTGAGAACTTCTTCCTTCGATAGAACTTTCTGAAGTTCCGAGTAAGCATGGCAAGCTCATTCTCCTCATCAGTGGACATCTCTTCATCTGGATCTTCTTCTTCATCACTTGAGTCCCTGTGAGTGGCTACTGCCTTGAGGGCTATGTCCTTGTTCTTCCCAGAAGTGATAGCATGCTTCTTGGAGTGGTTTAGCTCCATCTCATGAGTGAGCATCCTACCAAGAACATCAGTGGGCTTTAATCTGTCAAAGCCATCCTTTTCTTTCATCATCAGACGCAGAGTGTGATAAGGCTTGGGAAGCACAAAGAGGAACTTCTTGATCACATCACAATCTTCTACTCTGTTGGACCCAAGGGCCTTCAGCTGGTTAGTGATCATAGTAAGCCTTGTGAAGATGGAATTGATGTCCTCTCCAGGTTGGTAATGGAAGTTGTCAAGTTCATGCTCTAGCACATCTTTCTTGGACCTCTTCAACGTGTCACTGCCTTCATAGATAGCCTGAAATGTGAACCATATATCTCTGGCTTCCTCAAAGGTACTGACACGGTTGAAATCATGCTCTTGCAGTCCCATATAAATAGCATTGGCAGCTCTAGCATTGTTCTTGATGCTGATCTTCTCTTGATCAGTGGGATTGCTCTCATCAACCACATCGAGACCTGTTGTGACAATCTTCCATACATCTGAGTCAAATGCAGTAAGATGCATTTGCATCTTCCGCTTCCAAAAGGCATAATTAGTACCATCAAACATAGGAACTCTACCCTCATAGTTCGACATCCTTTAGACTCTGGCTGTTAGGCCAATTATGAGCAACGAGGCTCTGATACCACTTGAAAGAGATCTCAGGAGTCGACTAGAGGGGGGGTGAATAGGTCGGCTCTAGATATTATAATGCCTAATGAGTTTTTCTTCTGGAGATAGGTCAACCCTAGAGAAAATATATGCAACTGATGCAGGTAACTGAGACTCAGCAAGATATATCAGATAAACACTAGACACTCAGATAGCAAACTTAGCTGATGTAGAACAAGTTATATTCAGAGCTAACTGAGTCTCAGGTGTGAGAGTCAGGTGAGTGCATCAGATGACGTGAACAGGAAAGGTACTAGTTTTAGCAAGAGCTAACTGAGTCTCAGGTGAGGAAACTCAGTTAGTGTGCAACAGATAAAGGTGCTCTAGTGATCTAAGCATGCATAGATAACAGAATAAATAAGAGCAGATCACAAGACAGATAGTAAAGCACACAATGATTTGTTTTACCGAAGTTCCTACTTCTTGCGAAGCAGTACGTCTCCGTTGAGGAAGCTGTTCTCACAGCCGGCACCAAATCGTGCTCTTTCCTCGAGTACCTTTCTTGTGTGGAATCCTTTTGATCTTGCTGTTGCAAGACAGGCAGACCCGAATCGCCTTCACAGACTCTTGGTGGCAGCCACACAAGACTTGGCTTGCTCACCAACTCCAAGAGCACTCCCACTCTTGGAGGAACCAGTACCTCGAATGCTACACCTGAAGGACTAAGAAACTCTCTCTCTCGATGGATGCACGCAGGCAACACTCACTTGGAGACCTAGAGCTCTTTCTTTCTCAACGGGTTGCTTTCGGGTTAGAGGCAAAGGTTAGGTAAAGGTTCGAGGTTGAAAACCTCCCCAGGTTCCCTATTTATAGGGTCCCTGGCAGCTAGCCGTTACCCTCATGCCACGTCAGATAAAGAGCCACCAGACCTAACCTGTCTGAGACTCAGCTAACATGCACCTCTGGTAACCTACTAGCCGCGGCTGAGCTACCCACCTGAGTCTCAGATGCCAAACTCAGGTGGACTCGGTTGCCTCAGGCAGCACCTGAGCACAACTCTGGCCGGCTCACTACAAGCCTACAACTGACCAGAGAGCAATGGCCTCGCCACAGTCCCTGACCAGCTCGCTTAGACCCTTGGCACTGGTTCCAAGCTTCTTCACCGAAGATGACTGCCCTTGTAGACGCACAGCGAACCCTTGGTCCTGATCCACCGGCTTCCTAGCTCCTCCAGGACTTATCAAGCTTGCATTCACGGCCCTTGAACTCCATCAAGCAACCATCACCTCGCTTGCCCTCGAGCACAGCCTCGGCTTCTTCGCAACTGTGCCTCAGGAGCCTAGCTCAGCTGGTCCTTCTGACCTTCCCAGTTCCTTGCTCTTTTTAGGGCTCATCATCAACAGTTGTCTCACTTCAGCTTTCACCTGTTCATCTAATTCCTGTTCACACTCATTGCAAGTATTAGACACAGGTGAGGATTGCCAATAACCATCAAAACCAAATTCTGGGGCAAGATAGCCATCCTCCCAAGCTCCATGGGAGTGGATGCACTTTCAAATGTCTAACCCTTAACTCTTAAAACCGGATAGAATACCCCTCTCACACTATACCTAAGCGGTTTTGACCAATCAAAAATGGTTTTTAGGTGACGTGGCGCCAACATGGCTGCCACATCACCTCCACGTCATCCAAGATGTTAGGAATTTTTTAGGAAAAGGGAGTTGAGAGAAAATCAAAAATTTTAGAATAACTTTTCATTTCAAAATAAAATCAAAATAATTTATTTATTTTTTCCCTAATTTTGAAAATTCAAAAGAAAAATTAGTTTAAAAAAAATATATTTTCAAAAAAATCAAAATCATAAATCTAACAAAATGTTGATTTTGAAAACTTATTCTAAAAAATTCATAACATTTTGGATGACATGGAGGTGATGTGGCAGCCACGTCGATACCACGTCACCTGAAACCACTTTTGACCGGTCAAAACCGCTTAGGGATAGTGTGAGGGGGGTATTCTATCCGGTTTTAAGAGTTAAGGGTTAAACATTTTTGGTTTTGAAGTTAAGGGGTGTAATATGCACTCAGACAATGGTTGAGGGGTGAAAAATACACTTCTTCTATATCTAAAATGACCTACTCTGTGACACGGAGGTAGTATCATAATATTATAATTTTTTTGGGTTTTATACATATATTAAAACATAAATCAGTGGTCAAAATTATAATTAGAATACCGTATCAATGTTCAAAACGTCATATTTTTATGAACTGGAGGGAGTAGTATAGTCTAGAGTAACACACTACTTCCAAAGGTAATAAGTGGCATAGTAAAGAGGGGTAATGTTGTCTTTTCTACATATGTCTTAATTGAAGTGAAAATTCCTATAACGTGATGCATTTGTATACTACTATAAAAGGTACCAGTTTGGTGAAATCCAAATGATCTTAGCCATCCATGCAATTAAATCCGATAGCTCATGAATTAAGTTGGACCCTTGTAAATTACCTCATAATTTCATATTTAAGAGAAAGTTAAGAAGTGTTAATCCTTACATAATCTTATGTTCTATTTTCCCCTCTCCATAGACTCCCTATGCCAATGACCAAGGAGCAATGTGTCGATGGATATTTGGATAGTACATAGTTTGTGCAATATATATGTGTAAAACATGCATTGCACATGCTGAATTACTAGTAGGAACAAAGGGACTAGCTTTTTAATGTGATTTAAAATTCTAATTGTTACCTCCTCCATTTTAGAATAGATTTCCTTTTAGCTTCTAAAACTTTTCTCAAAATACTTGTACTTCTACACTTTCAATACAATGTTAGTCATTTATTACTATGTTTCCCTTCATTAATATTATCAAAAAAAGAGCTAATTGCTCATGTGGTGAAAATATTTATTGCCTTGAGAAGGAAAAAGAGGTGGACATAGCAATGATTGGAGGGCAAAATTGACATTTATTCACACCCTTAGGGCCCCTTCGATTGGCAAGATTCAAAAAATGTCGGAATAGAAAAAACATAGCATTGGAATATCATGACATGTTGAATACTATAGAAATCAAAACCACATGAATTATTGAGATGAGGTGTAACTTAATTGGATAAAGAAGAGAGAGAGAAAGAGAGAAGATGCATCAAAACTCCTAAAGAAAATATTGAGATTAGGTGTAACTTAATTGGATAAAGAAGGGAGAGAAAAAGAGAAAAGATGCATCGAAACTCTTCAAGAAATTTTTTCATGAGATTAGACTTAATAAAAAATTTCCTTTATAATTGAGCGTAATAAGAAAATTTCAGAGGGTTAGGACCATACAATTTTTTTTATACATTTTCTTAATAAAAAAGGCCTATAATTCTCGTGTCCTACTGTAAAAGATAAGATATGTATTTTGAAACGGAAATAATACAAATTTACCATTAGAACCATAGCAAATGCAAGTCGTCGTACCGACGTGCACCGTAAGGAAGAGTTCTCACTAGACTAGATATATATGTTCGATGTAATCTCCTATAAACAGGTCGGCCTGCTACTCGAAGAATATCCACACCCATGATCGTCCACGGCATGCAGTTGGACGCCGTGCCTGATTGATTTCTTTTCTCGCCCGTGCCATGCGTGCATATGCTGTGGTCCGTATGCTCCGTCTCAATGTCCCATGGTACGTACGTAGCGGTGTTCTCTTGTATCACCACATGATCATTGTCATAACATATCATTCTCCCAACACCCAAATCACGTCTACGGTCTACTTGCCCCATCGATCGCGCGGTCGCCATCGATGGTTAAAGCGCAACTACTTCAGCTCCAGCCTGCAGCCTACAGCCACACGATGGTTAAAGCGCTTTAATTTTTTACGCTCTCACCGACCTCCTGTCACGTTTTCGCTCTCGTTTCGTATAAAGTTTTAACCTATAGTCTTACTAAAGAGCATCTTGGATGTCTTGTATGCCCCTACGTACATAGTCCAATAATTGGTCTCATTTCATTTAGAGGAAATTTTTAGCAGTTGAATACATATGAACCCAAAATTCAAAACATAAACCAAAACGCATTTAGATGTTTTGAAAAAAAAATCTAAATTGCAAAATCCTTTCATGTTATACAAATTTTATTATCTATGACAGCATATTATGTTTATAAATTATAGCTAAAGCCTTATCTTAGAGATTGTGAAGAGTCAAAAACGATTTACATTTGAGAACAAAGAAGTATGTGTAAAAAATCTACATGTGATTCTTATTTTTATCAAAGAACAAGTTAATATGTATCCATGCTTAAAATAACAATTTCCCCTCGTTTCATCCGTTCTGTGGACCGGACATATATCACATCGTGAAGATTTTTCTAGAGAACAGCTATCTCGTCGCATACTCTCCTATACATGGGTGGACTGAATGGATGGGGTTTTTGGACGTTGAATTAGCTTGGTGTGCTCGCAATCACATACTTTAATCCATGCCGTCGTGAACTTACTGTGACCGTCGTACGTTGCTTATTATTGTGTTGTCCTTCTGATTGTGATATGAGAAAATGACTTGTGTAGTTGTGTGGTTCGCTGCATGCACAGCAGAGCTTATAGGCAGGTCCTCTAGTCCAAGCACAAGTTTTGACCTTGTCAACTGATATATAAGCATGTGCGTTTTTTTCAGCATGCATGCATGCACGTGTAGATATCGAGAATTAGTATTCAACATGCTAAACCGAAGCCTGCAACACTCTCTGACTATGTCATGTACAAGTCGAAGACCCATCTTATACAGGACTAATACGATTAATTGCACGCCATGATAATTGTGGTGGTTTCTTGTAATTGAATTTTAACTTACTATTTTGCAGACACCTCAACAACCACAAGTAGTAAGAACTCTTTATCCATATCTTAAGATTAGGACTTCAAGAGCTTGCCATGGAAAGAATGCCAAATATATATATATATATATATATATATATATATATATGTAGTTTATCTCTGCCACTATGGACATGCATATTAATGTGGGAAACATGTAATTCCTGCTCACAGATATAGTTTGTTGAAAAAAAAATGCATTGAAAATGGAAATGGCAATAGGAACCACGTTTATCTTCTTGGTTTGGTGTAGGCTCCTAAACCATGGGCTTCTAAACTGGAGGTTGATCGTTTCAGGGTCTATTTGGATGAATGCCCATAATTTGCCACATGTTTCTAAGATGGGCGTCACAAGTTAGACAAAATTCGGCCAAATATGGCTCACAGTTTGTAGCAGTGAACCAAACATCTTATATGCAAAGGGGCAATTAGTATCACAACTGGCATGCGTATATCAGCAGCAAAACTAAAAGACAGCAGCAATTCCATGTGCAATTAATCAGTACTTACAACTTGCATAGGTAACGCAAATAAGACATCATCTCTTATCTGATTTCTCATATGACTAGGTTTTCTTTCTTACTACGAACAAATCGTTGTGTATACAAAGTTGGTTGGCCCCTAGTGCTGTACGATTATATATACCAACATGGGGAGAACAAGAATATGTATACAAGTATGCTAGACAATATGCCAACAAACTCCGGTTCCTGTTTTAAAAATATGATTTGATTTAGCTAGGGAATTGAAGGACCTAGTTTAGCTAAACAGATTTGTGTGCTTAATTACGAGTATATACATCTATGACTGAGATAGTATATATACACAATGCAAAAAAAATCTGAAAAATATCAAGTACTCTTAAATGTCAAAGTGTACATACAAAATTTGGTTAAAAATACGATCATTTGTACACTGTATAAAAAGGACAAACTATTGACTAATCTCTTGTAATGACAATATATATCCTTTATGACTTTTTGTACAGTACACTCTGTACGAATGAATTTTGCACAATTTTTTTGCATGCACACTTATATTTAGGTGTACTAGCATCATGAAAGTTTTGATTTCTTTTTAAGACTACCTACGTATACACATTGTGTACTATATTGCCCTAGTTTAGTGCCATGTTTCGCCCAGAAGTAAGATCATTCAATTACAAAATCGTTACCCACGATCGATTTGAACCTAGATAACACAGTTAACAGTCACTACCGGAATGTGCAAAGTTCCCGAATATCATCAAATTTTAGTGTTTTTGACATCCAGGGACTTTGCACATTCTAGTAGATTCGTTACGAGAATATGAACTTACACCCATTTGGAACACGTGGAATCTATAGGTATTTCTTCCATGAAATTACTATGAAATCATTTCAGCTCAAATCCTACCTATTTTCCATTTTTAGGTGGAAATTGTACCTATTTCAGTCTGCTGAATAACCACAAAATTGAATTTCAATCTTGAGGAGCATAAAGAGACGAAATTCCATTAATTTTCTCCCATATCAAAAGCAACTTTCCTACTAATTTATTCTCTTTCTCTATGGATAGTTTGCATACGATTAACACTTCTGCAGTCCTCCTATTCAACGCGCCGGACCCTCACCGGGAGCCCGCCGGCAATGGACGCGGTGAGCCCTGGCACGAACTTCGGCGCGCAGGCACCACCGCCATTCTCTTCGACCACCTCCACTTCGAACATTCTCACCACGGCGACGCTCACCGCCTTCATCTCTGTGATAGCAAGCTCCTTGCCGAGGCACACGCGGAGGCCGGCCTGGAACACCGGGTACTTGTACAGGCTCGCCGGCTCGAACGTTCCGCCGGGTCCGGTGAGCCACCGCTCCGGGCGGAACGCCTCGTAGTCATCGCCCCAAATGCAGGACATGCGGCCCATGGCGTAGGGGTGGTACATCAGGCGCGTGCCGCCCTCCACGTAGGTGCCGTCCGGGAGCACGCCGGCGGCGGCGCAGAACTTGGAGTCGAACTGCACCGGTGGGAACAGTCGCAGGTTCTCGTACAGCACCGCGTGGGTGTAATGCAGGCCCTTGAGGTGCTCGTAGGTGACAGGCTTCTCGCCGCCGGCCTCCGCGCGCATGGCAGCCGCGACGGCGGGGTTCTTGGATAGGACCATGAAAAGGGTTGTGAGCGCGGAGGATATCGTATCCCGGCCGGCGAGGAGGAAGCTGACCACGATATCGCGTAGGAACTTGTCGTCCATGGCGTGCACGTCAGCTCTGTCCGATGCCATGAACCGGGACAGGAGGTCGTGGCTGTTGACGTTGGCGACGCCCAGCTTCCGGCGCTGCCGGATCATCGCCGCCGCAAGCTCGTCGACGACCTTGATGGCCTTCTTGAGCTCCCTCTCGGTTCCGATGTTCAGCAGCCGCATCATCTTCCACAGCAGCGGCGACACCGCCGCGGCGCGCACGGCGGAGAGCCGCGTCGCGGTGTCGAAAGCAATGGCCGTCTCGGAGAAGGGCATATCCTGCTCGAGGCAGCCCGGGTCGAGCCCGAAGGAGATCTTGCAGATGGTGTCGAACGCGAAGCGCCGGAACACGTCCTGCAGGTCGATCACCATGCCGGCCGTGTCGGCGGCGCCGGCGAGGACCGGCACGAGCCTGGCCTCTACCTCCCTGGCGACGATCTCGAACGCGTAGGAGCGTACGGCGACGCTGCCGAGCTCGAAGCTTGCCATCTTGCGCTGGTGGCGCCACGCGTCGCCGTCGATGTTGAAGATGCCGCCGCCGAGGAGGTCGCCGAGGAGCGAGGCGAAGGGCTTGCCCTTGGGGAAGTTGTCGAACCCCGTCTTGAGCATGTACTCGATGTTGTCCGGGTTGGCGGTGACGGTGCAGCCGAGGACGTGGACGTGGATGGTTTTCGTCGGGGACTCCCGGAGTAGGTGCGCGTACCAGTCGCACATGTTGGTGAAGTCCTGCGCCCACGACCCCGTCACGTACGCGCGACACACATGGCAGCCGCACCATGGCCAACGCCGGATCACCTGGAGCACCACGCTGATCGCCACCGTGCAGAAGGCGATGCCGAAGAACACGATGCCGGCGCACCGTGCTCCCCATGACAGATCCATGGCGGCTTCCATGGCTGATGGCTCTTTGCTTGGCTGCAAAATGGAATGTGAAAGAGGAGAGATTAAAGATCGATGTGAGTTTATGTGTGATGAGCATTCCCCAGAGGCACATGTCTATATATAACGTTCGTGGACTGGGATGAACATGGAACTCGTGTACTAAAGCGTACAACTTGAACAACATTTGCCATGCCTGTAACTTTTGTATGTACACGGATCATATGAGTATGACGTATGACAGCTGGGACCAGAGATGAGCTCAGCTTATGACGTATGTTAGCTGGGACCTGAGATGAGCTCAGCCTCATTTCAGTTCTGAAGGATTTACCCTTTCTCTTCTTTCCCTTTTTTTTTCCTTGCCAGGCAGGAAATTACTGAAGTAATAAGGTGCTACCACGCTATATTTCGTTAATTTAATATTCAGTTTTGTTAATTATCTTGTCTCAAATTTTTATTAAACTCAGTCACCTCAAATTGCATAGTAGTATACACAAATTTTTTTTTGTCAAAGAAATGTGTAATTTTAGCGACACGTAGCTACAATTTTCAGTGAGGCTTCATCCTCTGCAATAATTCTTTCTAACTTCAGCATTTTGTTTTTGTCTCTTTTCAGTTTTCCATCAGAGTTAATCAATTCCTCAAATTATGTTAGACATAGATTAATTTTAAATTAACTTTATATATAGAGTGATATGGAATTAGGATGGTTGGACGTGGATCCAAATAATAAGAAAATGTGACCGAAATATTAATTAAGAAATCTCAGGCAACTTTAGAATACATACCATTAATATTTAGAGAAAATTTATTAATTCATTTGGAAGTAAAATATTGTAATATATTTAGTTACAAAAGAGATTTCATTACACTAGATGTGTTATGTTTGATCATCTTTAACATATGACAGCATGTAGAATGCATGTTCTTCTGTAAGCTGTCCAATTGCCTATATTTATGTCACAAATGTGAGATATCTCCGAGAGATGGAAAAAGGATCTATTTAGACTTACTCGCCAACACCTTAAATTTAGTGTATCTTAGGTGAACTGGATATTTGTCAAACTTTCTAATGCGCCAAAGTTTAGCGTCACAGCAAACTTGCAACCTACTGTGAATTTTGGTTTGACGCATGTGTAACATATAGTATAGCCTACGAATATGCAAACAGTTCTTGTAACCGTTGAAACTCCAAAAAGGAATATAGGCACCACCTACGGAATACTTTTATGTTGGAACAATAATCTCGACATTGTCGCATTTGTCATGATCTCAACCCTAACAACCATTGATACTATAAGTGCACAATCATCACTATGACTATGACTTCACCACCTTATATATAATGCCACGTCACAAGAAAAGGGTACATAGCCGCCGTCACCATTGGCATGAACCCAATCTCATAAGGTGGCAACCATGATTGGTAGACATCATTACTCACCATTGAACAAGACCAATGTTACAGATGGCATTGTGCATTCCAGGATTGTCACAACCTCAATCTTGGCGAGCAGAGAGGTTGAGCCTATCGCTGCCATCACCATTGATACCTTCATTTGACTAAAGTCTAGTCGAGAGAGAAAAGCTAAGGAATGAGATCCCGCGTTTCCCATGAAATCAACATGATAGCGTGCTCTCCTTCGCTCTCACTCACTCTTCCCCACGGCTTAGGGTTAGGCAAAGGATGGAGATTGAGTCACCGCTCAGCGAGATGCTGATGGTCGCAGGTGCGGGAGGTAGGGGGTGAGGTGATGAAGGATGTGTACGGAGCTGCAGTGAAGGAAGAGGAAGAGGAGTGAGACGGTGGAGTGAGAGAGGAGGGAGGTGGTGAAGGCTGTTGCTAGCTCCCAAGACAAAGGGGATGCGATCCCTTTTTTTTGGCTGAACATAGGATGTGTCCCCCTAGCTGCTTCCACAGAGAAATGGATGAGGCGAAATCACATATTAGTTTCTTATACAACAAACCTTTCAAAAATAAAGGCAATTTTTAAAGAAGTTACATATTTCCTAACTAATTTATTTTAGGTTCTTCTAAATTTTGGAATACATTAGTGAATTTAGAAAATAGAGAGTAATTTCACGATTCTGCATTTGGAGTTACCATGCATCTATCTATCTATCTATTACTATATTAGTTATAGACTCTAGAAATTCTCACATTAATTGAAGAAAAAGGAAAAATTCGTAGACTCCAAGTTGAATACAACTCTAGCAAGACTCCAAGCTAAATACAACTCTAGCAAGTTGATTTGTACCCAAATACAGTTCTAATCAAAGGAAGACTCCAAGTTGAATACAACTCTAACAAGACTCCAAGCTGAATACAACTCTAACAGGTTGATTTGTACCCAAATATTTCTGTATATATTTGTAAACTCAGAATTACCAATTGCATTCTAAGTATAATTTCTGTAATTTGGAATTAACAATTGGGTGTTAGGTACAACTCCTATGTGTTAATTATTGAGCCATTCAATCAATCACGAACTATCTTAGCTGCAATGTGGATACGTGCACGCATGGGGAATCGCCATGCCCTATCATAGCTATCATCGTCTCATTACATATCAACTCAAGTAAAAAGCTAGCTCATGCAACTGCATGGGTTGACGACTAGTAAATACCAATTAACCAAACACAGCTATCTGTAGCTCTCCTGTCATGACAAGTAATCCATATAATCTTATCTGCAGATCATGCACCACGAATACAGGCTGGTGCAAACCCTCAAACCCTAGATTACTAGTCAGAATAGTCCTTACAAAAAAAAACAGAACTCCATCTAATTTGAACCATTGCTTTCTTGAATCCCTACTTTCTGTTTCACTTTATGTTTTAGAAGCGAAGCTTTTGCACGCACGCCAGAAAGGTTACCCGGACGACTGTCCATATCGCTCACGTCTTATGTCATGCATGCACGCACTACAAACTCGTTGGTCCTGGCCTCGACTGGAAGTCTGGAACTGAAAGACATCGGTTTTCGTTCATAAAAAAACATTCATCTATAAAAAAAAACAAAATGTCACAACTGGGACGAAAAGAATACAGACTTGTATGCACCTCTACTTGCCTAGCTTGTAGCGCATGTTTTTTATACACTTATACCTAGCTAGCCTTCACTCCGATTTAAAGGTATGTATATGTTTCTTGTACTGGTATGTATGCATGCATACATGCACCTAAACAAAGGGAAATAGAAATGAACAAAATTGTACAGCCAGATATAACATGCACTTTGGTAGCACACCGTATCCACGGTTTACTATATGCTGCTCTCTGGCTTAAAATGTAAGACATATTTTATGTCAAAATTACTCTTTTAATACATTACTACAAAAAGGGTCATACGTGATATCTAATCACAGGCGGTTCATTGAAAACCATCTATAATAGGACTCTTCACAGGTGGTTCTTACGAAAACCGATATTACAGACGGTTTAAATAAAAGCCTGTAATAACCTACTCATCATAGGCTGTTTAAAAAAAATTGTCTATAATATCATCACATACGGTTTTTTTTAAAAAAAACGCCTGCAATAACTATTTTATCACAAGCGGTTTTTTTATCCGGTCCAGCCCAAACCCGCAATAACCTGGTCGGCCCATGTACTTCTTATTAACTTCCACACAACCCTAGCCTTCTCCAGATCCTTCCCGATCCCACCGCCTCCACTTCTACTGCCTAGTCCCGCTTCTTTAGCTACCACTAGAGGAGACTCCAAGATGAGAACGTCATTGCTCAGATCTGCGTCGCAGCACCTCCACTGTCAGAGCTACTCCTCGGCCGCCACGGGCAGTTAGCCCGAGCAGAAGGTGGCCATCCTCGGCGCGGCGAGCAGGATCGGCTAGCCCCTCACGCTCCTCATGAAGCTCAACCCACTCATCTCCTCCCTCTCCCTCTACCGCATTGCCGCCACCCCCCGGCATCGCCGCCGATGTGCTCGACCTCGTCCCCGGTGACTCCCCTTTCCCCTCACCTTTGCGCCGGCCGGCGGGAGTAGATCTGCCACACGCCGATGTGGAGGTGCACCGTTCAACATCGTGAATGTGCCACCGATTGGGAGGCGTACCTCGAGGCGGGCGGATCCGGTGAAGCGCACCGTCCCTGACCTCGAAGCTGCTGAATCCGGCAGCGGCGTGCCATCCTCGACCTCGAGTTCATCCCCTAGCAGCGGCGAGCTCGTCCCCTCCAGCGGCAGTGCATCGGCATGGGCCTCGTCCCCCACGGTGGCGGTGAGCTCGCCACGCCGGCGGCAGCGCATCGGCATCAACCACGAGCTTGTCCCCCACGGCAAGGGCAAGGACAATGGTGGTGGCAGGAGCACTTGCGATTACGATGATGATGACTCGGATTACCACCTGCGGCAACGGCGATGACGACGCCGATGGCCACCTGCGGCGGCAAGGGACCAGATCCAGCGGGGTCGAATTCGAGCTGCCATTTTTTTATTTTTGTAATTCGTCATCACAGGCGGTTCTCATTGAACTGTCAAAAACCAGCTATGATCTGACTTGAGCATTACAGGCCCTTACTCATAGCCAATTCAGAAAACCGCCTATGATGCCGATTCTGAACCTTGTAATAAGGACTTGTGTAGTAGTGATATGTGGTTTTGTGATATAAAGTCACAATAATCATAAGTAAATGCTTTTGAATATGAATCTAATGATATTAATTTTATGTCACATAAATCACATATTAATAAAGTAATTATTGATCAAATTTTTGTCTTAACCAAATAAAATATGTCTTATATGTTGGGGCGAAGCGAGTATATCACGAAGACGCGGCGTCAAGGGACTTGCAGCGGCTGTGCAGTCGGAGCTGCATGCTGTCACTATGTACCGTGGCGCACGTGTTGGATATCGCTTCCCGTTTCTAACTTTCTACGTACGATCACTTTTAGTAGCTGGCTGCGCCTGTCGACTGTCGTGGCCGCTGGTCAACCCGCTAAATTTGCACGTTTGCTACTGTTGTTTGATTGTCAGCTCGGCGCTGGGTCAGACAGCACGGTGTACCACTCGTGCCTAGGAGTATCATATGAGCTCCATTGGCTTGCCTTTGCATACATTTTTTAAAATGAAAACAGTAAGAGAGTACACTATCTATTATTATTATAAAAATAATAGAAAAAGAATCAACTACGTTTGTTTACATAGGCTAAAAGTGTCTGCTAAGAAAGGTAACCAAGATTTGGCATATATAGGGCGTGTTTGGGACAGCTCCAGCTCCACCGATTTGGTGGAGCTGGGTTTTAGTAGCTCCATAGATTTGTGGAGCTGGAGCTGGGGGTACATCGGAGATAGTTAGAAGTTATATTTTATTGAGATTGTATACTAAAAGTGGTTATATAAACTACTTTATTTTAGTTTTTAATCTTCAAATCTGATGTGGAGCTAGGAGCTGGAGCTGTCCCAAACACACCCATAATGTTGTAAACCTTAATGCCATTGGTCTCCAGTGGCAAACAAACAACACGATGCTCTTGCCTCGGTGACCAATTACCTGTGGGCACTGGGACTTGGAAAAGGAAGCAAGTGAACAAGAACAAGATAAAGGAATAGATAGACTTCAAACAATACAAGAACAACCTCGCTTTTAACTAAAAGCGTATTTGAGTTATATGTTACTAATATCGAAGTTAGCCCCCTCACTTGGGTGGAGGCGTAGATGTACATCCCACTATCCGGATTCAAGTCTTCGTGGATTTGAATTTAGGTTCTTATATTGCAGGGGTCTTCCCTACTTTACCTTTAGAAAAAAAAGCTAATACCTAAGAAATACTGCACTCAATAGGAAAATTGTACCCAAACATCAAGTTTTCCTCCAGATGTATTTTGACTACAAGCACTACTATAAAAATAGCCTTTACAATCGATTCAAAATGGCTATCTCAGTCGGTTTTAGATCCAGCTATAGGGAAGAGAAGCTAATAATATATATTATCCCAGTCGGTTTTCCAAGACGGATGGGACAATAATCTCTTAGTCGATTCAAGAGCAAAATCGTCTGTGATACTACAGTACTCCAGTCGGTTCCATCTAAAGAACCAACTGAAAAATATAGTATCTTAGTCGGTTTCGCTTCTGAACTGACTAGCTTACTATATTATCCTAGCTCTTGTGATGCAAGGACATCATCAGGCGTCTGGTCCAAAGCTGTGCTATTGACAGGATCAGACATGTCTTTGCCTTCGTCCATATTTGCGTGACCTTCCTCTATGATCTGATCTTCACCATGACTGGTCCAACATGCATACCCCTTCATGAATCCCGTCATGATAAAATGTGCTTGGATCTGTGTACGGGTCGTGAAGGTTTTAAGATTTTCACAACCAGAGGATAGCAGATCAACATGTCCCCTCTATTTAAACCATCATGTTCGGCAGCTTGTAAGAATACCGAGACACCATCGACATACTTTTCTCTTGCACAGTTCTTAACAGATATCCACTGTCAATCCATCTACAACACGCGCATATAATTAACATTAGTTAAAGGTTATGTTCATCGATAGAATATAAAAAAATAAAAAAATTATATGCATATTTAATTAATAAACTAACCTTAGAATTCTCTACAACGAATGCTCTGTCAATAAATTTGTCTTAAAATGACCTAAAATTAGCAACACTGCACCAATAAATTCCTTAAAGCTAGAATTTGTATTGAATGTGTGCAATAAATTTATCTAAGCAATGCACACTTGCATTGAAGGCTCTTGCTCAGAAGTATAAATGATTCTGAAAAGCTATTACAACTAGTTTAGGTAAGAAACCGACTGAGGTCAGTTTTCAGCCCGTCCAATACGGAAAACCGACTATAATGGTACGTACATTACAGTCAGTTCTTTACAATGAACCAGTTGAATTATTTTTACATTGGGTTCTTCCAAAGAACCGGCTGAGGTGATATATTATCTCAGTCGGTTAATTCTTTTCAGCTGGTTGTCTCAGCTAAATTGGCTTAGTGGGCTGTTCGTGTCAATTTTTTATAATCAGCTGAGATGTGGGGTCCAAGAAACTCATTTATGTTTTAGTGAAGTATGCATATCAGAGGCACTAGGGTTAGCAAGGAAAACAAACACAACTAGGGAGGGATACAAATCAAACAACTCATGGAGAATAAACATACCATGTGCAAACTCTACTCACATGACAAATCTACATGCAGGTGCGCGCGTGGGTAACCCAACTAGTTGCAAATAAACTGAATAAATTTGCATACATTGTTAGGCTTTGAAAATGGGAAGAACTTTGATATGTGCAACTCTAAATTAATTGATCAACTCAGGGGAATACCGCTACAAAATTTCTTATTGGAAAAAAATCCAACTAATTAAAGACTATAGTTGTCACTCCCTCCGATAACAATGTAAATATTTTTAGGCTTTGGCACAGGAGTTAAGGAGTAGGTAAAAGGTTGAGAAAGTTACCACAATACCCTCAACCATCAACTTAGCAAACATTTACTCCTAAAATCAGCTTTGGTGCATTCCTTTGATATGTGGACTCCAAGCAATTACTGCTGTGTGCGTGCATTTGTGCATGGCTGCATGCACCGAGTACTAGGTGAACATGGAAGCAATTTGGAGGGAAATGACTGAGATTGGAGCCAACAAAGAAATTTCAAACTGAAAACTGAGATTGGAGCCAAAATGAGCTTTTATGGTTTATGCGCATCGTCTATATAAACAAGCATACTCGAGAGAACACCACCTTCTTATGGCTTCTAGAGATTTTGTTCCACATTTTGATCTTAATGCTCCTCTTCCTAGATTTGATCTAAACCTTCCGCCTGATGAGCCTGAAGAGGACCAAGTTGAAGATACTAATGGTCATGGTGTTGTTGCTTTTCCTTCTAGTACAACAGGTATATATGTGTGACCAACGATCTTGAAATCTTCAATTATTGTGTTGGAAATGAAATTATGGGAAAATATCCCATTAACCAGTGGTGTTAACGAGGGGAAAATTAACTGGAAACAATAATATAAAGGTGTCTAGAAAATGAATAACTACTTACATTTTACTCAAAGTGAAGAACAATAAAACTATTTACATTTATGATCGAAGGGAGTAAAAAAAAGACATTCCTTTCACATTTTATTGTATTAAACGATAATACCCCTCTTACCTCTTTCCTCCTCACTCATTCCCTCTCTACATGGCTCTACCACAGCCTTCAAAACCTCACCACGTGCGGCTGATGGAATTTCGAAAGCGTGCATGGAGTTCGAGGAGAAAAGCACCATTTGCTGTGAACGCTGGTCAAAGAGTGGATCTATCTTAATTCCGTGAATGAGGCATCTTGGAGTGGAGCTCGTTGGTGTGCAACCAGAGCGATAGAAGGAGATGCCCCAAACTCCTCTTACCACCTAGGCTTCCTAGATATCGAGTTGTCGATACTGCAATCGCCGCCTCTTCATTCCTGCACGGCAGTGCCTCATTTTCCACCTCTCCCTCTTAATTGGCCTCTCCTGGTCATTAATTGGTGCTACACTGTTATTTGCACTGCATCTTCTTCCTTACCGAGTTACCGGGGATGTCATGGTGGCCGGCGGTGGTGGAATTGAGGGAGACAACCATGTAAACCAGGTGGAGTGAAAAGACATGAGATGAACAAAGGCAGTGTGATCTTATTTGAAAATTATGTAGGCAAGTGGCATTTCCATGGACAACTTGACTCTAAAAAGGCATTTTTGTGAGGGAAAAGCATTGAAACGTAGTAACATATATATGCGAGTTGCATCTATCAAAATTTTAATACCTCAACATCATTTCTAGGGATTCATCCTCAAGCTTGTCTACTGCTGCCCTCTGAGTCTGGTCTCACAGATCTCGACGCATGATCAAGGTTTTGGCTGCCGGTTTGAACAAAATACCGGAGGGGCCGGTTATCTGCTTACTGCAGTTACAAGCCGGTAACAGAATTTTTCTGCTCGAGCTAATACGAAATTCAAATGTTGTAATTCATAATTTGGCAATATTTATCTAAATTTGCATGAAGGTTATCCAAAACGGGATCTTTTGGTCAGCAGAACCCTGGGCATGACATCAACGGCGACGGAGGCGGTTTCCATGTGGGAGACGGGCCCATTGCTTTCTCCAACCAATGGTTTCCCCGGCAGCACGCATGCTTTCTGGGGTACCATGGCATCATTGTCGTGTAGATGAATAAGCTAGTGATGGCTCCAGTCGATGGAAGTATTTGACTTTTTTTATCATTAGTACTTCTTTGACGACGGCATCAGCATCAGTGCGGGTTTGTGGTATAATTATACCCTTAACATATTTCCATGATTTGACTAAATTAGCACTGTTGTTTAATTAAGTTACATACAACACGTGTCAAGTTAGTGAAACGATGCCAAACTTTGAATATAGGGGTTAATTAGTTTGGTGACAGGGCACATGTAGAGGAGGAGATTTATCAAACGAACATGGCTAGAAACAATTGATCTGGCGATGCTAGCTGTTGCTATCTCCGCCCTTTGAGACGTGCACAAATCGGAAAGCATTAACTAACGATGGTTGGATTTATCTACTTAATATTAAATTGTAGTATGTACTTAACCTTTTCACTTAAGAACTCAAATTAAATGATAATGGTGGACGATATGTTCCAACATTTACGTACGCCTTCGAGTGCTTTGAGATTTGCGTCATTGCCCTTGAAGCGGTAAAAACATGCATAAAATCCTGCTTAGTATATACTTCCTCCGTCCAAAAATATAAGGCGCACACGCATTCTAGGATTTACAATTAGACCTATAATATTTTAGTTATGTAGTATTATTGGATTCATTTTCGAAAGTATTTTTCAATGATATCACTTTTCTATCACATAATCAACATATTATAGATCTAACTGTAAATCTTGGAGAGACGTGTGCGTCTTATATTGTTGGCCAGAGGGAGTATAGATGTCTTTAACGGGAATTGATTTTACACGACAACACTTGCATTGGTTTGTCTAATCGAAATGACACCGGTGTTTGATTCCACTAATAGTGTATTAATTGTTCTATTTTTTAATTTTTTGACACCTCGCATTTCGTAGGAACTAAAAATAGTTGCAAAAGCTAGTTGCTCTCACTCCAAGAAAATTAAAAAAACTACATGCCTAGTAAAATTACATATTGTAGATCTTACTTGTGAAATTTAAGTGTGTTTTTGTCTCTCAAATTCTCCTATTTTTTTCAAAATATAATGCTCCAATATATTTGTGGACATCACACAAAATTATGGTACTACTGTCTCCATTCAAAAATAGATAACCTGCTAGAATGCGTGGAGTTAACGTTTTTATACTTTGTCTATTAATATATGAAAAATTGTTTTGACTGGTCAAATAAGAATACTATTATCAGATTTTTTATGAAAAGTATTTTCATAAATCTATAAGATTTTGCTAACATTTTCATATGAAAAATAATGATCAAAGTTGTGTGTTAAAGAATGTGTAGAAACGTAAAATCACATGTATATTATTGAATAGACAGAGTACTACTTTTAGAAGACATTACCTTTTATTCAGAAATGAAGGTCAAGATCAAATGAACTACATCTATTTTTCCAGTCTTGTCTTCTATTGGAAGCAAAAGTACACCAACCGTATTCAATGAATATATACAACGTGCTTGCAACTACAATAAAACACTTTTTTAGGCACGAAGGCCATATGGTTGCTAGAGAAGTCCTAAGATACCTCATGTTTGTTGTTATTAATTCAGCAAGATCTCTAGAAAGTTTCCGACTTTATACTGATCGAGTTCCTTAGACTTTAAGCTTCTTAAAATTCTGATAAACTTCTGTTCTCTAAAAATAATATTATCTCATAGACTTGTTTCAGAATTGCGCAAAGAAAGAAGAAATTCATTTGCACCAATGATCAATATTGGTCCTTTTCTTTTTGCTTTGCGATAACCTATATATGGTCGTTTAGACAGTATTAATGAACGACCTAATATGTATATATAGATCTTTTCTGGCAATCGATAGTGCAGAGATATAATAAGTATTGACCAATATTCTTTGTCACTAAACTTATGCACGTTAAAGATCTGACCTGACCAACGACGACACATGTTCCTCTTTAATTAATCAATGGAGATGATGCTGATCCATGCATGCCTTTGATTAACTATTCCCATGTGTTGTCCATGGGTATTAATTACTAGCTAGCTACACAAAAATAGGAACAGTATGTGTGGTCTAGCAGTCAGAACACTGCCGCACAACGGCGCACCATA
This sequence comes from Stipa capillata, assembly GCA_019208055.1. Classification (NCBI taxonomy): domain Eukaryota; kingdom Viridiplantae; phylum Streptophyta; class Magnoliopsida; order Poales; family Poaceae; genus Stipa; species Stipa capillata. The sequence continues at coordinate 2,236 of JAGXJF010005443.1, read as the reverse complement.
ATGCGTGCTTTGGCAACAGAAAGAAGAAACAAATCACATCTTTCAATGCTCTCACTGTCCTCTCTTTTTTCTTGGAAAGACTCGTGGCGATATTTTTTGCTAGTACTGCATTCTGCATGACTTTAAGGGGCACCAACGGTTTTACGTGCATAATCGCAATTGGCAGCTGTATGTAGTTGAAATTGTTGAAATATGTTGTTTATCCATTTTCACTCGTTTAAGTTTTTAAGTAAACTGATTAGTATATAAAATTTAATATAGTATTAGAGTCAAGAGACATTAAATTCAAGACCTGATTAACGTAATATTCATAAAATATTTATTATTCATCTTGATTTCCATCTAAAGCCTAGACATGAAGAAAAATATTAAAATATATTTTCAATCTTTATCTATTAGTTTAAGTCTATTGATGAATTAATTGGTGCATGAAACTCAACAGTGAACAGTTCCTAAAATACTTGTCTACAACTCAGATCACCATTTCATAAGAACAGAAGTCTAGATCTCTCATACAGGCTACAGCTGCAAGCCTGCCAGTATTAGTACTGTAACATGGTAGGAGCACAACTATAAGCATATTTTACTAATGCTGGAACGAACGGCAGGAGAGGCAAAAGTGACCAGCAGGCTGGGCGCACGGTCAAAGCATGCTCCATCACCATCAGAATATCAGGTCTTCGCCGTGTCCCCGTCAAGTCGGAGGGATCCGTTTCGTTGCCTTCTTCTTCTTTCCGCGCGTGGCGCCGACGAAAGGTAGGATGGGTCACGGACAGATTTCAGAATTCGGCCGGTAGCTCCACTCGTGACGCCCACGAATCTGCGCCCGTGTTGGCACGAAGCTCATGTGCATAAGTTCATGCAAATCTGTGATCGATCGACCTGTCACATTTGTCCGTGCAGCGCCGCGAAAAGAAACCGGGACAACGCGCGCGAACACGTGCCCGTGCGTGCGTGTTTTCGTACGTGCGTCTTTTCCCACAGGGCTGCGCGCGCGTCTCAATAGACGGATATCCTTTGTCGGCCAACACACGGTGATAGTTCTGGACGTACGTCTGGTCGACATGTAGGACGGATTAAATCTATACCACCGTGCACACTGCGAATGCTGGTTCTTTAGCTGTTGTGATGCGACACACTTGTCACGCGCTCGGAGTTCCGTTTTCGCGAAAGAAGAGCTAGCTAAGCAAAGCTTCGTACGGCGCTTGATATCTGAGTTCGACGTTGCTGTGATAAGATTAGGACAGTGCAGTGCCTAGGCCGGCCCGACCTGCTTCCACAGCCTAGCACAAATTAATTCTATGATACTGAACTCCGTGGATATCCTGTTTTGACTTTTACTTGTTTAGCTTTCGTTTTTCCTCGTCGAGACAGCGGCGCTTTATAATTTGGACATCTCACATGTGCCATGGAGATACTGAATACCCCTTTATCTTTTCTTTGAAGTTCAGCCGCAGCTGAAACTATATTAGAAGCTGGAAAAAACTGCACGGCCACAGGAACACTGCAAGAAAGCGCAAGAAAAGGCAAAAAAGGAAAGAAAGAACAAAACAGCAAAGCATGTACAGGAAAGGCCAATAAGGGACCACCAGCTCACAGCTGCTTCGTTGATCAGCTCTAGTTGGGCACGACAAAATTAGCTACGCCAATAACAGATCGGCCAATGCTACTGTGCTAAAGTACGTACTATTAAATCAACTAGTCTAGGGCCTATTTAGTTGGACTGTAGCTGTTAACAAAACTGTTGTTGTCTGCCTGTTTGGAAAAACCGTTGTGACTGTAGGAAAGTGAATATACGGCTTTTGGTTGATCTAAACCATCTACCACATTTTGACAAATGAGCATAGAAGGTTCAATACATTGCAAAAAGCTGGCAGAAGACAGCTTTTTCAAACAGCTGAATTTACACTGCAAAGCCTACAGCTACTTGGTTGGACCGTAGTTTTTTCCAGTGAAAAGCTGTAGAAAAGCCCAACCGAACAGGGTCATAGGGTCCCGGGCATGCTGAAGTAGAGCCATAGTAGGATGCATGGGAGATGACAAAGTGCGAAGAGCCGGCGAAGGTACCGCTGCTGCCGCTTGCTCCCACATGTAGCCGACGTCGATGAAATCCGCCTAGAGATGCGAACATTGCTGAAAGATCGAAGTCTATCGACTAGGGGGGAGGTGAATAGGAGATTATCAAATTTTAACCAAATTTGTTATTTAGCATGCAAGAGTGAAGCAATTTAAAGAC